>OV121089.1:28843404-29097250 GCA_921293015.1 Phorcus lineatus
ACATTTGAAATTAATATTTTAAATAGACTTCTCTTCAAACGCGACTGGTCCCTACCGCTATCTTTGCCGTTGACATTTGAAGTTCATTTTGAAAGCCTTCTTCTGATTGGCCTATCAGAAAGGCCTGCAGTGGGCTAAACTCTTAGCACAGAAAATGTGGGCCGTGATGTCAAGGGCGAAGCGGAAAGAGTTCGAAATCTTTTTGTTTCGGCCTTGACGTTGTGAAGATGGACCAGGTTTGGAAACTTACCTCATCAAATGACTGGTTTTGTTCCTCCTCCCCGCTGCTATGTGTTGTTTCGATCGTGACCTCTTTGACCTGGGGCGCCACCTGGTGGGAATTCTCAGTCTGCAGGTCATGTGACACATCATGTGACCGGTCTGTCTCTTCATCTTGTCTTGTGGGCAGTTCTCGCATGTACTCGAAATCAGATGCTACTGCTGTAAGACAAGAAAATGTGTTAGTTTAAATAATAAGAATAGCTACTTACAAGGGAATTGATTACAAATGATGATCACTGATTTCCTATGAGAGTAAAGCTTCAATTAAAGACACATTCTTGTGGGAATAATTATTCGACGAGAAAGAAATCATGTCAAGTGGTCAAAAATAAATGACACTTCGTTTACAAATAACATTCATTCATTAGTTTATGATTATCTATAAGAAAAAAAAAGAAAAATAAACATCGCTCAATTTAGACAGATAGATTGATAGACATTTATAATTTCAATTTTTCATTGTAAGGCCAATGGTTAGACATACAAAATTAAACATTAAAAAGTATTCACAGCATGATTTAAGTTTCCTTTTTTTGTAAATATTAAAATCATCACACCAAAGTCTTCCAAATGAACTAAAAAAAAGTGTACGTCATTAAGTGTCAGACTCATTAATATGAATAAATAGATAAAGATTTTTTTCAATTTCAAATTATTCATAACAGGTTCAACTAAGGACTTATCAAGGACATTGATGAATGCCTCCAGGGGCACCTGTGACCTGGTTGTATATAGACATGCAATATACACCTCTCATCAGTGGGATAACAACAATAATCACTCTTCAACACCTGTCGCAGGTACACCAGATGTTTAATACTTATTTTATTTATTCCTATTTCATTGTTTGCAGATATTGAAATTGAAATTTGAAGAGAAAGGCGAAATTTATTAGTGCATTAAAATGTTAAAAAGAGATATAGACATGTCTTCAAAATCTCACTTTGTGTTCAGAAGTCAGAACTTGTGTTCAGTAAGAATTTGTGTAATTCTAAGAAATCTAGGTATTACTTTATTTAAAGTTTAATCTTTGAATTATGCTCATGCTGTTTATGCTGTTAAACTGTAAAGACCTCACTATACTAGTTATTTTTCAATATTAATCCTGTTAAAACACACAATCCAAAATAAGATCATTTTAACATGCTTTTGCAAATATCTAGAACGGGTTTTTTTTCAACATAATGAAATTTTCTTCAAAATAAATTAAACCCAAATTACTCATTAGCACCACATCATTTCCCATTTGACTCATTCATAACAAGTGTTTGCCACTAACATGGCATTATAGCGTTAACAAGAATCCAGACGTCAGTACAGACGTACGGACAGACGCCGCTGAATTCATAGTCCCCTGTTCCGCATTGCGACAGGGGACAATAAATACAATCTACATAGAGAAAAGCCTTTGCTTGCTAGTAATTGTTATCGGACAAGGAAGTTCTAGTATCAGTAAGTGTAGAATTCTTTATCTGGACTGAACAACCTATAGTACTTTGGAACCTGAACCAGCTTACTTCTAGAAAACCAATCCAACAATTCAGATTAGTTATCTGATTTTGAAAATTACTACATAATAATCATGATGATGTTTATGTGTTTTTAAATAATTATCCCTTTCATTAATGACAATTCATTAGAGGTCAATTTGCAGTGAAACTCATTTTCAAGAGCCATTTCCTGTATCAGTGAGAAGGTAACACTAGGGAAAGATCTTATCTGTAACAGTATTAAGGAGACACTGTTTTAAAACACACAAGCCTTGCTGAAACTGGTGAATCCAAATAGTAAAAGACTTCCCGGCAACATATAAAGTTGCTGAGCCCCTTGTGAGATTTAAACCATATATCTTGAATTAAATTGCAAATCAGTATCTATCAACTTCAATAGATCAGATTTTAGTCAATCGTAATTTTGTCAACTTGAAGGACTATTTCTTTTCAATACACAATTTATGATCTTGTATGGTTTCTAAAACTGGTATAAAATAAAATGGTTGAGTCCCGGTCTGCCTACATCCCATTCTCTGGTACCTAAGTGGTACTTCAATGTGAAACAGTCTAATAAATCACTAGTGCTGTATCTATGCAATATTGTTGTCTTATTTAAAATGGTTGACTGTAGGCAGATTGGGACTATGGATGGAAGATTCCATTAATTCAGAGGTATGCACATGACTATTCACCCATGAAAAGCCGTGCACCAGACCGTAACATGTTGTTTTAACAGTGTAGGCAGAATGGGATGTAGGCAGACCGGGAACATGCCAATAAAATATGACAGAGTCGGAAACTGAGTGCCCTATGGTGTAGGTTTCCTGCCCCTTGTATATTCTAAACTGAACCACAATTGAACAAATATACTGAACGAATAAGCAAATGCCTCTGTAACTGCTTGCTTCTTCTTAACTAAAAACATTTAATCAATAATGGTTTACAGCTTGATAATTGGTCAAAACGAGGAAAAATACTTAAAACTTTTGCTTATATATATCAATACCTGCCAAGCTATCCAAGCTTCAGCTTTTGAATTTATGAGTTCCATACTATCCAAACTTTAGCTTATAAAATTAATAAGTTCCATACTATCCAAGCTTCAGCTTTTGAATTTATGAGTTCATACTATCAAAACTTTAGATTATGAATTTATGAGTTCCATACTATCCAAGCTTCAGCTTTTGAATTTATGAGTTCCATACTATCCAAACTTTAGCTTATAAAATTAATAAGTTCCATACTATCCAAACTTCAGCTTTTGAATTTATGAGTTCATACTATCAAAACTTTAGATTATGAATTTATGAGTTCCATACTATCCAAAATTTAGATTATGAATTTATGAGTTCCATACTATCCAAACTTTAGATTATGAATTTATGAGTTCCATACTATCCAAACTTTAGCTTATGAATTTATGAGTTCCATACTATCCAAACTTTAGATTATGAATTTATGAGTTCCATACTATCTAAACTTTAGCTTATGAATTTATGAGTTCCATACTATCCAAACTTTAGATCATGAATTTATGAGTTCCATACTATCCAAAATTTAGATTATGAATTTATGAGTTCCATACTATCTAAACTTTAGATTATGAATTTATGAGTTCCATACTATCTAAACTTTAGCTTATGAATTTATGAGTTCCATACTATCCAAACTTTAGATTATGAATTTATGAGTTCCATACTATCCAAACTTTAGATTATGAATTTATGAGTTCCATACTATCCAAAATTTAGATTATGAATTTATGAGTTCCATACTATCTAAACTTTAGATTATGAATTTATGAGTTCCATACTATCCAAACTTTAGATTATGAATTTATGAGTTCCATACTATCCAAACTTTAGATTATGAATTTATGAGTTCCATACTATCCAAACTTTAGATTATGAATTTATGAGTTCCATACTATCCAAACTTTAGATTATGAATTTATGAGTTCCATACTATCTAAACTTTAGATTATGAATTTATGAGTTCCATACTATCCAAAATTTAGATTATGAATTTATGAGTTCCATACTATCTAAACTTTAGATTATGAATTTATGAGTTCCATACTATCCAAACTTTAGATTATGAATTTATGAGTTCCATACTATCCAAACTTTAGATTATGAATTTATGAGTTCCATACTATCCAAACTTTAGATAATGAATTTATGAGTTCCATACTATCCAAACTTTAGATTATGAATTTATGAGTTCCATACTATCCAAACTTTAGATTATGAATTTATGAGTTCCATACTATCCAAACTTTAGATTATGAATTTATGAGTTCCAAACTATCCAAAATTTAGCTTATGAATTTATAAGTTCCATACTATCCAAACTTTAGATTATGAATTTATGAGTTCCATACTATCCAAAATTTAGCTTATGAATTTATAAGTTCTATAATATCCAAACCTTAGGTAACAATTTATAAGTATCCTACTATCCAAACTTTAGGTGACAAAAAGTGCCAAACTATTCACAGATATCACAACTTGTAAACAGCAGCAATGCATTGATTGGTCACTGGCTACATAGTCAACTGTATACATACATTTCAGATTCTCAGGAAAAGGGTTAACCAACTGAACTCTGTTTAACCAACTTTACTAAGTAAGGAAAACATTCATGTCTTACAGGAAAATCATCCATGCTACAAAAAATTAAAAAAAACAACCATAACCTTTGCCCTTGCATAAGCTGTCTTTCAAATGTAATGCATGTCTGTGTAAGGAAAACATAAGGGCTTAAGGTAACGTTATGAAATCCAATATAGAGCCCAGTGCCCCATTGAGATTGAATAACTGTATACGACTTTTAGTTTGGACAAGGAAAATACCCTTGAGGGAAAATGATAAATGTTGTAAACATGAAGTAAATTATTTATGCCAATTTCTTCTTTACCTCGTTCTTTTTCCCCCGTAATGATTACACCACCAACTTATTTGAAATTAAATTTCACAAGCAAGCATAAGTTTTATGTAAGATAAGATGTAATTCCTTTTAAGTAGTGAGTCAGTCATTATTTCCCTTAACTGTGCTCCCTTCTGAGTTAAAATTTTAATCAAATCATGAATTATTTTGAATTAGGCAATCAAAAGTATAGGCATTCCTTTTGTACATTTTTGACTAGATAACACAAATACAAATGATAAAGATATAAAACAAGTTAATCAGACCTAATCCAACAGTCTTATTCATAACATACCAAGTCCAAATATAAGGCAATGTCATGTGACAGAAAGGATGGAGGACTTTTAGTCATGAGTGACATGAATATTACTGCAACATCTAGTTTTTTCATGAAAATAAAAAGCATGATAAACATGTTGTTATCTGTGACAATCTTTGTTTTTGTCGTCTCACAGTATATCACTTTCAATGACGTAGGAAAGTCTATTATTGAAATGACTCGAAATAACATTTCGAACAATGATTTAGTTTGAGTGACCTTCACCTCTACTGACGGTCACACCTGACTAGTTCCAGACATGATTCAAGTTCAGTGTCATTATTCTATTTATAACTTATTCAGAGAAATAAGGGAGGAGACTAAACAGATACTCAGACTTAAGGAAATCAACTGTATCGTGTCTGGCGTGTACAAGAACGAAGTATTTGTCACCCATTGACTTGTCAATTGTGTTTTTGTAAACATTTTTTTATGTAAACATGAAGGCAGGTTATAATATATTCGGTATGTATTTCGTGAATCTTATGTTAATGTGTTTTGGGATGGTACATATCCTGAATGAGCAGTGACTTCAAGGAGTTAGGTTTGACAGTGTTTATTTGATAAGAGTTTATATTATTATTATGACTTTGGATACATAGCATTTCATTGATAAAAGCCTTTATCACTAGGAGAAAGTCAACAAAACCACTGCATTTAAACCCTCAATGTAGCACCCCAAACTTTGATACACACAGAACAGTGCTCTATAGCTCAGTCATGTCAGTTACGATATTAGAAAGAAATGGTGATTCCTTCAGGGCAAAAAATATTTTATGAACTAGCTTTTTATCACTTTGATTTTTTTTAGAAATTAAGTGTCGGTTTAAAGGATTTACAAACAACTAGTCGTAATAGTGTATAGTGTATATAGTCAATATGGAAATTTTTTTTGAAAAGGCAGTGTTCACAGGTTTAATTCTGTACGCCCTGTACAAAGCTATCTATTGATGGAAGCCGGAAGGAATCTCTTCCCCTCTTTTATCTGGTTTGTATGCATAAGGCGAGATGGGTAACAAATGTAGGTCATTCTCGAGGATATAAGCGTCACAAAATTTAAATCGTCACTTGTCTAAAATCCAAAGGTGATTGTGGTTTGAAAAATAATGATATCAAAATAAAGGTTTAAACAGCAAATATCATATTAATACCAGAAAGAGGAATGTAAATGTAGGTAAACAAGGGTGGATCTGAGAATTTACAAGGTGTGACAATTAGTTTAGTTGGTGTTAGGGATGGGATGGAGTTTGACTACGTGTTTATGTTATGGAAATTCAATAAGAAAAGACCATTAATTTTCTGAGTGGGCGTTACGCACAAACAATGCAGTACATATCAAGTCCATTTTGACCAACTATATCAATGTTTTGATAAGCTTTTCAATCATAAATAATTCATACATTATACAATTGTGTCCTGGTATACTTTTCTTAAATAGCACAAAATGTGTCAATGTTTACAGCAGTGGAAATATATATATGCCATATATCTCAATAGCTGATATAGAGAAAATAAAACTTGCAAACAAAGGAAGTAATATGTGACAAACTACAAATGATAAAATATTTTAGATTTTCCAGCATATGGAGTTTAAAGGTTAATAGGTAAAACTTATCAAAACACTGATTACTATTATCAATGTAGATCACTAACATTCCTATAAGAATGACAGGTATACATAGGTACAAAACATTGTCAAGCAGACTTATCAAACTGCTACGCTTGAGTGAGCGCAAGTAAAAACGCCCTTATTTGTCCCACTGACGTAACAAGAGTGTCATGTGATGCATTAATAAAGACTAGAAATGCAGTCTGTCCCAGTGTATACTGGACTCAAATAACAAGCAAACAATTTGGACACACCTGTTGATTACAATCTTCTGTCAAGGTGATATATTTTAGGAAAACTCTAACCGTACCACATTAGATCTATATAAGACCTTGTTGTGAAAGAAAATGTTAATATGTATGAATGAGTTTCGATTTTGAATGATATATTTAGATGAAAATATTTACAATTAATATTTGAAGATTGAAACCAATAATCACATTCATGGACCCATAGATATTGTATAACTAACACACATTTTACCTAATATTCTATCATGATATGCATTAATTTAAAGAGACAGATTAACTGTTTATGTTTTTCTGCTCATGAAATGAAAGGTTTCTGTCCAATTTATTCATCCTTGATGCATTTAATTTGAAACTATATATGTCATCCTATTTATGGAGTTATGAACCAGAAATATCCCAATGAAATTTATTTCCTCAAAGGAACCTCTAAAGTAAAGTCCTTTTTAGTGTAGTGTTATCTCATCCTACTAATAAATATCCTACTTCAACAACAGTGTTGAATCCCTTAGTCAAAGTCCGTCATGATTCTACTTTGGGCCACTGGGCCTCTAATACTGAATAAATCTGTCTGTCTGTCTGTCTGTCAAATCCCTTTGATCAAATTGATAAAGGATTCTAAAAGCTGGACGTTTAATGGTTCACTATAAATACAAGGTCAAACCTCATTGAAGTGTTGTCAGCTCAAACTTGATATCGAGAGCTCCTTCGATATCAACGTGATCTTTGAATGATAATAAGATAGAAATGAATGGGTATGAAATGGGTTTCCTTTTACATTAAGCATTATGTCACACTGAACTTCTCAATATCGCTATTAGTCACCTAGCTTGAGGCAAGGTTTGATTGATATTGCTTCTGTGGGTTATTACTGTACCATATGTACGTGTCAAGAATGCTAAAATACTTCTCAATACAAGACAGTCGATAGAATTTCACTATCAACCATACTTTTTCTGATCCATAATGAGGTTTTATTCATTGTATAAAACTACATAAATGTTCCATATGACCATGGGTTTGACGCTTCTACAGTTTGTTCATCCGGTGACCGCAGGGGTAATCCAATAAAAGTTCAGCACATTAAGTAGAAGTAGGGGTATCTCCCTGCATGCAGGCAATCAACTAAGTGGACGGACCAGCTGATCCCTCTATCGATTGTCCACACTAAGCCTTGTGGTCAGTTATTGACCAGTGCACGCTTGGACGTGAGATTATTATGAATGAAGAGCTCCCTCTCCTGGTCATTAAACAAACTATGTCCGTCCTCAACGGTATTAGGTTTAAAATGTATTACTATTAAGCAATTCTTTCTTTGTCGAGGTGATAGGTCAACAAATTGGAATTAAACTATCTGAAACGAGCAATTTCATTTGAAAAGGAGTATTAAGTTTAAATTCTTAAATCCTGTAGGAGCTTAATTGCAAACGAAACTCTTAACAAATTAAAAAATGATGTGGAATATTTGTACTTTATGCATGAAGAGTAAATATATGTGTCATATTATTGTTAATGGATTTTTTGAGATTCTTGATTCGAAAGTTATTGAAAAACATTGAGTCAAAACTCTAATATTGACTAACAATGATAATCTGTCTGCAGCACAGAGACAGATTACCAAAGTGTCCATCTTGACCAGCGGTAGGGATGACCAATTGCAAATGGAATGGGCAAAATCCATTACAGGCCAGTGTGAATTGAGCACTCTTGAGTGTCGAATACTTTACGATTTTTCTTCATTCCATCTCTCAAACATTTCATTCCATTGGTGGTTAAGTGGACACATGGTGACCTCACACTGCTACCCTCAAGGCAAGGACATTGTACAGGACATTGTAGCTGTCCAAGGATTAAAAGATTTAATTGGTCATGCTGCAATCTTAACATTTGCTTTGAACTTTAAGCAACACCTGCAGTCAGTGTTGAAATAGCTTTTATTCCTTGCTCACAAGTAGGGTTTGTGGTTTGAAAAATCAACCATCCCAACAAAAAACTGGACAAGCTCTGCACTGTCAGAACCTAGTATTTCTAAAATCACACAATCCAGGCAGGATTGCTGACCCCTTGCTCCAACAAGCCCCATCTGAATTTAACCAGAAATTGGCTCGGGGGAAGATAGTTATTTCAAAGACTGCCTGCAAATTTCAGGTTAAAGAGCCAAGTTGTCTTTAATATAAACCTAAATGTTTTATGTGGTGATATAAACTTAAAACACCTTAACTTTTTATCTCTTTAAGATATATAAATGACAAATACTGATTTTCCATGAAAATCTAAAAACAGCCCCATAATTGCTCAGAGGCGGAGACCACCCGTCCAATATACATTGAAACTAGTGCTATAACCTAACTAACACTATAAACTCCTAACTGCCCTCCTGGCTGTTTTAGTTAAGTCTCCAAAATTATGTTTGACCATTTGAGGCACGCCACTGTCTGGTTTTCGATCATAATTGCGACTTTCTACCTTCACATTGTCACTGTACAAAACAAATTAGCTTTAAAATGTTTCTCTTGCCACCATTGAATAAGTTTGGCAAAATTACTCCAACAACTCATGGAGTGGCTCTTTAATGCAATGTTGTTTTTTGGTAGAAATATTAAATATTATATGCTACAATACAATGTGAGCAGTTGCTTCATGGACCTGCAAGGTAATGTAACATGACAAAACGAATTATCTCTGTTCCACTGGGGCTTAGTCAATCTGCTGGGAAAGAATGTTGAACAACATGGCTGCAAAGTATTAATGCTGTTAATCAATACAGAATTAGCTATAACTAAGGACAGTAGACAGTAGTGCAGGGACAATGATGAACCAGAATTGTTACTCTGCATTTAAGTAAATCCTCGGAGAATCTACTTGATTTAACAACCGACAATAGTACTGCATTGAATAATGAATTGCACCAATAGTCCACTTACAAGAATTTTAAATCTATTATTTTGGAATCATGACGGTTGCTGGTTTTTAAAACAAGGAACATACAGGTTATAATCAATTATTTGAAATTTTTATGACTAGAAAATAATTTTCAAGTTAAAACCCTTTACATAAAAATTAATCTACAATAATTGACATTGATGTATTGCAAAGAAAATTTTCAGAAACATAAAATTTGACCTCAAAGAATTCCTCAAGGGTTTGGCTGTCAGTCATTGGAAAGCTAGCGCTATATATATAGAATCATGTTTCACCTGAGGCTGACTTGACCAAACAGCCATCAGTATTTACAGGTGAGCGATGCGTACCTGCAGCTTAACGAGCTGGTCACCTTTCCAGGTGTGCGACCTTACTTGACCTTTTTCATCTTTTGAAGTGGTCAAGAAGGATGACTGGAGTTGGTCAAATGCTTTGACCAGAACTTTGGTTGAAATATCTTGTGTTGCCACAACATAGTCCTGCCTAATAACTTGAATTACATGCTCTGTGAAGTGGCAACAAGAATGCATTCACTGTTTTAAAAGCTGAAATATCTGATGAATACATTATTCACTCCTTGTTATTGATATATTAGAATACCAATATCTCGAAGCTTCAAGCTCTTTTCTGTTAATAGTGAATGTCTGAACTTATCTCACACTGTGTGAAGATTTGTCAATCTGACATGTCAATGTCAACAAGCTGCTTTAAATTACATGCTCGTTATTCAACAGGAAAAGCAAACACAAGTTGGTTATCAAACTTATGTTTTTTATAGCTTGAGGTCAAACTGCTTCTGGCCAACAGCTATCAACAATTTGATAAGGCCCGTATAGAGGATTTTGATACCAATGTTGTGCAGCTATCAACAATTTGATAAGGCCTGTAAAGAGGATTTTGATATACCAATGTTGTGCAGCTATCAACAATTTGATAAGGCCCGTATAGAGGATTTTGATACCAATGTTGTGCAGCTATCATGACTCATTGAAAATACATAAATATATTCTGAAATTAAACATCGTTTTTTTAATTCAGTGGTAATTTTAGTAATAAGCAAAGCACTGGACAAATATGCATTTGTCTTTTATTCCATTTCATTGTCCAGTGCTTTGCTTATTTAATTGCAATGAGCATTGTTTGTTGACAAATTGGTGACCCATTATAGAAAAGTTCATTTGCTGGCAAAGTGCTTGAAGGGTCCAAACTCAATTCTCAATACACAAGTAGGAGAAATATTGATTTCAAGTTGGCCAGATGACTTGGTTGTTGAGAAGTTTCTATGTCCACTTAGCAATAAACTTAGTATCTAATAGAGTGAAATATTCGTATTGATAATCAACTTCTTTTTTCACAGATGACATATTTATTTTTTAGCAACTTCTTTTTTCACATATAACATATTTATAGACGACAAATTCCGGTATAGTTTTTTTACCGTTTTCAACATTTGATATAGTCACAATGTCCTTTCAAATGTAAACCTTGTATCATACATAGATACTCTGAATTGGAGTCTTTATGTTTGAGTATTTAGTATTTTGTTTTTTCAGGGTTATTATGTGGTAGATAAATGAAGAAAATACACAATGAGGGCTCTATGAATTCTGATTGCTATGAAGCAAAACAACTTAAATAAAAAATTCTTCAAACTGTCCCAAAATATCTTAATTCTTAGAAAACTTCAAAAACTAAATAGCCTTTCTGTTCCACAGTAGATGTCTCCTAACAACATCACTATGTCTGTTTAATTTTCTTTATAAATGTTATCATTCCTTCCAGTTGGCAAAATGTGTGAAAGAAACCATTTACCTGACAACTAGTTAAGGCATTGATTATTCTGAAAAGCTATTTCTAACTATCTCAAATGATTGCTTTAGCCTTACTCATATCCTTTTACTAATTTTCGGTAAAAAAACCTGGTAGATGATAGACTGTGTCGTCCTTTTTTGCATTAACACAAACCAATTCTGTTACACCAATTACTATGAGAACAGCAATAAATATCCAAAAAATTCTGATTAGACTGAAAACAATTATGAAGAACCAAAGAGAAACTTAAAATGATTCAGTTTTGTATTCTATAAAGAGCTAAGCCCTGCAATTTTCATAACATTCAAAGAACCCTTATCTTGTAGGGCAACAAGAATATTGAGAACCCTGAGTGTGTTTCATAGAAGCTTTTGGAGTAATAAAAGTAGACGAACACATAGTCGGGGTAATTTTTTAAATGAAATAAAATAAAAAAAGTCTTTGATAACCCTTATTTGAGCTGAGGCAGCAAAACTCACCCACCAACATGGTCAACCAAAATGATCCTTGAATATTTTTGCTCTTGGGTCTGTTCGAGAGACTACAAGAAGAAATTCTACTTCATAGTCTGTTTACAGACTATCCTCTTTCCCTAGTGGAATTTAATTCTTTGTGTTGTTATAAATAGTTTTCTCAGTCAAAGCAGTGATAACTGTAATTGAGCAACAACGAAACAGTATGGAGGAGGATCTAACTCTCTAATGCAATGAATGGAACCTTTAGGTTTACAATCACCATTGTCAAGCAACAAATAAGTTATCGTTTATTGAAAATAAATATGAACAAATATGATTTTTAAAAATCTGAGTTAAATTCTTGTCATATAATGAAATATACAAATAGCACCTTCCTACATAGACAAACAACTGCTGACCCTAAGAGATTGACCAAAGGTCAAGAGATGACCTTTCAGTGATATTTACATGGTCAGTTGGTGTCCCAAAGCAATTAACTGGATTAGGGTCTTCTCACTAGAAATTGCTGTAGGTGGTTATAAACTAACTGGAAGTGTATCAGGTTAAAACTTAACTTAGCATCAACTACGTAAGTTTTACAATATCTTTATAAAGAGTTAGAGGTATAGAAGTAACCAAATCATCAAGGTACCTTCAATCATATACATAATCTAAAATTATGCTTATTCAAAGACAGTAAAAAGTGATTTTTTCAAAACTGAACTACTTTCCTTCAAATCATGAGATTTATCTAATACAAAATTAAAACAAGAGTAAACCTGCAAGTTTACTCTCAATGTTTGACCAATGAAAACAGGTTTCAATGGGCTGCATAACTGGGAAAATTATTATCACTTAAAATACTTTTATCAAAGAAATGCTGAATAACAAAAATATTTACATTTACAATTACAAATAAAAACAGAAGGGTGGTAATTTCAACAGATTAGAGAATTGTTTTGCAGAACATTCTTGAACAACAATGTTGCCAAGCATCACTGTCGTTAAGATTGTTTATAATGTTCATAGAACTAAACCTGCAGTAACAATCTGTTTATCCTCAGCGGACCTCGTGACAATAAAACTTTGTAAATATTGGTGTATGTCAACACCGTCATCTGCATAATTACACTGTAAACAACCCTGGAAAGCCTCTTGAGGGGCCCCTTATCCTTCATGACTCATGTCAAACCAAGTACACCATGGCAGTACAAGGGTTAAGGGGAATTCAATCTGACCATATTCTTCACCTCCAAAATCAAATAGTCAAACCATTTAGTCGCAGACTTAAAAGAATCAAAACCATTTACATCAGGAACCATCTTTTTTATAAGTATAACCATAACCTCGATTGTCAGAAAGCACACAAATTACATTCAAAGGATGTGGATTTGAGGCTACAGAACTTTGATTTTCGGCCAACCTGGATTAACACTTCATTGGTGGGTAAAGGGATAACATTTGTAGACCTAGTGTTGTGAATCCAGGGTATCATCTTGACACCAAACTACAGGTCAAGGGTTAACTTATCATGTTTATCAACCCCTCAGAGACTATAAAATATCAGGTAGGCTGGATATTTTGTAAGATGGTTTTTTATCTCCAAGGCTTCATGTTGCCAATTAACTGACATGACTACACTCTGAGTTTCTTTGTTTTCAAGATTATTTCATCAACTGTGCAAAGCATGATGGGAAACTGATGGCATTTACTACTATTGCTTTCTGTGAGACCTGAATTAAATGACAGTGAAGATAAGGTGAAGGTTTCTGATATTCACCATCTACTCAATGATTCACTTCAGATGGTTTAGGATTAATTTTTGAAGTGTCTGAAATCAGAGAAAAGATTTAGCCTTGTAAAGAAACCTCCAAAATAAATATATGCACGTTAATAAAATAAAGTAATAGTTTTTAAAAAGTAATATATTACCAATATTGATTGTCCTACTGAAATAATTGATATATATAAAGCAGAACTGCCTACCTTCTGTTCGGTGAATGTGTAGACTTGGGTGTATTTTGTTGTATGTCACTATGTGTACAAAAAAATTGAAGCTAGTAGTTTACTGTTAGTTTAAAAACATCATGCTCTTGATTGATATTTCTTAACCTTTTCTCACTTTATTAACTAAGGATATACAGTTCAAATTGAGTTTTGTAACACTTAACACTCCAATATTCCAAAAATATTACTATGAATGAATATTTTTTGTCTCAATAGGTGTACAATTTGCATCATTAGTGTACAATCATATTTTAAGAGTGTACAAAATACTCCAAAAGAGATTAAGTAAGTCATATCCATATTGTGCTTTCAGAAAATTATGTGAATGTATGTATTCAACACAAACATATTCAGAACAATAAACTGCTACATGATATGGAAATGTAATTGTTTATTTTACGTGATGTTGTTTATAGTGGGCCAATAAGACAGATGTGACTACAATAGCAAGGATGTGACCTAAATTCTAGTCAGGATTATAACAGAAGCATTCCATAAAGAATAAAAGAATAAAAACATATCAATTGTTGAAAAAGCAAAATGAAGATTTACGAACCATTCAAAGATAAAAATTCTGACTTTTTAAAAATTGGTAATTTTGAAATTCATATTTTCAAAAGCTCGATGGACCTACATTTTTATGATTAAAGTCAAATTTCAAAATAACATAGGAGGAATTATTTCCCTATGTAACAGCAAAGTTTTGAAAGAATCATTTGACATTTAAAATGAAATATTTCCGTTAGATGGAGTGAGTCAGCCAGTGCATATATAAAGTAAGCATGTCCAACTCAGACCCCTTTGCTGTGTTGTCACTAAACCTAGACTTGCTTTCAACCTGTATTACAACTTCAGCACCAATTTCTCACGGCCTATTCAAACCTCCTTCACCCTTGCTCTGTGAATCATCTCATATAGCCTAAATTAAACTAGTTTTCTGTTCCGGAATACTGTCTTTGACAATTTGTTTGAATTCCTGTAAATTAGCTGGTCTCGAATGGATTATTAAAAGCTTTTTCCTTAGGTCTCTTTATCATCTTGGAAAGTCTAAACTAAATTAGTTTTCTGCTCTCGAATATTCAATATGTTAACTGATTGGAAGCCCTGTTAATAATATCACTAAAATGGTATAGTATTGATAAATTCAAAAGTAAGAGAGTTTAATAACAAAATGGGTTGACTTTTCAGCAAATAATAAAAGGTCTGGTAATAACTGTAATTCAAACAATTAGAAATTATTTTTTTTGGCACTGATTAACCATTTACAGGCTAATTAAATTATGAAGTGAGTAGCGAACGCTAAGGAATCATTTCTGTAATTCAAACAGTCAGTGATGATTTGTTTTGGCATTGATTAACCATTTACAGGCTGAATTATCATTGAATTAAAATTGGGAGTAGCTGACACTAAGAAATCAAAATTGATAAACATCGGGATAGATCCAAAATAAGAAATGATAAATTAACAGTAGAAGGGTTAATACAGCTATATTAGGCCTCTAAGTGTTAATCTATGGTTTGCATGTTTTATCAGTCTTATCAATCTACAGCTTTCTCTTTGAGATAACCTTTGCAGAGGGTTACACGTTTAAACTGTACAAGCTAGGAGACTAGCCTGACCTACACATGTGTTTCTGTGATTCACCGACGTGGAGAAATAAATATAGACGTTTTATATATCTTAACACATTGATCGTGAAGTGTGGAACTCTTGTTGAATTGTTTGTGTTTGAACTGTCTACAATATCTTCAACTTGATATATATTTCCTTCACCAATAGGTAAAATCAGATATTAACATATAGCCTATGTCATTAAAATATTCAATTGCGCAGGTAGCTATATATATGTATATGTATACAGTCATTACTAATTTTAAGGACCAATTGAAACTGAAGGTTGTATAAAATGATTATCTTTGATTCTAATCCTTAATATTTTTTAAATATCATAATATCAACAACAGAAATATGCAAGCAGAAGATAAACTTTCATCTTCTATCGTCATTTTACATTCCAACTCTTCAGTTACTTGTTTCAAAATCAACCCGAGATCAAGAACATTTTGGTATGATAAAAGTTTCAAGAACAATCTCACCTGAAATGAATTTCAAATTAATGATACACTTTCACTTAAAAATGTTATTTAAAAATAGTGTATGAATGCTTTTAATATATGTTGTATAAAGATTGAGTCATAGATCTTGGGTTGTGCTTACATCATCCAGAAATAATGACTGTCACCATTCCTGAAAAATAATCTCCTGATTCGATAAAAATAGTTTGTGACACAGATTGGCGCCACTCTCTGACCAGAAGTCTACTTCAAGATGTAATGATTACAAACACATTGGAATTGTGACGTCAACTTTCTATTTTCAACTAGTTGCATTCTATATGTCATTTATAGAATCACACTTGTTAGGTTAGAGGTGAATTATTTATAACTATCTGCTGCAGTCTAATAATAGCATTGACAAAAGGGATGATAATAACTATATTAATGTCTAAATATCCTTCAGAAATAATGACCATCACCATTTCTGAAGGATGACAACATGATTTCCCCAACAGGAGACCATGACATAGAATGGTGCCAAGCAGACAAAGATTCGACTTTTTGTGACCGCAAAGATACTGTAAACTGACAACAACTCTCTATTTGAAACTAATTTTATTCTATATCATATTGAATGAACCATTCTTGTTCAGTGAGAGGCGAACTTTTTAAGATCTACCTACAAATGCCTGAATTGAATGGTTGAATATATTTTCAAATGATATTACTGTTTAACGTGTATTTATCCTTCAGAGATAATGACCATCACGCAATAATCACAAAATGATGTTGTTACACGTTTTTCGGCGATTGTGATTGGACGAGTGCTCTCAGAAACATGCAACCATTTCTCGATGAATGCAGAAAATTTTGCTGTTATACCTCGTGCATTCATACTTTATGACGTCACAATCTGACAGAACAAATTGACGCAACGGCTAGTTCGGTTATGACAACATCGCGTTACTTTGTATTTTTTTCGCAAAATAATAAATGTACGCATGTCATCATCTTCATAAGTGAGAGGATAACCAGATAATACTTTCCTCCCCCAAAAGAAACAATTACCTTCACCGAAAACTCTTGATTTTAATAACTACGAGTCCTGAAGTTTGATAGCTCGAATCGTTTCTACAAGCGGTATAGCCATTTTGCATGTCACGTGATATGATAATGAGGTTTATTTCAAAAATGCGGACTCAAGTTAAGACAAACTTTGATTGCATGCGCGTCAATGCTGATAGAAATGAAATTAAATCATTTTCCGTTTTAGAACTTGAAATTCGCAATTTTGATACCACCTTGTATAGTTGTGTGTAACAAACTGCAAACTAATGTTGACGACAAATATTCAAGATGTGCTGAACTTATTCCGAAAATTGATGCTGTTATACATCAATAGAGGCACAAAAAATGTAAAACAATCCTTAAACGATTCTGTTATTGTTACAACATCATATGGAACAGCGAAACAATGCATCACAGTTATGAATATGATAACTTACTTAGTGAGTTTCATGTGTATGGTTTGATGCATGTATATTCTCTTTAGTTGCAAAGAATATTATTAATATGCAAAGAGAGCATAAAAGAGTCGTTTTAAGCTTCTTAAAAAATATCATCCATATCAATCTTAGTTTTAAAAAAAGAACAAAACTAAGTTGAACTTTGGAGAAAAGGAAAGTTTCTGGGAATAACACCTTAGTAAAACTGTTCTCAACATCAGATGAGGGAGATCATTGCAAAAGGGCGAGGCCTTTTCTGTTTACGACAGCAAACTGGGCGTTAAAAAAAACAAAAACAAAAAAATATTCTGACAAACCCATGTTGCCACACAACTTGTTCATTTCTTTCAATCATGAAATTAGCGAGTATTGTTTCGCAAAACAGGCGACGTCAGTTTTCGTTGTCCTTTGACAAAAAGCCATTGTTTAAAGTAAATACTATGCTTCCTGTGTAGTAGCAGCTTCTGCAGTGGAAGTCAAGTTTTCCTCTCAAGCTCCTGTCGTCCGTCAACATATAAGTCAACGGAAGCAACGCGTCCTTCTTACGTTTGATGGTCAAGGGACGAGGCAATGTTTGACACGGAGAATATTTGTCAGACTAGTCACAGACAATAATACATGCGTAAGAGGTTGAACCTTTGATCCGATACAAACATCGCAGGATGAAAACTGGCCACGGAAATATGGCCGAATTATGTCAGGCTTTTGATATGTGCGGAGAGTAAAGGGAAAAATATGTATCAAAATATGGTTATAATATCTTTCCAATATCTACAGCTATGGAACAAATATCTACTGAAATATTACAATATGGTAATGTGTTTGATGTTAAGGGTTGATAATGCTGAAAGATGATTCTATTAAATCTAAATGGCATGGCAATGAAATATTCATAGAACACCTGAACAAAACACCTGACAGCTTTGTAAGAGGGCTTCACTTTTCTCAATTGCATATGAATATGTAAAAACAGATTGTCTTTATCTTTACATGAGTTTTCTTCAAACAATCAATACTGTAAATTTAATAAACACAGAAATACATAAGGTGCTTTCTTTTATCTAAAATACTGCTTGATGGTCTAAAATTTCTTTTCTCAATTCTTATTCATCATATTCTTGACAGAACACATAAAAAAACTGACATTTTAGACACTAAATCGCTATAAATGCAAAGTATGTACTTCCAAAAAATGATAACCTTCACCTCTGTCAGGACTCGTTAGCTTATAACTGTTTCTCTCCCAGAAAGGTGGCTGAAAAGGTTTTTGTTTCGGATTCTACAATCCAAACAGACAACAATTTTAAATAATCTATCTTTTTCTAAGATGTAACATAAATAATGTACACATGTACACATGTACCTTTCCAAATAACATATTCATAGGAATCTCAAACTGTAAATAAAGAGATAAATTCTAAAGAATATTGGCTAAAGATCTGCTATTAATGACAAAAGGGGTAAATAGGAAATGATTTCCTGGACTTTACAAGAGGAATAAGTTCTCAATAATAAAAAAATTTTGGGCAAAAGTTTCACTTTTAAGTGGGAAAAGTATATGCACATGTTTTTGGTGATTTTAAAATTTTGATGCCCTAATTATTGTTATTTACATGTGAAAGTACTAAAATAAGCATTTTTAAACAAATAATTCTGTCCTGTAGCTCAAAACAAAATTTGTTTGAGAATCTTATATCTTTTCAATTACCTTACTGGAAATAAAACTATTTTTCCACATTGATGCTTTCCAAGTTTAGATATTCAAGAGATAAGAGTCATTAAAACTTAAGTTAATTACTTAATTGACTATCTCACGATACTTTCTTTCAATGTCTGCCATGCCTGAGCCATTAGTTTAAATCTCATAATGCTGTTTCCCTTACAACTGAGGGAAAGATACCGTTTCCTGTACAACCCATCACAGGAAACCAAGTTCTGCCAAAGCTAAGGCCTCTTGTTTGTTAAGGAGACACCACTGGCTTATCAAGTTTCCACGTTTTCGCGATTAATCTTGTTTAAAAGCTTTTAAATCTATGAGGAAATCCCTTCTTGTCTGTAACGGAAAAAATTAAATGTTTACAACCCTCTCAATAAAATAGATTTAGTGAAAAAACAAATATGTCTTTATTGATATTAAGAAAAGAATTGGCCTATCAAATTGGTTTACCATTAATAAGAAAATGATCTTAAAGAAGTTTCCAAAATTTTTGTGGAAATTGTATCTATTTCTGTTGCACGTGTTTCAGTCTTATAATATTTACAAGCTCTTTATTAGATTATCATAATGTCATCTGACAAAACAATATGAACACCATAGCCTGTAGAAATATTTACACTCTGAACCTTAACGAGGCAGAGAATTTCTTAACCACACGTGACTTTTATTTATTCTAAGTGAAAAAGAAACACTGGTATTATCCTCATGAATTTCATCTGTTCAGCAGAGATAAAAAAATATGTTTGTTATCAGGAATAACTTTTTTTTTTTTTTTTTTTTTTTTTATTTTCCTTATTTTGTGATACAGGCAAAGACACATTTGACAAAAACAAAGACATTCATCATATAAATACAGTTATATACATCCAAATATATAAGCACAATTCAATTTAGTTAATGAGTGAATTATTTTCCAAGTAGTAGATGTAAAGTTGACCAGTACTTAAAAAACATTTCTTCATTTTCTGTTGATAAAAAAACATATCTTGACAAATCGTAATATTGTATAATTTCATTTTTAAGATACTCTAATTTTGGTTTAAAACCATTTATGCTACATTTGTAAATATGTTGTTTGACTAATAAAATGATTGCATTTACAGGATTATTGTTCTTTCCTTTCATTCCCAAAATGATTATTTTATTTGTAAATTCTAGTTTTAACTGTACAGAGTTTAACCATGTTTCGATTTCTTTCCATAGTCTAAAGATGGGTTCACATTCCCAAAAAATATGATTAATTGTTTCTACATCTTCTTCACAAAATGGACATAATGGTGATGATATATATCCAATTTTATAGAGAAATTGTTTTGTTGGGAGAATATTGTGAATAATTCTATATTGCAACCATTTCAAGTCTGTGCTTCTTGTACATTTATTGGCAATAATATTAAAAATTTTCCAATCATTTTCTTCAAGGTCACTTTTTAGGATTTTTTCCCATCTTGAATAGCATGGCAGGCGAACAAATTTTGAGTTTATAAGAGAGGCGTACAGTTTTTTATTCCCAATTATGAGGTTAATCTTTGATACATTGAATGGATAAATAGGATTCGACAATTTCTTCTTGAAATGCTTTGTGTTCATATGTGATCGGGTATATGCCATTATGGCTTTCTTCACTGATTCATAAGTTAGAAAGTTAGTCTTAATAGAAAAAGTAGTGGAAAATTCTTCATATGTTAACAATCTGCCGTCATCATGAAGCATATCATTCACAAAAACAACACCTTTCTCATACCATTCATAATACAAAAAAGGACGTTTATCAATTGTAATATTGTCATTGTTCCATAATGATTGACATTGTATATCTTCTTCATTTACGATTTCCTTTTTATTCATTAATATAAAGTCTGACCATTCTACGAGTATGTCTTTCCAAAAGGAGTTAGTTGCAAGAGGAATTATCTTAGTTCGTATGAAGGCGCTATCCGTTAGCAGAAGCGGAATTTTGATTTTTAGTTGATCGGTAAACAAGTATGTCCATTTACAATCATTACCGCTTATTCTTTTCATCCATTTTAATTTTTGTGATGATATTATCTTTCTAACATTTGGCGTCTTTATTCCCCCATGTTCAGGGTTTAACATCATTACATTTCTTTGTACCTTATCTGGTTTATTTTTCCATATGAAGTTAAAACATTTTTTTTGCAGTCTTTCGATAACGCATTTTTTCGGATTGGGTAAAGATGAGAACAGATGGTTAAGTTTTGGTAATATGAGTGATTTAAGTATAGTGTTTCTTCCATATGGGGTTAAGTTACGTGCTGACCAAATGTTCATTTGCCTGTCCATATGGGAGAGCTTTTCATTATAGTTGATATCAACCATTTTATCTAGATCGATGTCGAAATGTATTCCCAGAAGAGTGAAATTTGTTTGTGACCAATCGAATTTCCATTCCTTACACATTTTATATCGGGATCTTTTTTTGGAGCCTATCCATATTAGTTTTGTTTTATCTACATTGACTTTTAATCCTGAAAAACGGGCAAATAATTCTAAGGTATTCAATGCTGAATAAAGGCTTTTTTCCGATCCATCTAAAGTAAGAGTTGTATCATCTGCAAATTGCGAAAGAAGAAATTCTATATTTCCAAGTTTAATTCCCTTTATGTTTTTGTTGTTTCGTATCATGATACCTAGGATTTCTACACATAAAAGAAAAATATACGGAGCTAACGGGTCCCCCTGGCGGCATCCCCTACTGACTTTGAAGGGATTTGATGCGAAACCGTTAACCAAAACCCTTGATTCAATATCAGAGTAGAAAGTTTCTATCCAATGTGAAATACTGGGTCCAAAATTAAAAAAACTTAGGACTTTTGTGAGGTAGTTTCTATCTACCGAGTCAAAGGCTTTTTCAAAATCAATTAGAAGCAGCAAGCCTGGTATCTGACAAGCTTCAGTATGTTCCATTAGATCATATATGAGTCTCGTTACCTCGCCAATATATCTCCCCTTGACAAAACCTTTCTGATCTTCGTTGATAATACTAGGTAATACATCTTTTATTCTGTTTGCAATTGCTGCGGCACCAACTTTATATGAAGTATTTAGTAGAGAGATGGGACGCCAGTTTTTCATAAATTTCTTTGGTTTATTAGGCTTAGGAATACACGTTATCAAACCTTGTTTTTGCGAAATTGATAGGTGTCCGTTCTCATAACCAAAGTTAAGCGAATTGAGGAGAAATTCTCCAAGATCTTTCCAGAAGAATTTAAGAAATTCTGTAGTAAAACCATCGGGCCCTGGACTTTTTTCATTTTTCATGTTTTTAAGAGCGAAAGCTATCTCATTCAATTTCAATTTACCCTCAAGGTTGCCTTTGTCATGTTCATTTAAAACTGGGACATTTTCATTTTTAAACAAAATGTTAAGATTTATATCAGACTGTTCTTGTGCAGTGTATAATTTTTCATAAAACAGTTTTGCTTCGTGGACTAACTGTTCACTTTCGGTTATAGACGTTCCGTCATTTCTTTCCAGAACAATGATAGATTTATTTAAGAAATTTCTCGACTCTAGCTTTAAAAAATATTTAGTTGGTTTTTCACCTTTTTCGATCCAGTTTGCTTTAGATCTTATAAGTATTCCGTTTATTTTGTGATTTGCAATTTCATCTAGGTCTTGCTTACAAACATTAATTTCCTCCATAAGTTTCTGTTTCATGTCATCCTCCTCATTAAGGTCTAATTTATTTTCTAGATCCTTAAGCTCGGTTTCCATTTGCTTTTCCTTTTGGTTTGTGATTTTCTTTTTAGTTGACGAAAAGTATATAGTTTTGCCCCTGATCATGAGGAGTAAAGTTTCCCAAAGTAATTGATCATCTATTGAATATTTGTTTGATTCATCATCTGAGATTTTATATTGGTCTAGCGTTGATTTGATTGTTTCTTTTACTAATTGCACGTACTTTCTATCTTTTAAGAGTGAATTATTAAATTTCCAAAACCCTTTTCCTCTTGCTTGGGTGGAGCATGTCATAGACAGGGTGATAACTGAGTGATCGGAATTTATACTTGGGAGAATATCGCTGTTATCGACTGAAGATAGCAGCCCATGTGAGATCAGAAAAAAATCTAGCCTTGCTTGTTTAAGGGGTGTGGGTTGCCGCCAGGTGAAACGTGTAGCATCATAGTTAAGTTCACGCCAAGGATCTTTTAGATCTAATTTATCTATCATTTCGAAAACCTTTTCTCTTGCCTTAGGGTTGTTGATGTGTTTATAGTTATAAGTGTCCAGTTCTTTATTCAATACTAGATTCCAGTCTCCACACATACTTATTTCATCACTGTCATAATCTAAAGCAATATCCATAATAGTTTGAAAGAAGACTGGACTATCTTCGTTAGGTCCATATATGCTGATAACTGTATAAGTCACCTCATTCATTAGAATCTTAAGGGCAACATAGTTTCCCAATTCATCTATTTTACTATTTAGTAGTTTAAACTCGAAGTTATTATTGAATAGGATGGCTGTTCCCCTGGCATTACTTTTAAAGCAGCTTACATAACACTCATTATATCCCCATTGTTCTTTAATCTTCTGAATTTGATCCTGGGTAAAATGTACATCTTGTAAACAGTATATATTGCCTTTTTTCTTTCTTAAAAAATTGAATACCTTTCTGCGTTTTAAGTTGTTATTTAGGCCCCTACAATTGTGGCATAGTATCTTTATTTTCTCAGTCATTTTTATCTAGAAAGCGTATTTGTTCAATATAAGCCAACTTGGAAACAGTTGTAGTCAAATACTTACTTATTTCTACGAATTTTGCCTGTTCTTTTGATAAAAGGTACTTCTGGTACGGTAACAAAATAAAGGAAAACAGTATCCCGCCTGGGGATAAACATTTAAAAATACAACAAAATATAGGAAGGAAACGTATCATGTTGAGGGATAACCTACCCCACGAATATCCCTGACGTAACACAAAATAGTAGAAGGATGAATTAGAAAATAGTAAACATGAATATCATACTCACGAGTAGCATAAGGATTTCTTCATAAGGTGGAAAGTCCGTGCTTGTACATTGCAGCGCGAGTCAATCATGCGTTTGAAAAACCGCCACGTTGTACATGTATGGCTAATATGAAGTTGTCTTATTTGAAGTAGATTGAATATATACACGGATTTACCTTACAGATTCGGAGGATTGTTACAATAATAATTATCACTTATGATTTGGATTATTCTTTGACAAGGTAGGAACAGATTATGTCTCGTTTTCATTGATTTACATTGTTCAAAGTTATTCAATGACACCAACGAAGTTTCAATTTAAATGCCGTACATAGTGCATATGCTATAAAGTTTTCACAAATAGTATTAGTAAGACAAATGTACATATATACAAACATACCACACACGTATTGTACCGTAACATATACACACACATCCACATACACGTACATATACACACACATAAACATTTACACACAAGTACGCATATGTTGGGTATCTATCTATATATATTTTCATTAGCTCATATATCAATACACGGTAGATATGCATTTATTGATACCTATATATATTTTTTCAGAAAATCCCATCAATAGTCTTGTTGATGGTATGATTATATTTGGTGTATACATGTGTGTCATATTGTTTCAAAGTATACACTTATCGTTATCGGTGCTTGCTTTAGTATAATAGAAGCAGAACTAGTTTAACTTTTTCTATTCGTAACATAACTTGATTGAAAATGATCTATCTCCTAAGAATCATGATATAGATTCAATTAGTTTACTATACATGAGTAAAAAGAGTGCTGATTCAATGCAGATCAATTTGTGAACATGCGCGTTATGTATCAAATGAACGTTCTTTTGTTCAATGATTGGATTTCCTTCGTGCGGCATTACTGAGATGATCGATATGCTAGAGAAAAAATTGACTTTGTTGTAAGGGTATCGAAAATGCAAAAGGATAATGCTGAAATATTCTGACGAATCTTATTTTAAGAGACAAAATAAGATTCTACCAACCACTGCATCTTGGTACATACATGTTAGTTGAGATGGTTACATGGTAATATGTTTTGGAGAGAAAAACGTGTACACAATGACTTATGTAAACAAGTTCAACTTCAAGACGTCCGTATATACTGTTTGAAGTTTGTTGATGTTTAAGTTTGATTTAACCACACAGTTTATATGTCGTATGGTGGGTTCATGTCGCCAGTTAACCTGATGCGACTTACCCAGGGTGAAACACTGTTGGATCTTGTCTCAAGTACATGGTCTACACCAACTTGTCGGATGCGGGTTTGAACCTTCTCCTCATGATATATTTCTCTTGACTTGCGATAGAGAATGGCGCGCTGCTTTTTCAGTTTTGCGGGGAGGTCAGTGCGGATTGACATACGTTTACCCTTTAAAAGTTTTGAGGATCTCAATACCATATCTCTGTCAGCCATACACAGGAAACTGGCTATGATTGGGGAGGGTGCGTCTGGGGTGGGGTCACCGGGGAAAGGTTTTCTTGGAAGTCTGTGCACTGCCTTAAAGTAAATATTGTCCACTGTATTATCCGAGAATTTCAGGTCGTCAGTGAACATAGCACGCAAAACTTTTTCGGAGTCTTCATTAGCATTTTCTTTGATTCCATAGAATAGAAGGTTTGTCTTTCGGTCGTGTATTTCCTGCTGTAATAATTTTCTTTCAAATACGACAGACTGTTCAGTTAATTTGGACTTAAGTGACTCAACCTCAGATTTCAGAGTTTTCATTTCGCTATCACGGATGGCGGCCATACTTTCAACGTCATCAACACGTTTTGAAATGTTACCCATGTCATGTTTCAGTTCGTTTATTGCTCTGTTCAAATCCAAGTTACCATTGTCAATCTTATCTGAAATTCGTTTTTCCATGCTAGCGAGAAGGTCTTCTATAGATGGACTTGTCGAGGAACGCGTGTATCAGGAATAACAACATATAAGCATGTACATCATTTTGACGAGAACAAAAGATGACATTCTTAACTTTCTTCATGCTGAAGGCAGAATAGGTAGCTCTAAATATTTAAGCATGTAAGTAAACTGGCAGATAAAGTTTAAAGAAGACTTGTAAATCATCATAACTAAATATTTCACAAGAAGTAGGATTTTTGTTTTTGAAAAGTTGCCTTCCTTTCTCACGAAAACTCTACCAAATAAAGTCATTTGACTAACTAAATTTCAATAAACATGCACATGGCAACAGGAATTTTAATTGAGAGAACAACCAGGTATAATATTAAAATTTAATTAGCCCTTCATCATAACCCCAATTAGCTGAGACTGATTTTGTGTGGGTTTATTTACAACAATACCAGGTGACACAGAAGGGGGTGATGGTTACACTGACCTATTGAAAAGGGACAGTCCACTATGGGAGTAACACATTTTACAGTTAATTTATTTAGAAACAAATCCAAAAGGGCGTAGGGAGGTAGAGATGGACCCATCGAACCCCAGTCAGTAAGACCATTTATTGTTGACGTCAGTTGTCCAGCTTGCTGGTAGGCAGACGGTGACATTGAAAATTGGTAGAATCCTTCAGCTGTTTATGCATTTCATTCCAAGTTTTCATATCATTGCAAGGATCATTCTTCTTGTATATTAATTACCATTAATAAAAGTAAAGCACAGACTGGTTAAGCACAAGTTATGAAGATAGGAAAGAGCTATGAGCATAACAGAAGATCATTTTCAAGTAGGGTCCCTGCAATTCATACTGTCATAACTTATCAATATCGAGGACATAACGTAAGTTGATGGATAACAGATTGACAAAAAAATACTCAGCTGTAGGGATGGAATTTCAAGAAGATATCACACCGAGATGGAAATACCATTTAAGCTAAATCGCACCTTTGTCTACTGTTGTGTCCGTGATAAATACATGATGGAGAAAGCATATTTCCGACATGGTTTTTAAGGCATAAAATTGTGATTGACTTTCCGCAGAGTAAGACGATCTCACAGACCAAGGCTCTAAAGAGGAACAGTCATCCTCGTGAGTTACTTATTTAAGGAGATAATTTGTGCGATGCTGTATTTTCGATGGTCATCAAAATTTGTTTTCTGAGTTTCCTATCTCCCGTTTACCTCAAATTTCCTTTCAACCCATCCTTTAACATTTTAAGATTACTTAAAATAAATTAAAAGGCAGATGTTCATAAAAGAAAGTTGCACAACCCATTTTTGAAAAATATCTGAATATTTCAACATGTGAATCAGTTTGATCCAAAATAACTTCTAATGCTCAACAGACATGCATTAATTCAATTTTGATGAATTTGCTATTGCCAAAGTTTAATCAATAAAGATATGATGTACAATATGTGAGCCTGTTAATGTCAGGTAATCAATTCAACACTGATACAGTCCCAGAAGGTGCAAGCCTGGCTTCTATCACGTGAGCTTCACCTTGCCTCAGACATCTGATCCTCACCAGACACCACAAGCTTCTGACAGAATAAGGCCTGACTGAATGCAACTCATCTTAAAGATATAGAATTACATATTGGTAAATGTATGTATTGGAATTGGTTGTTGAAACTTTTTTTCAGGTGGAGTGGGGGTTTTGCAATGAAGTCTTGTTCCTAGATCATCATGTAAGAGGGTTATATCAGATGATTCTGAACAGTTGGGACCCTTTACGTTGAGAAAGGTATCATACTTCCATAAATTCAAAGGGACACCCAGCTGACATTGGTAGACACATTTTCCCTGGACTCACACAGATACAACACTGCTTTGTACTCAGTGTACAACAAGAATAACCTAATTACTAAATTTCCAGTCATATTGAAATAAAGTTTGACTAAAAGGATAAAGCCTGCAAAATGGCAATGCAATGCTGTGAAACCTGCAAGCGCCGACAATAGGAAACAATATGGCTTGTTATTGGCTAGGAATTGACTAGGAATTGACTAGGAATGGCCAAATGGTTTGAATCTTAGTGATCAGCAGTCAATCTTGTATTTGATCACATCAATAGTTGCAAACTTACATTTTTTGGTAACAATGAAGACATTAAATCGGATTTGATGAAGGTTATATTTGGACAACATGGTTTGACCCAAAATAACCCTGACGATTTGACAAGGTGTATGATAATGATATATCGTTGATGCCTTTTTCCCAAAATGTCATAGCTGAAAGAAGACCTTCATTCAGATGTTTTAGATTACACAGAAATATGATTCAGTAGAGACGTTTCATGAAAAGACCAAAACTTTCAACACCTGCAAATATGGAAGAACCAAAAGTCAAACGTCTTGCAGTGAGAAAAAGAAAACAGGATTTGATTTCTTCACACCTGGACACACTAATGCATGACAGATATATTCAAAACTTCCTTAACTTCTTGTCTCCATGAACATTGCATACAGAATGATTGAAGATTTGTAGAAATACACAAAATGAGAAGATTCAAAACTAGTTTCAAGTTAACCTTGCGTCACATAAATCTTGGTAAAAATAGAAGAATTAAAGGTTAGGTGAGGTGGTTTGGTGTTAAACGCCGCTTTCAAGAGTTTTTTTACTTATATAGCGGCTGCTTGTATTATTACAGGGAGAAAGCCTGCAACAGTATTGAATTTGTGCATTGCGGTGAAACCTACAAGCATTGGCTGGAACTAGCCAACCATGGGTGGTACTGTGCTGATATTCAGTGTAGCATTGCACCAAAACCTTACTGCATGTGGAACAGTTCTCTACAGCAGACAAAGTTGCCGAACCCTGGCGTGATTTAGACCACGGACGTCTTGATCTAAAGCCGAAAGGATTAAACACCGGCTATCCCGAAACAACCTCATAAGATGCATGAAATGGCAAGGTCTATCCCATCTTATGTTTTGAACAAGTATGAAAATTTGTGAGTTGGCTGCCAAAAAAGAAAAATTCAAGGAACAGTCAAGACCAGAAACTTCATGATAGGTCACGGTCCTACAGACATGCCTTAACAATAATCTTCCATTTTTAACATATAGTTAGAAAATATTTGGACTAGCTTGGCTGCTAACAGTTACTATGAAATAAAATATTTGATTCCTACATTTGCACATGACAAAAGAACAAAAACAACAACTGGATTAAATTCTTATTCTCACTACAGTCCTCTTGAAAAATGATTGTATTTGGAAAACTTCAAAGATCAAATGTTGCCCATTTCTTTCTATCCTGTTTGAAGGTTAACATGGACCTGTATGAGAAATATAGCAAAACAATGACTGTGGAAATACATTGTAAGTTTTGGAAAAAAAACTGGTCTAAAAACTAAGCTGTTTTAGTATGGAGATACCAAACTCTCAAGATCAGATTTTCTTTACGAAAGAGGAAGTATTGATAAAAAGGTTAAACATTTTGGAAGACTCTCGGTAGTCCCCATTTTGATCTGCCAAAATTCTGAAGATTAGATGTTTTCCAAAACAGTGAAACATGAACATCAGCCAAAAACTTCCTCCATTTTGAATATTATGTATAAAGGGCAGCCTATAGCAAGTTCAGACTGTATGTTTGTGAAGAGTGCTACCCTGGTTTGAATGACAAACATATTAAAGGGACATGGAGTATGTTGTTGGGGTCAAATATTCCAATCTTTAGAAATTGTGTTATATTGTGGAAAAGAAAAGGATGTTACTGAAAATTACCATTTCAATGCTTATCACTTCAGTATAGATACAATAAACCATGCACTTAAAGTCCCGAGTTGTGATAAAAAAAAATTAACAATAGCACCTGCCAAAGACTTAAATGCAACTTTGGAAACTTAATGACAGCAGACACAAAGACAAATATGGGTTTGCTGTGTTTGGTAGATCGCATTATAACTATTTAACACATTTGAATGGGACGTAGAATTTCAAATTTGTAACATTTGAACTATATTCAGGATGAATTGTATTTTGGTATTACTAAACATGAAAATTATAAAAAATACTCTGTGTCACTTCAAAATAAAGATCACACTTTGAGAACAGATTCATCTGAACACGACATAATGGTCCATTTCTCTATCTTAGACATAGTAATGCATGAAGGCAAAAATTTAATTCCTCTAATTTACAAAAGGTCAAATCTTTAATCATCTTGCAGTTACCTCAAAACATTATTGATATCACTCCTTTTTAGAAACTCACACTAGGGTGTAGTCAAAGAAGAGAATATATCTTACATAAAATAATAACAAGAGCAAATCGTTTGACCATATGTAAGTTAAGATAAAATACTTGTTCTCTTTAGATTAACTAATTGTTCACCGGTTGAATGGTTAAAATTTGATGCAAGAATAAAATGAAAACTGCAAAAATTCTTAATAGAGAGTGTTTAGACATGGTCTACAGTTTCTTAGCAAAGCCTTTCAAAAGAAAGATAACACTTTTTTTTTAGATAGAGACAATATTGATAAGATAATTATAATCCCAAAATTGTTGACATAATAATTCGATCGTTGCCAAATTTAAACAGAAAGCAAACAAAATGTTAACAGAGAAAACCAAAGAACATAAACACAGATCAAACAGTTTCAAATTTAATCTTCTTTATCAATTACATGCTAAAACCAACAATTTCAAGTTCAAGTTCGCTCGGTGACAACAAACAATGACATAATCATGAAACAATGGAACCACACATTTGCAATGATTGCCGTGGTACGTCATCCAGTCTAGATTCTGTAAACATGTTGCAGACCACTAAGAAATCTTGTTTACGAGGAGCTAACAGCCTAGGTGTATTCACACAGTTGGGGAATTGTGGGTACGTTGAAAAGATTCTTGTTAAACTGACCTACGTTTGTGTAAGATTTTTCACGGATATCTGTCAATTGAGATTCCGATAACAAAACATGTAAATCACCTTTTGTATACTTGGCAAGTTTAGAGATGACTGCTCACATCCCAAATAGGGCTGGTGTGGAATATTCTAAGTGTCCCCAAAAATGACGTTTCTTAGCAATCTGGGACACATTATAAGGGCTATAAACTTTTGGCACAAGACTGAAAACAGGAAACAGTTTCGCAAGAAGATTTTTGGAGAAAAAAACCAACATTGATAGAATTGTGTTCTAAAAATTGCACTCAACATAAAGAGAGATTCTGCCATGGCTAAAGATCATTAAATGACTAACTAATTCTCCATCCAGTGACACAGATTTTCATTTTATACCAATCATATATACACACCAAAATAATAAGAACTGATGAAAAGACTGTCTTGTTTAAAGGTCAGAAATCAGCAAATAATCAACTTTAGGCAGTAATTAGAACAAGCTATACATGGTTTTAGTTGTACAAACGAAGGAATTTTGACTGGTTTTATTACCCACCATTTCTTCAATTATTCATGGCTATAACTTAAAACGAAATTATTTCAACTAATAAAAGAGATGGAAATCATTCATTAATTATCAGAATCATAATTTCTGGATATAATCATTAAATCTTTGATCGCTGTAGCATTCACATTATAAATCTAATTATCGCCATTATTTAATCACAACATTTTAGACCAATCACCAGACTTCTGTCCTAATGAATGTTGATTTAATAAAGCTGATCATTAAATCACAACATTCTGAAATACAGCAGATTTCATACTTTATGAATTCCAATATTCTCATGTGAATGAGCTGTCACATAAAGCTACATGTTGTCATGGCCACAGGCTTTTATTCAGAACAAAAGAAGAACTTCTGGAGAGAAATTGGACTGACCTTATCAGACTGCAAACATGCTTTATGAATTCAAGGTAGAAAGCACACGATCTTAAAGAAAATCAATCTGGACAAGAGGAGCAAATTGTGCCACATCTGGGTCTGTTACAACACTAATTAATCAAAATTTCATTTTTTGTTTTCCATGAGAATTGATTTTTTATTGGTAAAATGTGGCGACCATATTGTGAGTTCAATATCACTCTCTTCATAAATGGTTATTGTCTTAATGAATTTTGAAATTTTGTTTACCATTGAAATAAATACTTAAATTCTGAAGTCCCCCTTGTCTAGTAAAAATCATAAGATATGATAGTTATTTCAAATCAAGGTAATTCACTTAAATATTTGATTCAAGAAATGTAATGACTAATTTGTTGTAATAAACAAATTTACATTAAAGAAAAAAGTATATAATCAATGAACATACCTGAAATGTCACAGGCAGAATCCAGGTATTTGGTTGCCATGGAAACATATTCCTTTTAAATATTCATTGTAACCTTATCATGCTCACATGTCAAATTTGAAATAACTCTCCATCTTCACAAACAAATTTCCATGTTTGAGGTTTTTGCAGGTCAAACAAGTTTTTTCCAGTTTTCTGAAAATAGCCTTATTTGATCATTTTTTTTGCAACATTTTGACTCAAAATGTCCTCAACCTTGAACATTGAAGCACATTAAGGCAACATGAGGAAAGCCTTGTAAACAAAAGACAAATCGCGAAAGGGCTTTTGGCTTTTGGACATTCCTTGCACGGCAGTGTTCTTCAAATGTTAAACACATCTGCTTGCCAAAAAATAGTTAAATCAGAGATATCATGATTCTTTTTATGACTTATTCTACGATATCTTTTAATGTCAAATCTAACACAAGTTAGTATTGAAACCTTCCTGTCTTTTAAATTCATTGTTTTTCTGAATTTAAAAAGCATTATCAACCGCGTTGCCTTCAATAATCTATTTTATTTTCCTTCTTTGACAAATGGAAATTTTGTTCATTTCAGTTGAGTAGATTGTAAAAATGTGCGACTATGTAAAAAAAATCACATTTATGAAATTACTGCAAATGTATATCTTACATGTCTAAACTTGAAAATACCAAAATATTCCCAAAAGACAAGTTTAACAAATGTCAATTTTGTCAAATGAAAGTAAGTTTTAAAACTTCTTAATGCAAAAAGGATTTATTATTTTACTGAAATTGCAAGGCAAGCAATCACATAAACATATCGTGCAATAGGCATTATTCAGAGTAATGAATTTGTAGACGGTGATCACTACCAGATGCATGCTGGGAATTATGCACACCCCCTGGTGGTGACCTTATTATTTTCTGACACCACCAACAGGAAGTATACAGAACAGAAATACTCATTATCTATGTCTTTTTCTCATGGATTATGTTGGCTTTTTTTTTACAAGGAAAGAGTAACCTCAAATAAATTTTTCAAATTTTGAAGGAATAACATTACTGCAGATTTTGGACAGCCTAAATTTACCAGCTGATATCATGATCGTATTTAAACTGAAAATTTTGTTTTTTAACAAAACCAAACAATATTGTCCAATGAATTCATATTAAAATCCAAAAGTTAAGGAATGTCTAGGCAGACATTCCACAGGCATTCAACACAATTATTGAAAACGAAAATACTCAAATAAATACGGCAATGCTGACTTCATAAAAGAAAAAAAAAGCAAACCAAATGAATTCTAGCTAATGGGCATCGCTAATGATGATAAAGTGATATTCTTTTATGGAAAATGTTTTTAAAGATAATTTTGACATCCTGAGTATCGCTGACCATATTGAAAACCAATCTGCAATTTGATGGGCAAATCCTTTTAAATCTGCAATTAATATCAGAAATTATTCGTCCGTTTCTATCCATATGAAAAGTAATTATTCCAATCATGCAGGGTGTGCTAAAAATGCTATTGCCCTTGGTGCACAGCTGCTTAAATGGCTGAAACATTAAAATATCAACTTTGAGGTGACATCTTAATGTCATTGTAATTGTATGTTTTGCAATCTTGAGTTGTTTGAGTTATGCAAAAGTTTAAAAATGGGACTTTAAAAATGAGATGTTTTTTCATTCATTTGAAAACAAAGAAGACTATACTGATGACGATATCTTGATATGATAAATGATTGATATGCCCTTCCTCCCCGTGTTGAAAGCCTCCATTAAAAACTAAATTGAGTCTGGAATGCATTGATCACTAACATCCAAGAAGGAAACTGACAAATTCCTATTCTGAAACCAACTGGACTGCAACTTAACAAACCTATTATTGTCATCATTACATTTGTTAAAATAAAATGCATAAAAAAGTCAACAGATGTCAAACTTCTTTCTAAAAGTGAAATTCCTAAAGCTCATTATTTCAAACACAAAATTCCTAAGCACAAGGAAACCCTCATAAATTGTAACTGTAACATTTCAAAACCTTAGATGCATTCAAACTGAAATTCAAATGTTCACAAATTACCTAACTTCCACAATGTTCTATTGTTCAATGTTAACAGGCCCACACATTGGGTAACCCTTTCATGCTGTTGGGGTCATAAAGTCCTACCATTAACCATCTATATGTCAAGATAAACTGTATGATCAGAAGCTAATCTGGCCCACAGCTTTGACAGAGTTAAAGGACCAGTCAATAATACAGGGAAACTGGAAGATGTTTTCCTGATTTTCACATTTATTGTAATTATGCTAATAAAATAGCATGTACGGCTTAAAATTGATAAAGTTGACTATGTCTAAATCCTTAAAAAAAGCATGATATTTTATCATTCTTTCAAAATGTCAGCCTGGTTCTCCTGTTGTATGTGTGTTCTAAATAGCCACCAACACTAACAGGTTTAATTCCTGTCTGGCAACTATTTCACAATTTTACATATATCAGGCAAAATAGGACACTTCAAACCTTTTCACAAGAATATATGGGGATTGCCTATGGGTATGCCTATCCTTAATCGATCGCTTTGTAACACCTTGATTTTCCCATAAAAAATCCAGGAGCTAAGTGATGGGTCTTTGTTCAATTCTTAAACTTATTTCATCATAAGTTCCTTTTAGATTTGACACTTTCTGGAAGTTAAGAGGCATGGTGGGATACAGTTGAAGCCAGGCCCTTTCACCCAGTAGTTACCATTAACATCTATGTTTAAAGGCTAATTTTTTTTATTGAAGTGTATGTTAGATCATGTTCCTAAATGTGTTTACGTCACAAAGTCCTTTGCATGGCCCTGCTAATAATACGCCCCTTTCTTTTTATAACAGTTAACTGAAACGGGGATGCCTTTTCGTTTTTTGTCCATATTTTCAATAATCTTATTTCTTACTTTAATTGTTTATAAATAAACAAAGATTATTTAAAAAAATACTTTTACACGTTTTGTACTATGATCATGCATCTTTGTTTTAAACTTGAACTAATCATAAATTCCTTGTTGATTTGACACTTCATGGAGGCCAAGAAAGACGCAGGGACAAAGGTGAAGTCAGGCCCTTTCAACCCAAAGTAACCATTTAAAGGCCTTTTTAAGGGCCTGTGCCCTATTGCAAGTTGTAAGGGTTTTGACTTTTGTAGTATCTGAACTGTAAATATTGTGTAGCTGATTCTGACTCCAGCAGGTTAAAAGTTAATGATTGCTATGCTCTGGGTCAGCCTGCTTTGTGCAACATGGAGGGGCAATCAATCATCTATGGCTGTCGACATGTAATCACAAGATAGGGTTCCGGCTGAAGGTATCAAATATCAATAATGACTATCAAGACAATACCTGTTACTGTTCTGTGCAGACAGTTTGTTTGCTTGACATGACATTATTGATAACATCCATGACATTATTGTTTGAAAGGTTATAAATGGTTTCAATTTTAGTGTTGATTTAGACTTTGTAAACATTACACTGATATATTACTAATTCTAATAACATCATCATTTAATATAAAAAATATTTCTTTTCTTAACTAATATGTAATTCACATAAATTATAACACTAATTGTAAGTGATTCAGTCTTGGTATTCATCCTGCTTAGCTATTTTCACATATTTTTCTAAGAAATGAACGAGAATACTTGAGAAAAAAAGGACATTATTTGGATGTAAATTCAAATTTGAATTACAAATCACAGAAAAAAGAATCAAAGAGAATGCATTGACACAAAAACAGTTTTTTCTACTACAAAAAAGTTTAGAAAAGGTTTAAAGGCCAACATTTGTCTTTCTTTTGACCTTTTTAAAAGCTTAGCTAATGTGTACATGGAAGATTTCAAAAGTTCAAGATGATTACCTTCCCACTAGAACCAACGTGTTAAAATCTCGGCAAAAGGTGTGAAAATATTACTGTAATTATCTTTTTTCTAGTGTATGAAAAATAACAAGTAAAAACTTCTATTTTATTGAAACTCAACCAGTGATAATTTTAATATTACGTTGTTTTTAAAAAATTAAAAATCTTGTGAATTTGCAACAATTTATTAACTGTAATATGTGTGCTGAAATACTTTGAATGTGAATGCATCTATAGTTTGACAACTCAATTAATAATTTCACACGCTTTTAGCCGGAACGATTTCTTGACTTTGATGAAATGGAAACTGCAAACAAGGAAATAAATTGCTTTTGATTCAAAATCCAGAGTATGAGAATCATAATTTCCTTATTCTATCAATGTCACAATCTCATGACTTAACCCTCTGTCTGCTGTGGGCAAATAAAGCTCTTAATCCATCGTAAAGCAGGACTAAAACAGTTACCAGTGAATGATATAATACCTTTCTACTCTCCCTTGTAAGATAATGCAGTGTAATAGTGTATGACGTCACAATAGTGTGTAGCTGTGATATCATAATGTTAACACCGCCGCCATGTCGCGGATCACTATCAGCATTCAAGGTTGATTTATGAAGGTGAGTAATAAACAGAATAATAAAGTTCCTACCATTTAATACTTTTCTTATCAAATTATTGAATGATTTGGTATTAAACTTGCTTTTGCTCGTTTCATAGGAAATCATTAACTTGTTTGACAAAATAATATCAAATGGAAGGTCGTTTAGTATTCTCTATATCAGAAAGTTCTAAGCCTTGTAACTTTTGATCTGAGATGGCATCATTTTGAGTTTTGATTGAAATTTGTCATGTAAACTCACTATATATATTTCTTTCAGCCTTGCTTATTTTCAGTTTTCATAAATTTTATAAATTTCTTAACAAAATAGCCCAAAGGGTTAACCCCAAAAATAACAAAACTGTCTTCAGTTGCTCCAAAACCTTTCGTTTCCCCAAGGCACTGAATGGCAGAAACCCTTATATTGTCTAGCTCAGAGATTGGGAAAGACACCTTTGACAATGGGCCGTTTTGGGACTTCTAGTCTTTTTCAGAAATTTTGAATGGGCCATTACTCTTTGTAGCAATAGTAAAATTTATAATTATAATGCCTTGGCCATTTCTTCACCCAATGTGAAAAATGACCAATGGCCCCTGCCTTTCCCAATCCCTGCTCTCTGTATTGAGCATTTACACAATTTATTTCCTGGTTATTTCAAAGTAGTTTGGCAATGTTTGGGTTAATAATCACCAGGCAAAATGATAGTGATCTCCTTCTTGTTTAGCACAATAACTAGTGGATTCATGGGTGTTGGTACTTAAGAATATCACTCAACCGTGAAGCCAGCTGTTTTATCCTTATATAGTGACCTTTGTTGCAAACATACAGCACGTCTCAGTTCTTTCCAAATCATTCTTTTTTTCCCGTTAAGCATAATATCATTTTGATTTCGTTTGTTTACTTAACATTTTGGTTAATTCTAAGCTTGCTGTAATAATCTGCTTCACTATAACTTCAAGAGGATCTATTTAATAAATTTATGACTTTTTTTCAAACATCTTTAAATGATATTCAACAGACCAGAAATGGCATGCGAAAATCAAACGATTGAGTTTAGTTCCGAACTTTTTGGACACTTCAATTATTTGATCCACTGATAGTTGATCAATTCAAGAAATCAATCTTGTTTACTAAAACCCTAACAGTTAGTACGTTTGAATGAGTGAGGTAGGAGAAAATGAAATGAAGTGTTTTTAATGCCCCTCATTTTTGGTTATTCAAAAATGTATAGATTAAACAAAACAAAACATTACTCTAACATTAAACAAAGAAACCACAATTTCAAAATAGACAAAGGTTTGTGGTGAGGTAGGCATAAACAGATGTTAGTAAGAAAATACCTACGTATGTATATGTAGGTAGATTAAAGTAGGTCAGTCTATGTCAAATACCTGGAAACACTCCTATCGAGTATCTAGGAATAAGTTACCTAACTCGTCCTCTTGAGTTAAATCAAAGGTTCATGTTTATCTTCATGCAAGTTATCATCCTTTACAGCTGTTATCGATTCATTTCATATTTCATGTTTGAATATTTAATAAAGTGAGATATCTGAGAAAGGTGTTCAGTGAACAATTAAAATGGATAAGGATATCATCTGTATTCAGATATATCTCGCATGAAAGAATAGCAAATAAAATATCTAAAAAAATTTTTTTTCTTTTTTTTGTCATTATTTTTTTTTAAAAGCTACAGCTATTTTTTCTCCATCCACATGTACTATTGAAATGATTCCTGAAAAAAAAAAGGAATAAAAAAGCAAAAGTATAACATTTAGAATTATGAGCTTTAAAGATACTTACAAGCATTGTCATTGCGATCGTCGCCCTCACTAGAATCCAGTACATCCACACATTCACCGTTATCTCCGTCGTCCTCGTCTTCATCTGACGTTGTGACAGTCTTAGCATGATACACGACACTGTCATTAGCACTTTCTTCTGTCGTCACGCTGACACAGTCCGACACTGATGGTGACGATTCATTAGTGGAAGAATCATCAGCAAGTCCTGAATCTTTGCTACCCTTGTAAGAATACTTTTGTAAAGTTGACGCTGGCGAAACTTCACCGAACACGATATTGTCATAAACAGCTTCACTTTCATCACTGTCATTAAAATCATCATGACGAGTAAGACACCGATCAATTGTCCAGTTTTCATAACTTGGAGTTTGATCTTGCGACCTTCGACCTGACTCACCATCCGTCAGAGTCCCAGAACTATCACCACTGCTTGTAGAAATATCCGAACGGCGAACATCTTTATCTTTATGTCGCAACTCAACATCAACAACATCATCATCGTCTGTTTTAATCGAAACAACATTGTCATCACTTAATTTTCTATAAGTCCCCTGTAATAATCCATCACCCATGTCTATCTTCTTCCGATCACTCTTTGTCCTGTACAACTTTTTCATCTCGGTGTCAGCCAAAATTTCGAGTTCCTTGCATGCGTCCTGTTCGCCCGAATTGTTAATGTTGACTGTGCTCACGCCGTCAGTTTCAACGTCCTCCTTTGCGTCCTCACCTGGGCCGACCAACACTGGATGGCTGTTGCGGTGTACTGTGCTATCAGTCATGCTGTTTGTGTATTCAGGTCCACTGTTCTGTTTACTTGTCAGGTTCTTGGCACACCCTGCATTTGAATTACTTGTTCCACTTTCACAAAACACTGCAGGTGAACTGTCAGTGGATGAAGCAGCATCTGTGTTGAGTAGAGCGTTACGAGGTAATGAGCTACATTTTGAGTTCGCCTCACTCAGGATGACAGCTTCAGGTGACAACTCCGACGATTTGCTCCGTCCTAAACTCAGTCTGGGGGTTGGCAGAGGTTTGACAGGCTTTTTTGGAACTGGGGGAGGTTGTTTCATGTTTTTACTTACTTGTGACGATGACATCATTCCTGTTGAGTACCTTTTTGAGAATTCAGGCTTCTGTTTTGCAGGAACGATCCATACCCTTCCGTACTCTGAATCAGCACTGTCATAGTCCACGATACTTACTGTTTGGGTGGAGACGGGAATCGGGGCTTTAGTCCTCACAGAGTTATCTTCCCTTGAATGAGAACTCGATACACCTCTGATCCCGTGCAAGTTCCTATCAAGTGAATGTTGACCTGTTAGAAACGCTCTCCCGTTTAGTAACCGAGAAGAATAATCCTGTTTGTTATCGCACGTCACTAAATCACCGTCACACCTAGAATCTATAATATCTTGGTTCCGGGAAAATGGAGGATTGTTGCACCTTTTGTCTTTACCGACGAAACTGTAAACATATTCGTTGATAAATCTGTCGTCCCTTTCGCTTTTTGCTTTCTGCTCCTTGTCCTTTATAGTTTTTTCTAAATACTCTTTGATAAACTCCTGTTGACTAAGCTCAAGTTTGAGTTTATCGAGTCGCTGCTCAGTGACTTGTAGCGCGACTCGCAAGCTGTTTGTTGTCAGTGTACTCAGATCGTCACGGCCAGCGATCACGCTGGGAAATGGCGCATCTCCAAACTTGTCGCGCCATTTAAGCCTCAGGCATTCAGAGTTTTCCATTCAATCAGAAAATGAACAGTTTCCTTGACGGTAAATCTGCACCTTCACAAGGTGATTAATTATTTTCTATAATTACACATCGGGAATCTCGTCGACTCGTCAAGATGGGAGTAATATGACGTCACGAGGAGGTGTTTCCTAGCTGGCTCTATTAGAAATTCCCTCTAAAAATAGAAACAAAATCACGTGTTATCGTTAAGTTATGGTCTCATGTCAACAGGATTAGTAATTGCCAAGACGTGTTATAAACCTCTGTGACCCAAAGGAAATAACATTTAAAACATGTAAGAAAACACAAAAGAAAACATAAAAGAACACAGGGGTGTGATAAAACTTGACTCAAAGGCTGAATAAATAGGCTACATATGGGGGCCAAATTATTAGAATTATTGAAATTCTTTAACGCCATGTGTTGTAAAGTCACATGTTATAACTTATTTTAGGGGAAAATAAATTTTATAATGCAGAACTTTCGGATTAATTCTTCACTGTACACTTTTACTTCTTTAATATGGAGGGCGATCTTTGATGACTTCAGCAAGCAGCAATTTAAAGTTTTTATAAAATTAAAATTTAAGATTAACAAGTTCGCATTAAAACCTTTTCTAATGTGAGAATATTTTTCATTTAACTATCAGATGGTTTATTCTATATTATCTATGTTATTCAAAGTCAGAAACTGTTAGATATCTTTGTGAAACCAGGTTTCTTAATAACATTCTGACATATAATTGCTCGTGTTCTCTTGTCAAATACCTTTTACCCTTAAAACATGTATTTCTGGAAACTCATGTAATCAACTTTTCATTATCATCGAGACTTTTCTTAATTGGATAACGAAGAAGAAGAAGAAGAAAAATATTTTATTAACGTGTCACAAATTTTCTTTACATTATTTGACCACATATTAATACAAGCTAAAAAGAAAATATCCGGCCGTTAAGACCTATGAGACACGGTTGTACAGTTATTTTCAAATGTACATAAAAATATAAGTAAAACACATGTAAAAGACATACAAAGAAACAAAATACCCTGATTGATAAGAGTTAATTGCGGTGGTTTTTACGTAATTTAAACATTTTATGAATACTTGCGGCTAAGGCATTAGTATTTATGTTATCTTGCATTATAGTAATAAAAATATCATGGGAAGATAATAACGACAGTGAATTCTTATAAATATTATCAATAATTTCAGAACGGATATCTGCATAAAGGCTACACTTAATCAGGAAATGAATAACGTATGCCGAGGTGGCCACTTAATTACGTACATGCGACATACTGCCAATAGACTTACATGTTAATTAGCTGTTGCGAGAATAATTTTTATAGATTAAGTAAAAGACCGTTTACTGCCATATTTGGCAGACAGCTTGAAAACAGCTTGAAAACAGCTTGCTACAGAACATAATTTCCATAAGATTTTCTGTTGAGTATTAATAAAATTGCATATAATCAAACAACTCATATGCAACATTACATTTACGTTTAGCATGACCGTAAATGGGCATTAATTTAAAGTAACCCGACTTAATTCTACAAATATCAAATAAAGATTGCTTACATCCAGCAATATCATTAGGAGAACTACAAGCCGTTATAAGAAGATGATGCTGAATAAATAAGTTATTTTATTCTAATGAAACTCTTGATATGACTGCTGGACAAGTGCTATGGATATGACGAATGACCTACCTCTATGGCACTGTACTCAGAGATAAGATTTAAGTCTCACGACTCCACACCGAACATGGCGAAATGATTACAGGTGCTTCATAGGGCACCGCACGCCCGATCTCGAGTCGTGAGAAAAATGTGTGTTTTCTAAAGTTCAGCTTCTCTTCGTATCCATGGTAACGATACAAGCACTGACCTATAACAAAGATTTCGCGAAACACATCATGTGTCGTTAACGTATGGGTCAGTTGGTTCTTACATCGATTCTGTTGTCAATAATGTTAACATAATTATGTAAGGTTGTGGTACAACCCGTATTGAATTCAAGTATTCATTAGATGCCGGTAAAATGTTGTCTTTTTTCATTTGTCTTGCATTAATTTATTCAAACATTCATATACCATCATTGTTATTTACGTAAACAAGCTACTCTGTTATCCAACTTTCGATCAAATAATTCAGTTTATTCGAATGCAATATTAGCAAAGATATGAAATTATTTCATTCGGATTCCAACCAGCGTATAGGAGCTCGTGCCCTATTTAGACGTCGTTATACAATGATATTAACGAACATAAACGGTATGTCATATTAACAAACTTATAAATTAATTTTGTATTTAAAACGCAAGTATCAACGTATCAATGTATCAATTATACTTTTTGAACGATTCATTCATAAAACCAATACATTCATTACTTTTTCATTTGTAAATATTAATAATTCATTTGTTTATTCGTTCATTACTTCCGTCCATAAATAGCTTAATTCATTGAATGAATTAAACAGGTGTTGGATTCATTCATTACGATGTGCTGGTGAAGGCATTGTTCACTTGATGTCAGTCCATCACGTAAAAATAAACGTAATTCCATTGATTCGTGTCCGCCTTTTACGCCTAGTATTTATCGCTTTCTATCCTTTCACAATGTCACCTAAATATTATCCACCCCAGAAGAAAATATATTTCTACCTACTTCAGTTAAAAATTTTCCACAATTTTCGTTAAACATGTAATTATGTTTATACATATTCGCAACATCCTTTAAAGATACGAACAATAGATGAGGGATAAATTGTTTGTATATTCTTGTTACACAATTTTCAGTATTTTGGAGTACGTTTCCAGCATATTGCTTTAGTAATTACGGATCTATTTATCGTTCATCCAGTCTCCTTTTATATTACGCATAAGTAACCGGGTTTTACAGTGACTTCGACCCAACATGGTAAAGGTTTATGTGATATTCATATCAATTATATAATGTTTGTGGTATGCTACATCATGTGTAAATTTATTTCATGTAGGCCTGATTTTTATGTAAAAAATAAATTAAGACGAGAGAAAGGAAGAGACAAAAATGATAGAGGGAGGAAAAATAGAGAGGATTAAGTTGAGAAGCAGCAATTCCTTTTTCATTATCTTTACCAAATATATATTTTTCAACATCATAGTTAAACTTTATATCTTCTTTTATTCAAGGCTCCTATTTTTTGTTATTAAGCAATTTGACTTCGAAATTTAGGTTATAGAAAATTGAGAGGGCACAGCTTCTGTAGTTCATCAGGCCGTCATATAATGCACCATGTAAGATACATAAAGTAATAGAGTTATAGAATAGCAGGTACTGTTTCATTCAATATTCACTCCCTCCCCTCCAGAATTGTTATATGTGCTTCGAACTACATGTACTAGCGCACTCGACATTGATTTGAAATATGATTTTTCTTCAGCAAAGGTTTCACTGTTATCACATGCACACATTATGAAAATAGGTAGTATACGTATTATTTACACTGGCCAGTGAGTCACATATCATTTGCATGTCATACACAGTCACTGGGACGTGGTCTTCCCATCATAGCATTTACACGGACATTGAAAGAAAGGATTTCCCACAATCATAACAATACATGGAGGATGTACTAAACGAAATTAGGATCTTATTTATAGGAATACGGACTTCTCAATTACATAAAATCAAGGAGATTATTAAACGTTATTACACTTCGGTATAGAATATGTCAAGTACAAGCTTGTTGAGCGAACTATAAACTGAAGAGGAAGAAAAATGTGTTGATGAACAGAGATAAAAAAAATCCCCATTGCATTGAATCTGGAAGAAACTCACACAGAGTATGTTTCATGATTTTTTTATGTGGCATAAATAAGAATGAAACTGCCTCAAGTCAAGAGTTAAGTTTAAATCACCGCTCTAAATTTTCATCTTTATCTCTAAAATGTCAAAATTACGAAATTTTCTTGTTTTTCAAAGATACATTAAAACAGCCATATAAATGTTAGAAAGTCGAAAATCTGCGTCCTAAACACTAACAATCAATATTTGCCTTTGAGTCTGCTGTAAATTGGTCTCTAAAATTACGTTTGAGTCATTGACGCGCGCCATTGTCCGGTTTTCGATCACAAATCACGACTTCAATCTGTTTGTTGCCACTTACTCACTTATAAGCACTTAGAGACTGGTTTTTAGAAACAACCACTACTTCACGATTGAATAACACCAAACTGTTGAATGTGTCTTTATATGTTAATGATAAAACATTAGGACTTAGGAATATTTGACTTTGTGTACAGGGCAAACCATCTCCATGACATGAAATCCAGAAAAAATGTTTTAACTGTTGAATGTGTCTACATGCGTGCTGGTGAAGATTGAGTACTATTTGAAACTACGACTTTATCTGTATTTTTAATAGGATGTCAGTTTACAAATAATCTATTGTAATTGAAGAAATGAGGACAGTTATTTAGATTAAAGAAATCTCTCATCAAATAAATTCCAAGGTAGATTTATTCACACTATGACCACTAAAAAAAGACGAAGAATGGTTAAGGAGCACCTTTGTACATGGGGAGACTAAGTTCAAGGTAAATGTGACTTGGCGTTTGAGATCTATTGTGGATGTAAGGCCATAGTGATTATAAAACAATTCACTCTAATGAGAATCGCCGTGTATACAAAGGGTATTTAGATCTCACTAAGGCATTGAATCCAAAAGAGCATGTTTAACTGCATGAGCGCTGTGGGTATGGTCTATGTCAATTGCTAAGAGGGAATATATCTAGAAAATACAAATATTTATAGAAGATGCTCTTTGGAGATGAGGTTCAATGATTCCGAAAAAGATTACATTTACGAACACGGATCACTACCTGCAGGAAGCAAAGAATTCCCCTATCACATGAGACCGAGAAGTCATTCCGCCACCAATGATGATGTGGGTTTAGAAAGTGGTGCATTTGATGTAACCGAATACACGAGTTATACAGCTTTATGTCATTTCTAATTTTGATAAAAAAAACTGTGAAAGAAATTATGATTGTTCATAACGATGACAAAGAAATACTTCAATCTGAATTTCTGAAAATAAATTATTTCGCAAAAGATGTATAAAAGAAGTCAAAAGATACGTGTAATACGCTTTTTGAGAGATAAGCGCACAATCTAGGGGTATTACATTCAATGTGAGATCAATTTATAAAATCATTTACTGAAGTGAAAGAAATTATCATTGTTTGTGGAAGGGAAAGTCCCTATAAAACGAAATCGAGATACTGTTGTTTAACAATATTACAGTTGGCGTACAGAATGTGTAAAGGGAAAGCTTTAAGTGCTTCCCGACATCAGTTCAGATTTGTTTATTCAGTATTTCAGACCTAAAGGCCTATAGTACAAGTACAGTTGAAGTATTAAGTGGTACATGTGGCGGTGACATTTCTTACAAGGAATACATGTTTTAAGTAGATTGCAAGAGATTTAATAACATCAGTATTTTTAGAATTTAACAGATGTGACAAAATTTGTTTATCTCTAACTGGTAGTAATACAAAAGATAAATATCTGCTTCTCAAATGGGAATACATTGAACATACAAACAATACATGAAATTCATCTTCAATATTGCCCGAGTTACAATCAGTTCAGACATCAGTTCCATAGTATGTCTTATAACAAAAGTATGGCCAAACATTAATCAAACTTTTGATCATAATATCTACATTGTAAATTCATTAAGAACATATTTCTCCGGCGCCTTTTACTTAAAATCATTTATTGGTATAAAATAAATGTTCATCTTTAGTAGGAAAGGCTCTTACACGAAACCGAGAAGAGTACGGTATATATGCAATATAACCAACAAGGATGTAGAGTGTGTCAGGAGCACACTTGTTGAGGGGGTTAAGTGATAAGGAAACACGACTGAAGAGGAAAACAAAGCAAAAAACCTCTCTTGTTGTGTCACTTAGAAGGAGAAGTGTATTGAAGGGTCAATTGGTTGTAGAAGTTGTTCGATAATATTTGTGACATTATATATATTACATTTTTTAAATGAAAGAACAAATAATTTTAATAGTAAACAACTGGGAAATCTTATGTTATGTATGTCATTTTACCAGAGAATTTTTTATTTCAATGGAGTTGGACGTTAATCTAAGCATGAACAACAGAATAAGTTGTGAATATTGAGAAGAGAAATATTTGCTTCTGATATCCAGTTTTAAATATTAAGGAAACTTTCATCTTCCTAACAATCCATCTGTAACAAAATTGTTAACATTTTGATTTATCATTATGACACATTCCCAATGTAAGGTGCCAAATTTACACTATCATGTCTTTAACGCATGATAATTGTTGCGCGTTCTATGGCCCAATGTGCGATTTTCCAGATACAGGCCCTTTATGTTCAAATGGTAAGTATTCAGGAAGCCAAATCAGTACACAGGAGATCAAGAGAACAATCATGTTGGGGCACGACACTCTAATGGAGGAAGTTGAGAACAGAGGTCAAGGGGTGTAAGTAGGGGAATGGTCGATATAGATCTATATTGAATACACTGATGTGAGTTTGAAAAAAGCAAAGAAGCACTTTTCTCTAGTTGGTATGAGATAACCTATCCGTGCGTCAGCACGATGCTCTTCAACATCAGATTATGAGTCTGTGCACAACACTTTAGCTTTCTAGGTCCCTTGCTTTTGGAAAAGGAGGAAAAAGGCGTTGAGAGGTTGTGTCCTCTGTAGCTCTTAAGTTATTATGGGTCAAAGGGTAACCAAATTTAAAATTGATAATCCCTATCAGCTAAAGAGTCTGAAAATTTGATTTAACATTTCTACGCATTTTGCTTGTGGAGAATAATTCGAAAATAACTTATTGGGGCTTGGCCCCTGTAGAGGGTCACCAAATCTATGACTACCCATCAGCTAAGAAGTCTGTACACAAATTCTAGGCCTTCTTGAGAAGAAGATGAAAACATGTTTTCAGGGTGAGCCCCTGTTCCCCATATCCCATACCAAGTCTAAAAATTAGAATCTCCACTGGAAAAGGATTCTTTACACTTTTTCTAGCTTTCTAGGCCTCTCTCCTCTGGAGAAGAAAGATTGAAATATGTTTCTAAGTTGAGGCCGCTGTGGTCCAAATTAGAGTTCATCTGGTGACCCTCACCAAATTCATACATTAGAATCCCCATATGCTAAGGAGTCTGTACACAAGGTTTCAGCTTTCTGGGCCTCTTGCTTCTGGAGAAGAAGATGGAAATGGGTTTTAGGACGTGGTCCCTGTAGCCCTTATTAAGGGGTCACAGTGACATCAAATATATAAATTAGAATATTCATCAGCTGAGGAATCAGTACACACGTTTTAAGTTTCTAGGCCTATGCTTCTGGAGAAAAACATGAAAATAGTTTATTTAGGGAAAGGCACCTATGGCATTAGGGTTTATATGCTCACCAAATCTATAAATTTAAAACTTCATTACAGTACAAACGGAATTAGAACTAAAATCCTTTTTGGTGATTATTTCTTATTCATGAACCAAAAATATTTATTGAAAATTATATCTTCAAACATTTGTCACGTTCAGTTTCTATAGGATCCTCTCAAACATATGGGTTTATATGAGAGCAAACTGTGTCATATAGACATCTCGAGGTAATTCCAAGTCATAATGTACGTTTCTGAAGCAAGCTATATTATGTAGATGAGCTGTCACCTCAATACTGTCATTGAAAAAGTTACACTTATGGTAAAATATCTGTTTACCTTTAGTTCTTTTCCAGTTATATTTATGTGATATCAAAATACATTAAAAAAGTGGATACATTCACTTCGTTTTTTAATATTGTCCTAAAAGCGTATTACAAATCACTACTTTAATTGGTTTATTCATGACTTTTGTTGTCAATTTCACATTTGCTAAGGAAACCCAAGCGCAACTGCACGTTCTCGTCTAAACAGTGTTGCAGGTTTATTGTATAACTCAATGCTGATTGTGACATCAGTTATAACATGTTTTTAAATGTTGTAAATATGCAAAGTTTTGGTATTTTGACCTGTATAAAGGCAGTGTAAGTTATATGTAATGAACAAGGCCTAGTTGGGAAAAATCTGGTTGTTAAAAAATCTGAAGGAATTGAAATTATTAATAGAGTAACAAGAAAAGCCTTTAAAAAGGCTAAGTTGGAGGCACCTTTGTTAGGCTAGGAAATACTGCGAAATCATAGGGTACAAATAGGATAGGATTTTCATTACAGCAAATAAGTAGATTAAGGCCATTAATAGAAAAAAAGACCTTCATTTTATCTTTTATTTAGAAAAAGTTATACAATTATTTGTTCTTAGCATCAAATAATAGAATAGTCAGGCAAACTTGCAGTTATAAATAGATCTATACAATTCTGTTTTAAACAACAGTCACCGATTTATCCCTTGGAAATAGATCTATTTTTAGAATATAGGTCACAATTGATAGCGTCCAGCACCGCACAAAGTGTTCGACTCTTTTGCAAATTCATAAATCCATATGTATCACTAATTGTTTCTCAACTCTCAAAGATTGCCAGAACAAGACATATTAAATTAAAGTCTAAAGCATAGTTCACTACCTCTATCTTTGTCTGTCACGAAGCGATATCCCACAAATTGACTCGCCTTTATGACATTCTCTACTTATCGACTTGTAGCCGCTTGTTTCTCGCGTGTGCCGTTGTAAAGGAGTTTTTTTTACTAACATGGAATAAAGTTTTCTAACCTTTCATACGACATTTACGCGTCTTATTTAGTACACGTGCGGTCATGAATAATTGTACTGTCTTTTTTATTCTTAAACACCACTGTTCCCTTTAAATTTTGAGATTTGCAGAGACAATCGTTTTCCGTATTAAAGGTTGCCAATTATTTCGGAATACCCATATGGTCACGTGGTTCTAAATTTGATACAGATGTGTTCATTGGTTTACGATATTGCCGAAATACAAAGAGGCTAAATATGATTAGTTGAAAGTTCCTTTGAAAATTCCAACTGTAATATAGAGAGAATTTCAGCTGTTAAGATGGTTGGAGGCCGTTGGGGCCTCCAACCAATAAGGAAATGAACGCCAAAATCCATTTCATTTACATTTTCATGTGTACTACTCAATGAGTCAAGTTTTCAGATTTCCTGAGGCTATGTTTCAGGAGAAGAAGATGAAATAATGCAAGTTTACGGACGAATGAGATGAAAATGCATACCTTCAAGTTATCGGACTTAATTGTAACACAAACTATAATTCCAAATTTGGTTTAATATGAACTACAGATGGTGAGATCTTATAGGTAAAAAACATGTTCCAGCCTCAATGGTACAATTTGTTGAGATCTATATTGATACACAATATGCATGACACAACATAATGATATAATAAGATACAAATGATAACTAACATGATACTTACCAAGTGGTACATATATATGATCCACCCTATTGCTTCAAAACTTCATCACACCTAAATGGTACTTATATGTTCTGTATATGGTTACATATCTTGCAATCATTGTTGCTTGAAAACTAAAAAAAAATTGCATTATCTATCTTTAATGGTTTCTATTTTTAATGCTTTGAATGCATGCGTTTAATTGCCTAACTTTTAAGAGGAGTTCTCTCTGGGAATGTGACGTTTAAAAGACTCGCTACACAACATGAACTTTTTAAAAGTCACGAATTGTTTCTTATGCAAATTCATTTGATCCACTTAGGTTAACCCGCGAATGTTTCAAATACTGCACTTTTCAGAGCCGCTTTACACAGAGGCGACTATAGACAGCATCAAGAATTGTGACAATAGTTTGCATGTTTTCAACGACTCAAGGATGGCAGAAAAGGCTTATAAAAAGTAAGCTTAAATTCTACATGTTGAAAAGTCGTTTCGAGTTTTTAAGCTTTATCTTGCTTATTAGGGCTGTGCAATATTATCGGTTTACAGGTTTATAGCGGTCCAGAACCATGCAATACGATTATCGCAATATGGTTTCAATTTTGCAATATATTGGGCCTCCTTTCACAAAGCAACCGTAACAGCTTTTTGGTAACAAATTCAACAACAACACGATGTTTCACACGGTGAGATGTACATATTTAGGCAGAATCATTTCAGTCAATATATCGCAATATGTGTTGCAATATCTCTCAAATTATTGCAATATATTGCAATATGAAAATCAGGGCAATATCCAGCCTTATCTTATTAAAGATTAGTTAATGATATAAGTATAAATGAGAAGGATAACAGTGTTCCGTTGAAAGGAAATGAATTTTTCATATTTGGTTTTTCATGATGGTTCAAATATTGATTAGGAAAAGAATTAAGAAAATTTCAAATGATTATGCATCGTTTCTTGAAAATTGTAACAGGGAGTCTTGTGAGAAGGGTTTCATATCATCTGATAGGAATACTATAAAACACGATTTATTATTATTCAAACAAATTTAATTTTTATATAAAATAGGAATATCCTATTAGTTTCATTGGCTTACCAAATTTGATAAAAGAACATGTATTAAACATATCTCATAGATCATATGGGAGATTTATTTGTTCACTTCCATTTGCTTTCCTGTTAAAAAGCAAAAATGAATCTATTGGAAACTATTTAACCTTTTCGAAAGACTGCCTGTTAAAAAAACATTATTCACGGTATTTATAGAGATTATTACCCGAGGAAGTGTGCCAGATGACTTTAACGAAATGAGTGTGAAATTTTGTATTACCCGAGCGAGTTCGATTCGCACTTCAGAGAGTAATAATTTCTTATTACCGAATCAATTCCATCTAAAACGCATGGAAATATTAATAAAAGTGGTATGCATTCCTTGCGACGGCCCGCATTGGTTTATGACGTAACAGGCAACTGTTCCTGGAACAATCTTTGCCAGGCAAAAGTGAAATATGCACATGTGCTCATACTAAAAAAAAATTCAACACTTATGGGTTGCCATATGGGTAATAAAAGGATACATGTACGCATCGTGTCAATCTATTATAGAAAATGCTCATTCAGCATACCAAATCATTGCACAGTGATCTTGTGACGTTGTGTGGTGATAAGCAATGTTATTTTCTCAATGAATGTACGTCGTTTATAGAATGTTTACCTTCCGGAAGAGATAACTAATATATACCTGCTGGAACATTCACACGGAAGTTTTCAAAAAATTTTTTTACATTTTTACTCACCGTGGTGTAAAAAAAAGAATTCAACATACTGAGTTCGGATGTTTTAAAAGATCTTTATCATTCACAATTGTACATTATTTTTTTAAGTTTTTTTAGTTCATTCTTTAATTATTGTTTTTCCCGATACTTTCTAATTTGATAACTGAGTTGTTATTAAAACATTAATTTTGAAGTATAGTTTTTAAATATTCAACATCGCCAAATGTCATTTTCAAATTGCCAGTTTACAAATGATGATTTATATATAAACTGCAGTGTGCAAAAAAACATCAACCCTCGATCTGACAAAGACTCTTGTTATATACATACTATTATATATACGTAAGAGATCTGTTCATAAGAATAACAACGATTAGCTTATGCTACATTATTTTTTAAAAGTTTTTTTGGGTTTTTAGTGTTTCAAAACGATGGTCATTATTACAATTTGCAGTTTAATGAAATTTAGTTATTGAAACCGATACAAACATTTGACCGAAAGCAATAATATGCGAATTTAACATAGATAAAGTAAATAGATAGTGCATTTTTAATATTCATTATCTACAAACGAATCTCTATGTTATCAAATACACTCGACTGTATAACGAAACATTGCGTTTGAAATTGATTAAGGATAGATATCTGACATAAACATTTCCCGAGACCACAGGGACATATATGTATTGTTAATTTCCAAATCAGATAAGCATAATATTTGATAATTAGAATGAAGAAATTTTTTGTCTTTTGCTTTGAAGAATACACGTAGCTGAAGTTCAAACTCATAGCATTTGCTATTACTAATCACATGAATCTAGAACATATTTCTATACTAGATTATCTTTTGCTATCAATACTTGCTATTTTAATATTCTCATTTAATTGGATCACGATGGTGATATATTTGATGTATCTTTCACAAATTGACATGTACATGTATTGTGTTTGCAACTTACAAAAACAATAACTGTTAACGTCGGTGCTTGATTAATCAGATGAAATGTCTAATAATAATTATGTATCTAATTAAACAAGCCTAATGAAAAAAAAACTCTTTTGTTATGGTTAGAATGTTTTCATATAGAACTCTGTTGATGTTTGATCGCTTTATCTGATTTAGGATGACTGTTTGTAATTATTCAATTTATAGTTCAAATACGTTATAATATAGCATATGATGTGGATACTATTATAGAGTTCAATGACATTCATCTACCCGTGATTTGAATACCATCTGTGTAATCACTACGGATAAGCAGAAACGTAGCGTTTCTAGACCCCAATAACCATCTGGACGGTTTGGGGTTCAATTCCGCTCCGCGTCATTCCAAGGCGTCAGGAGATGCGAGTTGCTACCCTCTTGCTTTGCACTTTTCGTTATAAGGATAGAACAACCCAAATAATTTTACTGAACTGTGTCGGATGTTGTGTACAAGCAAAATAACATATTCTGACTGTTCTTGTTTTTAGGCTGATAAGGACTCTTTTATTATTATTATTATTATCATTATTTATAAAGATACCATTTTGTATAACACATTTTCTTTTATGCACGATAGATTATATCACGATATGATGATTTGATAATTAAAAACTTTATTTGTGATATCATTATAAAAGAAAATAATATATGCTCAGAAATAGGTCACATGTTTATCTGTATACTGTATTTAAACGCATTGTTCAGACTTAACAAAACAGTGATAGTAAAAGATTATCAAAGTATTTCAATAGAATTACTAATTGACGTTAACGCTCACGTGGTCGTCAAATATATACTTACAAATGAAATAACAATCTCTCGTAGATGTATCTTTTGAAACATGATTTAGTTATTGTACAAAAACGTAAGCGCCTTCATTCTATGAATTCAAGGTTATAGAGGTAAATTTTACAAACTATGCTTATAATTTGATTCCAATGAAAGTGAATAGTATTTTTTTTATTTAGTAATTTATAGTTTTTATCTTCAGAGAAAAGCCAGAAAAGTATTACCGTTCCTTTAAAAATCTCCAGAAACAAGAATATCCACTTATATAAAAAAAATCGATATCGACCCACATATATTAGTCTTGAAAACTGCTTTAAAATGAGCTTATTTCTTTATCTTCACTTGCAGATTCCCACATATTTTGATGAACTACAACATCTTCGCAACTAGAACAACACAAATGAACCTAAATGGAAAATATGCCTCTCGGAAAGATTAGCATAATACCTTCACTATATATTCTGATAAAATTTGCTTGATAACTAATCTAGGTTTAATATACAAGTTATTGTAGTCAAAGTACACTACGAAATCATCCCGATGTTAGGGGATACTCGCTCCGTTGCATTATGAGAAATACAAACACATGTAAGTCATAGAAATCTAAATGAACCGCAAGCCTCTCGAAATTAGTTGCTTGATATCTACCCGGTAACCTAGAAACCAAATCACACCAATATTAGCAGATACTCAATTGCAAGTCTCGGATGCGCCAAAACATTTAAGTTCAAGTAATCAAAATGAAACACAAGCCTTACGAAAACGGTTGCTTGATAACAAACCTATATTTTAATACACAAAGAAACAAAGACTACAGAAACAACCAAATAACCCCGATATTAGAAAATACTCACTCAGTTGCAAGTCTCAGATATATACGCCATCACATGTATACGTTCAAGTAATCTAAATGGACCACCCGCCTCTCGAAAACAGTAGCAATATCCTCGGATAATTAGATCTCGATGAATCACCATGGCAGCTTGCCTGTTATACTAAACCCCTCTACATAAATATGTGATTGCCACATGTGTTTACAAAGACAGCTAATGAAAGACCCCTGTTACAGAAAATTCCCCAACACCAACATAAAAAGCGCATTAAGCAAATGTCCTGTTCTACAAATGACCCGAGTTTAAATGGAATTTTGTTTTCTAATTCATCAACATGTGCGTTGGCAGATTTGATTAGAACTCCTCACGTTCATTGCGAATCTTTTTATGATATTGGTTATAATGTCCTCACAAAATATATTTATTTTATAAAAAACAATCTTCACGTCTAACTATACATTTATTACTTTTCGTGCAGTAGGTTCATTTACACCGACCATACGGCTATGCTTTAGGCCGGGTCAGTTATTTTTTTATCGAACTTTCCATTTTATATGATACTCAAACGACAAAGCCATTTGGTAAAAGATTTTAATACCTTATTTATAGATCATGGTTATGGACCCGGGGTTCTCTACACATCTTAATTTAATGATTATAATTGCATTTATAATTATTAATTAGATAAGTATTTATATGCCTAAACCCGATTTTAAAGTTAAAAGCTACAATGAGCAATAACTAAAATTTAAGAAATAAGGGGCCTATGTTTTCAGAAACGAGCATTCGATCTGGTTACCACATTTTGAAATCCAGACAATAATTATACTGAAGATTTACTTTTAATCATAATTTAAGGAAGTTCTATAAATCGATTTAAAATTGTCATGATTTTAGAGACACCGGACTTTCTCTTTCAAATCTTGTTTTGGATACTTCATGATACGCCATATAATATCATACGTTGGTATTTGAATCTTTGAAAAACGTCTAGTAATCGGTATCATTATTAACAACTAAACCTTTCCAAGCACAGCGTGTCTTAAATACTTATACCAATGATAGATTGGCATACAAATTGAAATGAGAGGACGGATAGTGTACATAAATCATACAATTTTCTGACTCAACTGATTTACTTTTAAAATCTTTGGCTTTTTAGATGTTTACGTCGGAGATATAGGAAGCGATATTGTAATGACGTTCCAGCGTCTCGGAGAATTCTTATATAAAACCGGAAACAGAGTTCAATGCGGAAGTCGGTTAACAACCATAAGTCGCCCAAGGTTGCACGTATTTACTTACAGTGGTTTCGATTCAGCGAAAAGAATTCATATCAAAATGACCTGAATATGCAACATCATTTTAACAACGAAGTATTACCAACATGCCATACAATATATAGCACATTTCGACAAATTTTCTGTTACAAGTAACGGTTTATGACATTTCGTGCCGCCTTAATCAATTTTGAAAAAGAAACGTTTAGTTATTTCTATGCCTACAGTACCTGTTGCTTGCATGTCTCTGAAGTGATCTGACTAACATATAGGAAATCTTACACACGTGTCTCTTTACATGCAATATATCAACACGATTTGATTAAAGTTCTACTGATGATCGGTATATTTGATATAAGAAGACACGAGGGTGAGATTTTACTTATCATCATTATCATCAGACGGTTATTTGATGTCCTGTATGTGCAGATATCAAGAGGCTTATCTGTAAGTATAATGGCGGATGTTGGGATGTGCTATATGTCACTGTGCGTGTTATCATATATCTACGTACATTTGCTTATCGCATGGTTGCTCAAACGTGAATCTTATCCTATGCATGGTGCATCAAATTTATCACTTAAACTATGAAGTAGTACATGGTATAAGTAATGTATATATAGCCCGTATGGATATAAGATATTCTTTACACGTTGCATATACGTATATATTGTTCAGTCGTCCATTAGTGTTTGATCTATCAAAGAAGAATTTTTTATTTCTGATACATACTAGGAATACGCAATAAACACAAACACCTGTTACCATAAATAAAAAAAGATAAAATCACGGATGTATGCCGCCATTGGGTTGATTTCTGTGTTGAATTCTCATTTGACGGATGCATCGTCGGTTAAAGCATGCATTTAGGTACAATTGATACATTTTTTATTGCATCGTCCCTTTATTTATGCATTTAATTTCTATCAGTACATGAACCCTCTCAATCATGAACTCGTTTTACTTATTTAACAGTTTATCAATGTAAGACATTATTCGAAAATACTCCGAGAAACCTTGAAGAAAGATTTCTTATATAGTGAACGAACTATGACATAATAATTCTGAAAAATTATTAACATATATCAAACAATCCTTCACCTCGTAAATTTACAAATGAAGTACTACATGAATAGTCAATTTAATAACAAAGAAGTCGACAATCAAAAGAACTTGTTCTTCATCGTCAAAATGCATGAAATTTTAATGCAAAAACCTTCAAAGTACTATTTCCCAAAGTTTGAATGAATTTTCAGAAACAGAACAAATCTCAAGTAATATATCTGCCTGAAAATCTATTTCATCTTGCAGAACACTTCACATTTTTTTTCGCAACTCGCGTGATGTTTCCTCATCAAGATTTGACGTCCACGTGATATTTCGAATATGAACAATAAACGAAAAGATTTTGACATATACTACAGGTACCAAAGTGAAAAACATAATGCAACTACATATAACAAAACTATAAAGGGAGTTATAGTTGACCTATATATTCAACTTAGGAGCATGTTGCTTTACAAGCTGGGCGCATAGCCTGGTAAGGCTGCGAGCGTCGATAAGGATTTAAAAATCTTGAAATAACATTTAATTATTTATAATCTTTAATAGTCTCTTTTTCCTATAAGCATTTAAGTTCTCTGTGTGAAAGTGGCAGTGTGTAAACCAACGGCTTCACCAAACTTAAAAAATATATATTGCGTCGTTTCTGTGAGTTCATATTTAGTCTTCCATACCGAGCAGATGTCTTATCTTTAATTTTTTTATTTTCCTCTTTTATAATAATGTGTTCTGTCCCTTTTCACGATAATTCTATCAACCATGCCACGCACGTTTGAATGTATATACATAGAAAAAAGTTGATATGAAAAATGATCTCTGGCTATTAGTTCATTAACATTACATGAACAGAAAGCACAGGTATGAAGATGTATAGAAATACATTTAAAAAATGTTGCGTTACATCTAAAACTAGATACATATAAACAAATTAGCTCTGTACCAAAGCAATGTATCTACTTCACTACAAAAAATCAATTTCATCTATGTAATATGGTAAAATAAGTCATGCATTAATGTCACATTCTAAAACAAAAAAAGGCACAGAGTATGTTTCATGACTTTTCATAAGGTTTTAGTAAGAGCTAAAATATCTTAGGACCTGAGTTAAGTTATAATCGTAAATAATGTCTCCAGTTAACATGTATAATAGTTCAATGACCTATTTAACACTATAAACCTTTATTTGTCTTTATGACTGCTGTAACTACAACTGCATACCGATCGCGAGTTTGTTAACTAAATCGTAGTGCAAATATCATGTAATTTGGGTTTAGTTTGGACGTCAATAAAATAACTTCATCAAAACTGACAAAGGATAACCCATGTGTGAAATAAACCCCCTCTCTCTCAGAAGCCATTCTTGAACTTATTTAGTGATCGTCTGGTCTCTCGTGCAAAAATTCGAATTTTGGCATGTTGAAATAGACAGAAGGGGACATATTTTCGAAAATTTTATTTTCTTTAATTAAAAAAAAAGTTCCATATCGAATCTCTGAGAAGAAAATCAGCACAAGCACATCGACTAAGTGCAAAGGAACAAACGTGACTAATTTTCAAAGCAGTTGATAACTTATAAAGGATTTTGAAGAGAAAAATACAAATTAATGTTTTCGAAATATTGACTCCTTGTCACTTCAATGACCTGCTAAAACTGTTACGGTTAATTGTGGGGTATGATAAACATTTGCCTTAATGAAGAATGGTTCTGTATATCTGTATTGAAATTCAACACCATACGTTTCTTTTTCGCAATGCAACGATACCTCAAAGGAATCCGAGATACATGATATTTTCACTAGTATGCCTAGGTATGTGAACAACCTTTTGATATGCGGTTGTAAGTTTCCAAAATTAGGCTTCAATCATTAGTGAACATAGATGAATGGTTTTCATGCAAAAAAAAAACTCGTATCAATAAAGACTCAAGAGAGGTCTAAGACGCCTAAGTAACATTTACTCAATGCCAAAGTAAAAGTACGCTGGAAATGAATGATATCCCATTAAAAAGCATGAATATACCTTATGGATTTACGTAAATCGAAAATAATGCACAGCCAAAAATATATCCACCATGTTAACAGGGTCTCTTCATTCTAGATATAACACTTAATCAAATAGCATGCGATAAAATGGATAAAGGTCGAGGTGTTGACCTCACCATGTGAACACTCGTAAAGACAACAAGATGGAGACAATGGCGTAACCTTCCCTCAAGGCACAATCAGGAAATGAGCCGACAACTAACCCTTGCCCAACTACTGATCCGTACTATCAGCAAACATACTACAAGGGAACACTACACCAAGCTTTTGCTTTAATACATCAGTTTTCTGTTTACTGTTTTAAACCTTAACCTCACAAATGTTACTACCCAACTATTTTTACCGCTCTTATGTTACAATTAAGCTGTAAGTTTAATTCACAGTGATATTTTGATAACATCCCGTAGGCCTGAATAGTTTTTAAAGTTTGATGCATGACCTTACTTAGATAAACAACGCTTAATAGTTTACAAGTAGTTTAACGCCCACATCAACAATACACAAATCGCATTTTGTTGGAAAAAAACAACCTTTTACAAGCCGATGGCCCTGGAATCTTAAAATTTCAATACATTCGATGTAACAAATTCTATATCTACAATCATAAAGCTTACCTTTGCAACGTAAATCGCAATATTTGTTTAAGAATCCTTTCTTGTTTACAGCTGTGTATGGTGTAACGTTAAGACCACTTGGCGAGACGAACGGAAATCACAGTGTTGAGACTTATGTAGATAAACAGGTCACTTCGCATACAGTCGCATAGTTACACATGACATCCCTCCAGGTCATCCGAGATGAGATGAACGGCTATAACAATCGGAATGACTGACGAGCTTTATCGTCTACCTATAAATATCGTTTATCAGACATAATGATGTACGTTTAGAGGTATTGGTTTAACTTCCAGACTTTATCAACTATTGTTGTAATTCTAAACGATGTATCACAGCTGAATGTATCTTAATTGGGTTAAATGATTTTGTGTTCTGCAAGGATAAAGATTGATGAAGATTGTTCTTAATCTGTCTTCCTCCTTTATCACGCATTAAAGTCATTAGAGATTTGACGTTATATGCCTGATGTTGTAAACGATGTTTTACGTAGAAATGCACATGTAATAGTCCCAAAATGACTTATAAATGTTACCTTTTTATCTACATCTATCCTCTATCAGATGTTACGATGAATTTAATTACAGACAATTGTTCGGAGCTAAATAATTTAACGTAGAATTGCACATGTAATAGTCACAAAATGACTTATAAATGTTACCTTTTTATCTACATCTATCCTCTATCAGATGTTACGATGAATTTAATTACAGAAATTTTTTCGGAGCTACATAATTTTCTGATAAGTTAATTACTCTTTAATGTTAAACAATTTGATTGACTAATGTCTTTTATCTACCTTTCATCTATACTTACATAATTATCATTAATATATGTTAATATCATATTTCAGAAAGAACGTGAGTCACGCTGATACATTTTAAAGTTTTGAACAAAACTTCTATTCTCAATTCGTGTCTTTACTTTGTAATACGCCAAAAGTGTAAAGAATAGATCAAGTATTATCATTGGATCGGCGTATAAATAATAAATTTAACGAGTTAGACATTTTGAAGCTGTTTACTTAATGGAAACGTATATACACAATATGTATAACGTGTCGATGTACAGCAACAGCAACATATTCTACACAAACTCTTTATTGATAAATTCACGACAGCTTCATCGGTTATAAATCCCTAAATTGCTATTCTTGACATGAATGCCACTTCTACATCCCTTCAAAGACTTGTCAATGTGTGTTTAGTATGAGTATTCTTGTTCTCAAAGTAGGCAGTAGGAGTAGTGATTCACAAAGAGATACATGTTGAAGATACATGTACAGATACAGACATGCTCTGAGGATTAAATCTATGTATCACCAAAACCCGTTTATTGAATATCATACAGACGCTTCAGCCTACAAACACAGAAACTTGTTCGATAGTAGAGCCTTACAAACCTTGGTATTTATCAACTTTTATTATCATATTATCCTTTAATGCAATTTCATAAACCACTCCAACTCTTTATAATTTGCACATTAAATTGTGCTGATCGAAAAGAATGACGTTTAATTTCGATGGTGGTTCAGTTCTTTGTAGATATAAGAAAGTTCCTATACTCTGGCGACATATAAACCATAGCGTGTTCATAGCGTGACACAGCAGTTAAAGGGTTAAAATCTCTGTCGTGTTTCCAGATGACGAAATGAGGATAGGTGAAAGCTACATGTCCCATTTTATGGTTTATCTCAGAACCTTGTACTTTATACTTAGCAGACATAATCAGATTTGGAAGCAAGGGCGTGTACACTAATGTATGTATCAGCTGACACGCAACATGGATTTATGTATTATGTAAAATGTATTCATGTATCAGATAGATGCTAGAGTCTGCAAATTCAATATCCTTTTCTTGATAAAGATTATGAACCAGACAGAAAGTTTACAGGTTATGTGTTATCAAATATCAATATTTCTTATTATCAAAGAAATGTACATTGTCTATTGTTGTATTCTTCTCGGCAATGCTTGTATTTTCGTTCGAGAGTTTTCACGTGTCTATATGTCATTAGAATCGCCATAAAAAAGTAAAATACCGCTCCAATATTCATTTTTAAATATTGTATATGAATCGGTTTAATTTAAATCCAGGAATGTCCGAAAACTTTTGTTGATTATATACCATAAAAGGGAAATGATTTAATAAAAAGGTATATGGCATATAAATGGTGTTTGTATGTGTTACAGCGAATTCATTTTAGCATAGTATACATATACCTTTTTCACAATAACAACATGTTTAAAAAAACCATCTCCAATACAGGAATATGGACTAATTGATCAAATAAAGTTATATACATTGTTTGCATATACTTTTAAACAATACAATAGATTGTAAGTGGAAATCCTATATCATTTAATGTAAATCAATATTTAATGATGTATATCACAACAACATGTAGAACTGAATCAACTACCGCCACTGTTGGAACTCTAGCATATATAACATACTAACCAACAATGAATGCATATACCACGGGCTTGAAAGTGAAATATGAATGGGTTTAAGGAAATTGGATTAAATACCAGATAAGTTATGTTACATTCCATTCAACTCTCATCGAGCTAGAAACAATGCTAGGGTTAGGATCCAGCTGTGAGAACATTCACGAAAGAAAACACCTAAAAAAGGAAGTTTACACCTAATATTGGTTATGCATATAACGTGCGATTAAAGATCAGCCATTAAGTAACATGAAGAAGATATATACGTGAAGTAGAATTTAGAATTGTTCCTATATGTAAGAAATGACTCAAAGACATCATGTAAAAACATCAAGTTGTGAACACGTAAAAATGAGGAAGTTTAAAACCACAGAAATACGAACGGAAGCCACAAACATTCATGTACGTAATGAATGACGTCATCCAGATTTTATCATTTTCTGTTTAATGACGTATTTCGGGGGGAAATGAGATTTTTGATAAAGGAAATTATTTCGTTTGTGTTCGTGCAGACAGAAAGAGTATTGTTTTTATTGTTGAAGGAGGCTCATTTATTGAATGTTGTATACTGTGACCTGACAGATCAAGCTAAAGTTAGCTCTGACTAATTCCTCCTAAAAATTTTGCAGTTTCACAAAATGGGCACGACCAAATACAATAATATCAACGTTATCTTAATTTTCAGAAACACGATTTAACGAAATCTAAGGTTTTACGAGTGACACGAAGACAATTTTATCTTTGTATCTACTTCCAATACATAAATTATTTGTTATATATGAGATTTGTTCCACTAATAAATATGAATTTTTTTTCAAATAAAGGCGATCGATATACGCTCGTATTCCACAGTATTAAAGGGACACAGAGCATGTTGTTGGATTCAAATATGTCAAACTTCATAAATGGTGTTATTTCACTTGCTTGTTTTAGAACATCAGAATCCTAATAATTATAAGTTCGGTATAGTGACAATAAATTGGTTAATGTCGTGATTTGTGATCGACAACCGGACATTGGCGCGCAACAATAATTCATACGTAATTTTGGAAACTAATATACAGTAGATACCAAGACAAACATTATATCTATAATTAGTTGATAGTGTTAACTAATATACACGTTAAGGGACAAATACATTTGAATTCTTAACATTTATATGGCCGCTTTCCGTTTATCAGTGAAAACAAGAAAATTTCATAATTGTGGCATTTTAGAGATAAAAATGCAATTTTATGGAGGCGATTTTTAACTTAACTCTGGTCACACGGTATTTTGGCTCTTATAAAAGTTACATTAAAAATCATGAAACATATTCTGTGTCACTTTTAGTGTAGGTGGAGCTTGGTTGGTTGTATCATAAATAACTTCATGACACGACAAAGGCATTGTTATCGGAGAATAGTGAAGCTAGTTTCGATAAATTATTCTCTGATTGCTGTGTGATTGTAATACCATTTGAAGCGTGTTGATTATCATGTTGATTTTTTTCATTCATGACTGGGTTTTCAAATGACTTTTTTCCAAAAAAGGACTTTAGTAGAAATACAATTTAATAAGTACTGTGGTTACAATAAACTTCCCTCGTCATTAATGAATGCAGCAATCGTCATAATACATCAATATATATATATATATATATATATATATATATATATATATATATATATATATAGATTTATATATATATCAAAATTGACATTTGACATTTACCATCTTGTGTTAGAAAATTAATTTATAACCTATTTATATTATACCCATAGAAACTTTAAAATTAGTCGTAATTAGTAACACTCAAAGATAATTTTTTAAAAATTCAAATAATATTCATATAAATATCATTCTTTGTGATGAATATACAAAAGAAATACAAATCAAAACTGTCAAAATGTTTCAGTTAAGACAAACAGGAAGCTAGAAAATGAAGAAATGAAATTTGAAGAACGCATTCACTCATAGAAAACCAGTCACGATTTCGGTATTGTAGTATTCTCAGGTTGGAAAATTGAAGAAAAAAAACGGTAGTTGATATGATTTTGAGAAATTTCTTGATGAGTATGAGGTGAGAACGCATTTTAACGTGAAATTCGATACCTGTCAGGTATGTAGAGCAGATAAAGAATAGATCAAGAAACCTTCTCTAGGGTTAAAGCTATCCTAAACTTACATATATCAGTGATTGGCTATCTAATATCACTTCCGGTTGAGGCGGAAGACGTTGACGTTAAAAAGGTGTTCTAACATGGAATCTTTATGTCTTGATCCTTCATCTTTAAAAGAAAAAACTCAATAACATGATAAATAGTAATAAAATAGTTAGATTAAATGACAATTATGGTACATTGTACCATGGTATTGTATAAGATATTGAAGGCAATGTGTATTTCTTTGTCAGTATCTCTCTCAGTGACATTTCATGGCTTTTCTTAGTTTGATTCTGAATCATGCTCTCCCTCTCACAGTCAGTTAATGTGTCCTGTTCTGCCCCTATGTCATAATTAGTGCCTCGTCTTGTCTCTCCGTGTCAGTAATTGAGTTAGTTCGTGTCCCTTCCTCTCTGACATTGTCTCTCATTCTGTCTGTCACTTATACTACCCCAACCATCGGTCTAGAGTATATAGTAATACCAACTATTCCGTTCGTCCCAGGAAATGTTTCGTTCGACAGATTGCAGAAAAACAATTAATCTGGTTCTTTTCAAAATTTACATATCTTCTTTGCTGTTAGAAGGGTTGCAGTGTCAAACGATTTTGTAATTTTTTTAATATTTCACAAATTTATATGTTTTGTACTTAGGGATCATGAGATCAGAATTGTACGACTTATTGCAGAAAGACTCATCTTTGATTCTTTTCAAATTTTGCACATGTCTCCAACCCTATTTTGAGTGGTGCATTGGTATGGTACAGGTGATATTGTTATTTTCTTTTTTTTTGGGGGGTGTCTAAATTTGTGTTTTTGGCTTTGTTTTTCAATAAAAGTTATCTGGATTCATCGGTGCAGATTACAGACATCTGGTATAGCAGTCTGAGTTAAGGACTGTCAAAGTTATTGGCAGTTGACAGTAATTCATTTGATAAGGATTTTCTGGTCTCTGTCTTTTTTTCTCTCAGTTATTGTCTGATCCTGTTTGTATATGTTCTTGCCTCTGTTACTAACCCTGTTTGGTTCCTCATGTTTTCTTACATATGAATTTTCTCATCTTCCTACGCAAAGCTTAACTATTGCCGGTCTCGAACTGTTCAAGTTAAAAGCTTAACTGTTGCCAGTCTCGAACTGTCCAAGTTAACTTGGACAGTTCGAGGCTGGCAATAGTTAAGCTTTGCGTAGGAAGATGGCATTTTCTTTGTTTATCCAGAAGATTGTCTATCTGTTTCTTTCTGTCTCTCTAGATTTTATTGTTTGATCCGTTGTTTGTTTCTGTCTGTCTGCCCCCAACCCCTCTCGCTCTATCCCCCTCTCTCCACTTCCCTCGGCCCCTGTCTCTGTCCATCTGTCCGTCAATCTTTATTAGTGGCATTACCTGTTTGGATACTTTACAGAAAACCTTTCATGTTCCTTCAACATAAAATTGTATGTGGATTATCTTGACTACACAGTCAATTGTTTCAAAATATTTAGAATGTTTACTCTTAAGTTTCGAAGTACTGATGAACTCTAAACTTTTGACCTTGAAACTAAATTAGCACTTTCGTGAGCAGCCTGCTAATTCTCGTTATATCACGTACAACAGCGTTGTCGCCACTATTTGCAGTGAAGTCATTTCGGCACGCTCTTGTTATGTTGAATAATGATGTTGAACCGATGAAGGATGTTCACGATATAATGGTATATTATTTGCTTATTAAGATAGTATTATACAAATATGTCCATTGTGTCTTGCACAAACAAGAGTGTCGCTAAATGTGAATTAAATCAATCGCTTGAAGAAAGTTTTTTAGCACCACTTGTCACAGTAAAAGTGACGGCCATATCACCAGAATAAGTCTTGTTGTCGCACCCAACTAAAAGTAATTTCACAAGAAGACAAGTAGAACATAGTGATAATAAATACCAATATCGAGGCTATGAGAATGTCGGCCTTAGAAAGGAAACGCTACAAAATCGATCAATGCAAATTAGGTAGATTTTAGTGAACATAAGCTGTTATGTCCATCTTCATAGCATTCTTTCACTTGCCACTGTGTCATTTATTCCGATTTTTTAGATAGACAAAATCGGCAGATGATATTTGATAATTTACTATAAGAATATTTTCTAGGTGTTAATGAAATAATTAATTACAAATTTTATGTTAACGTAAATGTTCGTACAGGGTATCGTATGCAATTCCATGAAATGGGTCATTTGTATGGTAATTTACATAAATGGCAAAAACAGTCATTACAATATTGTACATTTAGTGTTAATATATGGAAAATGAAAACTTTATATATTGTCGTTATTTAAAAAACTTTAAATATTTTCGTTATTCAAAAAAATAATATGTTTGTTTGATAAAGTTTCACAAAGCATAAGTGCAATGCAAAATATGGCAATCCAGATTAGAGTATACAAAGTAGGTTGAATAGACACAAAGAACAAGGGAACATTGGATTTACAGCATTCCAGCCTCCCTTCAAGGTAAAGTAGTTTTTCATCATAATAGATAGGTAAGTCATTGGCCCGTGACGTTAACACAGCGTTACAGATGACAAGGTAAGTTTCACCTGGGTGAGTCATGGGTTGATATTTAGGTATATACAGGTAAAATGTGCCACACTTATACAAAGGAGAATATAGCTTCTCAAAGCATGCTACGAAAGTCCAGATTTTCGGGAAAATCGTTAACAATTTGTAGACTGCCCAGGGAGATGAAAATGAAATTCATTGTTACGGCCGATGTTAATGAGTTCTTAACTCACTGAATAACTTAGGGCAGAGAAAAGTCAATATGGACATACTTTGCTTTTCTCCTACATCTCAGGGAATGAAAAAGATGAAAGTATGGTATTTATCAAGGGTAAAATATGACTTTTACGAAACTCGCTTTCGCTCGGGTAAGACAAAACTTTATTCTGGCAAGAACCCTATATACACATCTATTTAGAAATCCTTTCAGTTTTAAATTATCGCTTTGCACTCCACGCTACGCAAAACATTGGAAGTTGTTAACCTTGTCCAGTGTTGCCTAGAATTTAAACGCTGTTTATACAACTGTGTCCAGAGACGTAGGAATTCAATTTATTATCATGGAGCTGCATTGGCAAGTTTAAGTTAAATTCTAAAACGAAACTCATCGATGAAGTTTATCAAAGTAAATATACGGATTATGTGTGTGACATATATCTTGTAAACATATACCGCACATCAAAGCTTCCGCATGTCGATCTGGCGTGTATACACTAAATAGAAATTGTTGATCTCGCGTGCTTCCTCCATATGGCAATGGTAATTTGGAGGACGCAATTTCAAAGAACTGTTAGATTACCTACAAACGGAAGTAGGTGGGGGCAGGAAGGTGCTGCGTAACATGCAAATCCAACGAAAGTTTATGCTCGAAACGATAATCTCAGGCTCAAAATTTTCTCTGATAGCTAAATTTAAAGGCAATGGCACACAATATTCGTAATTTACAACTCATACACAAATAATGTACATCTTTCGATATTACTGTCGACCCACACTCAGGGAATTACTATATAAGTTATTTGGTAAATATGTATGCTTCATGTTACAAAGTCAATTTTAAAAGAGCGAAAGTGTTTAATGCAACGTTGCAATAAATCCACATGAACTACGTAATCGGAAATATCAAAATTACACTTGAAAAACAAAAACGGTGCAATATTTCATCCTTTGTTCTCAGTTTAAAGATCAGGGTAAATACTAAAGCTGCACAATTACTAGTTCTGTCGTTTTCAACAGTTCATATTTAATCTTTTTTGTGTGCACAGTTTACCTTAGTCTTTTTATATCTCTAAGGCAACTTTTTTCCCCATTATTGATTGAAGGTCAATTGTAGTAAAGAATAATAAATATTTCATTACATTCGATGGATGTCTATAGTAGGAGGCTATAACCTAACTGGCGTCTTATGGAAAAAAGATCTTTCTCACATGCAACACCAACTCTCTGGAACTCTTTGCCTCTTGAAATAAAACTCTGTGAACCTCTTGCCTCATTCAAGTCAAAAGTCAAAACCTACCTGTTCCTTTGTGCATATGACTAACGTTCTACCTTTTCTTTTAAGCGCATTGAGCATGCACGAGTGTGTGGATATTTGCGCTCTACAAGTGACATAATTATTATATTGTCATGCCTTAAAATACTGAGCCAGTTTGAGCGGGAAGAGCTTGCTGTATTGCCTTTAAAGTTTTCATGTAATGAATAATTAGTTCTAAAAGCGACGCACGTAAGTGGTAGGTGCTTAGAAAAATATCAAGTATAAATAATATTTCGACTGAGTAAAAAAATCGTCTTCTTTCTTTTCATTAATCTAATATTCAAAATTCAATTCAAAATGTTTTGAAACCCAGTCCATAGGATATGTGCATTGACACAGTCTTCCAATCATTCTTGAGATAAGAATATCACAATACTTTCTCAACAGTCGTACATAGGTACCCGTATATATAAACAAGCTCAATGCAGTCATTCTTATTACGGCGACCTTCTGATAACAAGCTTTTTATTCTGTAATAAATCAATCTTTGGTTCGTGCTTAGTGGGGCCTTTTAGAATAACGTTCGTGCGATCCCTGATTAAGATTTAGATTAAGCTGATTGAGTGTAAAACATAAGCCACAACATTTGTTGATTTCAATAGACTAACACTGAATAATAAAATTAATAGTTTGAGTTGGTGATATTATAACATTCGATATCTACTCAAACATAATGTGATTACAATATACAGAACCTTTTTCCTGTAACAGTACAGAGAAATATGAAAATAATATATTGTGTGAATAGGTACATTTTTGGGATATTTAGAGGTTTATATCAATTTTCTTTAAAAAAGTTTTGATTTTTTCGAATAAAAAAATCATTCATTCAAAAAATATATATTTAATTTGCTGCACTGTATTAGATCGCCATTAATAATCATACGAAGTGGAGACAATTTGTAAAATGAAATATTCAGCCAAAGACTTCAAAATGTCTGATACGAGTGCCCAACAAACACCAAAATCCGTGTAAGTGATGTAAGACTTAATACTTATTATTTTTTCTACATTTTTTTCCAAGGTTACTTAAAGCGTTTATCAGCCTCCTCTGCATCGCTTTACTTATTAAAGTACATTTTATCAGCTTAAAAGTAAAAATCGTCTTTCCCAAGTCAACTTTTGTTCAGACCAAACACTCGATATAAGCCTACCTGTAAAACATGGTACACATGATATTCCCAGTTAAACGAGACACCTGTCACTATGAAGGTCATGATTAAATCTTTATTTACATAAGATGTTGTTTGCACACCTGTGTCCATGTGTAAAGTCACCCTTTGATCTATACGTCAGTTATTGCCAATTTACCCGTTTATTCCAATATAAAGACTAACTTTCAGTCTATGAAACATTTTTTCGAAAATAATTAAAGGCTTTCTTTAAGTAAATTTGTTGGAATTCAGTTTCAATATGAATAAAATCTACACTTTCTGAACTAGGCTGGGTGAAAGGCTCCTATTTCATTCTCAGTTTTGGAATCTGACTACCAAATATCGTTTATATATTTTTCGAAATAAGGCAATGATCAAATCTAAGGAATTCTCATATGACCTGGAAGATTCTCGATAAGTTAAATGATTTATTCTACTGTTTTGCTTACCTGGAAACAAGTAGTATTACACGTTCCACATCGTTACATTCGAGATATGAAACACGTCCCATTGGTCAAACATAAGCAGCGGCGTTGCATTCCAGGTGCGAAAAACTAATAATTAGTCAAATATCAGCAGCGATATACATTTTGACCAACATGTCCATTATAATGCTCTCCAGTCGTTGATAATAATACCTCAACGATGCTATCCTGAATCCGAAAGTGATTACCTAAATGGAAACTGGCTGTCTGTTTAAAGTCTCTGTTGTATTTCACCCAAGGTGGCAACTGTTTCTTGGGTAAGAACCGTCGAAAGGAATTTGTCAAATACACAACATACAATCCACGAGTTGCCTAGTCCTTCTGTCATCCACTGCGAGCCACGCGACGGTGTATCAAGATGCACACGGGCTGTATACTTTATAGGGTTTCTGGGATGTAAGATGTACGTCGCAACTGGAAATTCTCGATAACGTTGTATCCAGGAATCTTGGACTACCTGGAAAATCCGGTGGACACATTCGCGGAATGATCACCGGCTATCTTTTGGTCAAGGGTCAAAGATTAAAGTTCAAGACGCCTGCCCTCATCAGCTCTTGTGATAATGTTTACTTTGTAAAATATGGTTGTTTATTTTCGTAAAATGTTTGTTTTTGAGGGCAATGTGTAAACGAGCGTGTGATTATGTGTTAGTTCATAGAGGGCGCTTTATGAATATGACACGTTATACAAAAACGTGTATGACCATAAGGATGATAAAAAATATCATGATAATTTTGTGGCATGTGTCTGCTTTAGTGAGGTCAAAGATTGTTACTTAGACTTCACATTCCTTTTTGGACACTTCCACAATAACAACGCTCTTTGCAAAAGCACTGAGGACAAACTAAGAGTGTTGTTACTAGAAACAAAAGTTGAAAGGGCATTGAATAGTGTGAATAACTTCTAAAAAATTATCATGGTCATGATACATCCACAGAGATAAAACATTAAATTGCTATTAATTAGCCAACATTTGTATTCTATACTATAGGCATGCTGACTTGTACCAAGAAATCAAGTGGTCACGATAAATGAACTCCATGATCCATGAAAGTTACAAGCTTCAAAACAACTACGGTGAAAATATTAGCGTTCATAGAGACTCCTTCATACAGATCAGTAAAGCAAACATCGGCGTGATGTGAAGACGTCTCACCACAATTGTCGTTGTTTACTTTCTTCCTCTTCAATACCTCGAATTAGGATTCACACGCCATGTCTTCACTGAGACAATAAGCTGGACAGAAATAACTCTACGTAAAGAAATCACCATTGCTTGACATACCATAAACTCATTGAAAAGAGGTGAGGTGAGATGAGTGGGGAGAGTTGAAGTTGAGGCGAAGTGAGGTGAGTTGGGGTGAGGCTGAGTGTGGGGTCGGTGAGAGTGTGAGATGACGTGCGGTTTGGTGGGGTTACAGGTACAGTAGGTAGGGTTTGGCGAGGTGAGGTGGAATGAGGTCAGTTTGCGTGAGTTGAGGTTTCCTAGCATGGGTTTTGGTGAAGTGAGGTAAGGTGCGATAAGGTGAGTTTGGGTGAGTTGAGGATAGGATAGAGAGTTGAGGTGAGATGAAGTTGAATGGGAATGAAGTTAGGTGATGGGAGGTGATGAGATGTGAGGTGAGTCGAGGTAAATTGGTGGAAGGTGAGGTGAGGAGAGGTCATGGGAGGTGATTTGATGTGGTGTGAGGTGAGTCGATGGGGGGCGATGTGATGTGAGGTGAGATGAGGTATAGTGAGGTAAGGTGAGCTGAGGTAAAGTGATTTGGTGAGAGGAGAGGTGAGGTGAGGTGAAGTGATGTGAGGTGAGGTGAGGTGATAAGAGTTGAGGTGATGGGAGGTGAGGAGAGGTAAAGTAATGGGAGGTGAGGTGATGTGAGGGAAGGCGAGGTGAGGTGATGGGAGGTAAAGTTGGTTGAATCGAGTAGATGTTAGTTTGAGGTAAGGCGGTGAGGTAAGATGGGATGAGGTGAGGTAAAGTCAGTTTAGGTGATGAGGTTTAAGCCCGCTTCCAAGACTATTCCTCTTTTATCGCGGAACCTATTATTATTTGAGGAGGAAATCCCTCAATACCATTGTGACACTACATTTCAGGAACATTGACTGCTACGGCTTCGAGTTGCACATTGCACATAAACCTTATTGCATAAAGCATTCTCTGGTGAGCCTCTTGCGAGCTTCAGCCTCCGTTAGGTTACAACGTCCGTCAAAAATGATAACATTGAAATTCACTTTGTATGTTAGAAAATACATTATAAGCTACAATTTCGCTTTGATTAATTGAGGTTTAATTTGTTGAATTACATTTAGAATTCTAATTTTTCACGAGAGACATGTAAATTAATGTTTTGTGTCCAACCCTTTCTTATTGTTTAATACGTACTTACTTGTCACCCAATATATTTTAGATGATTAAGTAGTTTAGCAAATCGATATTGTTTGAAAGGAGAGGATGATAGGCGATCATTATCATTAAACAAACAATAAACACTCCTGTGTAATCTGAATGAAAGACGTCATATTTACACTTGTGTAATGGTGTGTCATTGTTTAAATGACAATTTACATGACTGTATGTGGATTCAGACGTAATTTTGTTTCATCTTTCAAGATAAATTCTTTGATAGAGAAATCGCATGCATTTCAAGTGACACAGAGTATGTTTCGTGAAGTTTGTAAATGACTTATATAGAGCCAGAATTTCATATGCCCTGAATTACAATTATAAGTTCAAATCGCCTATCCAAAATTTCATCTTGATCTCTTAAATGCTAAAATTTGACATTTTCTTGTTTTCGATCGTACATTTAAACAGCCATAAATTGTTAAGAAGTCGAGTTTGCGTCCAATTTACATGTATGTCAGTAACATAACCTTCTAAGCAACATGTTTGATATTTTAAATTTCCAAAATTAGGTGCGACATTGTCCGGTTTTCGATCAGAAATCTCGACTTTTCCCCTGTGTTTTGTCAATATGCTAAGTGAAAATATTTGAGATGTTAATTTTCAGAATCAACCATTCATAAAGTTTGACATATTTGAAACATACTCTATGTCCCTTTAATTACCATTTACGTGCAATGCATACATATTAATTTCCTATCTGATACTTTCAAGACACTACAGCTAATTATGTCACAATGCGGAGGCAATATGACATGCGCAACTTATTTATTATTGTAAATCAATGAATGGAGATATCTCCTGATGTCTGTACCGACATTTTGCACGCAACTCACGTGTTTCACGTGCCAAGACGATCGCGTGCTTATACTTATAGGCACGTGACTCTTCCAATTAGGAGATAAATCCCTTCTGTTTTTTATTTTGGGGTTGTATATCGTGCATTTTTCACCCCTAAATTTAATTTCAAACCGAGCTTGCGAGGTTTGAAATGTTAATTTAGGGGTGAAAAATGCACGATATACAACCCCAAAATAAAAAACAGAAGGGATTTATCTCCATTCTAACATGACTAATTAGAAATCATATGAGGAACTAATTCGCCTTGCGCAACAACAATGTGATTAGGTCGAACCAGCACAGGCCGGTTCCACTTGCTTTCGAAACTACGGTACAGTTCATTTTCAAAGAACACGCTTCAATGATAAAAAAAATATATCAAAGCATAAACCAACAGGTTTTAAATAAAACCCTTAAGTATATATTTCATTGAGGATAAATCAACAAAAGACAGATTTTTTATCCCATCAGAGTTACGTTTTTCACGTAAATACATAGGACACCTACCACCCCTACAATACCGACAAGGACTGACCAAATCAAGGGACGTTACTCTAAAAGTAGTTGTTTACTGCTAGCGGTAACTTCTCACGCAAGATGTGAATTGATTGAATAAACTATCAAGAAAGCTTTATAGTTTGTCATGGTTGAATATACTGTCTGGAAATGTGGTCACTTATGAATGAGAGGGGGGAAAGGGAAGGAAAGTTGAAGAATAACGTACGTCCCCTCTGTTCACTTGACGAATCGCTATTACCGCGCGTTACGGTAAGAAGCGAGCTCGGTTTGAAATTAAAATTTAGTGATAACAAAATAAACTACTTCGACAAAAATTATACCACAGGATGGATTTATCTTCTAAATTTCATTAAAAAATACGGTATTCTCAATGTCTGTTTAGAATTGATTTAAAATTCATTTTTCTGTTGTCTGAGGCGATGAAAACAGTAAGTTCAGCGAATGGAGTTTGTAAACGTGCGCGTATGAATGTGAATCGGTCGTAAATATTTAGAGGTGATTATCGGCGAAATAATCACTCCAAAATTAATTTTGGTAACCAATCAGAAAGCAGTATTTTCATTCTAGTTTTCGTGTCATGTTAGAATAGAAGTTTATATCAAGACAAGATATTTGATTAATCATTGAAACTAGCAGTTTTAGAATTTTGTAATTGGATGGGCCAAACGCAAATAGCCATTTAAATCATTATACAATCACATAACGAAACAGTGACGAATATAGGCATGTAATATTTTGGTAAGGTCATTTCCGTGTATTTATTACAACTTAATTTTTACATTTGATTGTATAACATTTGTTTGACCTAAACTTTTTGATTGTGATATTAATATATCTTTTAAAGACTATTTATCGTTAATACACGCTAAATGCTTAATTCTAAGTTAATATTCGTGAACATTCTAACATGACGTTAACATGACAGTTTAAAGACACTTTTGGTTGAGATAAGTTATTCACAACAAGAATAAAAAAATATGAAAATATATCAACCCGGAACTTTGTTACTTTTTTCCCACCGGTATGTAATAAAGTGGTGCCTTTTAAATATTTTCAGGAATTTAGTTTTCCCCTTACCATGGAAACAAGTAGAATTAAAGGAATAGTTTCAATGCTCTAGCAGAGCTCAGAAACAAAATCGCTATAATTCACATATCAAGTTTGTGCAAATACGTGTTCTACTTGATACATATGGTACATAATTAGTTATTTTCACAAACGAAAGGTTAACGGACTTAATTTGCTCATGCACGTACCTACATGTATCAATTTCATGCGGAAGTGAAATACATGTGGCAATATTTGTATTTTTCAAGATTGAAAAGATTTATTGCGCTAGATTGTCTTTAATGTTGAAAGATATGCAATACGTTTATAAATTTATTGAATAAATCAACCAGACAAACAACCATTAACATGCAATATAAACATAGTAAGCATAGTTTGTACGCGGAAGTTAAACTAGGGGATTGGTTTAATAACTTGTGTATTAATGTGACGTTCCTTAACAACCAGGTAATGTCTTCACGGGTAACGCGGGAAGGTCCTATATTCAGGACCTATATTGGTCGATATTCAGAATTTTCCTGCATTTGTTAAAGCTAACTTTCTTGGAAGACTATCTTGTCACCCACGCAAAAAATGCGGTAACCTTCTGGACACTACATAATGAAATACAGCGAACTCTTACAAGGCGGATATATAGACGATTATTTACGACATTAAGAGCACAGGGATTGGTATTTTCGACTGAGCTACGACCATGGATAACGATAACCACAACTGTATTGGTTTCTCCTAGACGTCCATTTCATGTTCGATAACCTGAATGTATCATTGTTAAGGTCTTACTAATGTCCCTATCAGGACATTGACATCTTTCTTAAGTGAGAGAAATAGTAATGATAAAGTTGTAAAAATACGCTGAAATAGACTCAAGAACGTGTGGTATACCCACTGCTCATTGTTTTTTTGTTGTGATTGTATTCATAGATATTCTATTTTTAATCATTTAATTAAAACAATTACATGACGTTAATTTTAAAAAAAAAATCTACTTTATAGATTTAATACTCAAAATGAAATTGTCACAAAATCAATTAATTCTATTTACTTAGTTTTGTACGGAAGTAAAATGTTTGTGATTAAGTAATTGGGAAAGAGGAGTGGGGACCGTATAATTCTATACCTAGCAGCCTAAAGTATCAAACACTGGTGGTTCCAATTTAAGTTCTCCCACAGATCCTTACGACAAATAATGACTTGTATTAATACAAAGTAATAAAATCTCCACTTTGGAATGAAAGCGAAACAGACACTTTTCTAATATTAGACACAGAATCAATTATTCTTAGATTTAATGGAATAAGAATTAATGAATTAAATTTTATCTTGCTGTTAAAAAAAAAATTGCTCTTGAAAATTTGCGAAAATATTATTTTCTCTTGTTGGTCTCAAGCCGAAATTGAATTATTATCACCAATTGCAAAAATCAAAGAACTATACAAAATGAAAATATGACTCCTTTGTCTCTTTCTGGTCATCGTGCCACAATCTTTTTATGTAGATGAACATACTTGACATATGAAATAGTATTTTCTGTACTATCCATTATGTTAGTCTATGAATTGTAAAACTGATGTACCCAAGAAAAAGGAATCTAGTGATACAAAAATGTGTGTGACAATATTTGACATTTTAAGATGAAATATAAATTGATTATTGTTTTTATTATCATGTTCTTCATACTGAAAAATACACAGAGTTTATGTTATTTAATCCACCATTTGAATCGAAATGTGATGGTTTGCGAGCTTCAAAGACCCCGAGAGCTTTGCCAGCCTGATCATACATGCTCCCGGTTAACGGGACACCTTAGCTTGACGGGTAGAAGCCAGACCAAATTTGAGTCGTTATATAACCAGGGCCTCCATTCACAAAGTAATCCTAACTAAGATTAACCCTTTAAACCCTTTAACCTTGCACAAAATTAACCTTGCTGACTTAATACTTCTAAGAGTTTAGTGAAAGGAGGCCCTGCATGCTGTCTATTCCTCACTATGCCATTTCCTATCCGTTTCCCTTATCATTTCGATCCTATTTCTCCCTAGTCTGTCCACACTCATTAGGATGCTTTTTATCCTCGATAGCTGATAGCTGAAATATTATTGAAAGCACGTTAAACCCAAGGACATTCACTCACTTTCCCATTTAGAAATAATTTCTTAGAAATAATGGTATAATTTCCCAATACACGGTTACTAAGCAGGCCCGTAGCAAGCGGGGGGCCGAGCCCCCCACTAATTTTAGGGAAAAAACAACTTTTTTTGCTCTTTATTTCAATGTTTGTATGAAAAAATAGAATATTATAAGTTTCATGGGGTATCTGACCCTTTTCTGCAGAAAAAAACTGTATTTGGTCTCACCGACGTTGTAAGCGGGTGTTTTTCTTAAATAAATTTTAGTTAGAATATCAAATTGTTGAAATTAATAAAGTGAAGTTTCTATACACTTGAATCGGTTCTAGTTCAATATTCTATTTGAATTTTAGAATGAATGTATTTTACTGGCAAAATCTAATTTAAAAAAAAACTTACCCCACAATACTATTCAGTCCAAACAATTGAATATTATGCAATGAAGGTATGTTTTCTATTTACTGTTTTAAAAGATCATTCGATCAATGCGGATGTTTCCTCTTATATTAATATGATTTTCCTACCAATCATCTGAACCTTGTAAAGAATGCTAGCTGTCTAACGGTGTGTATTGACCCCGGTTATGAACAGATTTTGGCTCAACATATCATATGTTCTCTTATGTCAGCAACTTATCAAAAGCTACTAACATTAAAAGGTGAAAGATAAACGATGTCACATTTGTCATATTTCCATTATAACTATTACTATATTATCATTAAATTCAATTATTCAATATTTGCACGAAAACGTTTTCAATTTGACTTGTGCAGAACTCCATTAAGACTGTATATAGCCAAAAGTAATGTTCTTAAGTATCATATAACTCACTTCGTATGTTAGTCATTTCAATTTTCCCTTTTTATATTAATTCCTTGTAATCTTTCCTGATACTTCATGGAAGAAATTGAGCTGAATATGTCACCGGCTTAAACCGAACAATACACGTCCTTACTTATATATCAATTTCATAACATAACCCTTGTTTTCTGAGGACATGCCGGGTATTAGAACAGTACAAGTGGCCTAGTTTCCGGACTGTCAATTTTCCCACGAGGAAGTACATTTAGATTGTAAATGAAAGGAAAGATTTTGGAGAAACGAAATTATAGTTTTCTTAGTGGGGATATATCAGCTAAACACATTATTATTTTTCTTGATTTGTATTCATCGCCCATCAGGGCACAGCTTTCACCATATGTGTGTAATGATATAATCTAAATTAATTTAGATCGACAGTACTAGACAAAATTGTTATTTTTTATTGGTATGGTTATCTTTTTATTATCTTTCTTTTAATAAATCTTGACTGTAAGGGACATGCAACTTTTGTTTAATTAATACCATTGAGATTTATGACTCATTTTTTCATAATTTTAAATAATTTGATTTTGGATTTTGTAGACACAATTCAAAAGGAGAAAATTTCCTAAAAATTCGATTCGTTTCTCCATATGATACAGTATATATTTCACATACGAAAATAAGTTGACAATGAAAGAAAATAGTGATTGTATACCTGCATGTAGATAGACATATGTATTTGGAACTTTTGATTAATACGACAAATATTATATTATTCTTAAATAAAGGAGTCGGCTTGAGCCTGAAATTGGTAACTTTCAACTCTTCTAAAATCCACACGAAATATAATTAGAATCAGCTGGCAAGAAAAAACCTAATATAAGATGACGATACTCAATTCATTTCTTAATTTTTTAATCAAATATGGGAAAAGAGTATTGAAGCACAAACATTATAGTGGAAATATCCTCGTGAAATAATTTCATTGTAAGGTCAGGCAATTTTAAAAGCATGATTCAATTTTTAACTTTAGGCATCCACTAGTTTTGCGACAATTTTGTGAAGTATTTGTGGTCCGCTTCACGTGATTTTGACGGCCATGACTTCAAATAGTAATGTGTTCTGGTTAAAATAACTAATTTTTGTGTTTCCAGAAAATACTGAACTATTGAAATTTTTTTAAAATTTTAAAATTATATAGTTCTTTAAAAAACGAAATTTCATGTTCAGATGAACATTTTGATACGATCCCTCTAACGGGAGGTCACTCCAATATCAACAATCAGATTAGAGTGGCCTCCCCTTTGTTATTACAGTTGAAAACCTTCAGTTTCATCAAGGTCTAAGCTCTTGTGATGTTGTTATGCAATAGATGTGCATATATTCTATCGTTCCAAGGATCGCGTTTATCGCGTATTTTATTCCATAGAAGAAAATACACGAAAAGAAGACAAATGGATGAAAAGTGGTTGCAATGTGGACGCTACCAAGTTTATGTGTGGTCAATAGCAGGAATGGAGACAAATGTAGTTGTGAAAGCAGACGATTTGACAGTTGCTTTTGATATGGGATATTCTTCTAGAGAAAGTATAAGGAGTAAAGATGTCTTCATCAGGTAGGAGAATGTTGTTGTTTCTTATTTTTCTTTTTTTATGAATTCAATTGTGTTGTAAGTATTTGAAAGTGACATTTAAAATTTAAGATTTTAAAATCAAATCAAAAGCTGAGGAACATTTGAGTGTGAAGAGTCCTGAATGATTTCTGCTTTGCTCTGTCTATACACTTGCTCTTCAAACTTCAATAGGGTCAGTCTAATTTATAACAATCAGAAAAGTTCATGGTGCTGCCTTCAATGTTAACAATATTCTTCTTGAAACATTCATAAAATCCCCTTGTGACCTTTCATTAGTTGCCGGAACAAAATAAATTGTAAAAGATGAATTGTAGCTTTTATGGTTATTATTCTTTATCCTATTGATTTTACAGTCATGGACATATGGATCACATAGCATCAGTACCGCAACATGCAGCAAAAAGGAATCTTTTTGGGATGAAAAAAGCAAATTATTATGTACCAGATCATCTAGTGGACACTTTGAAATCAGTTGCTCAGGGTTACCAAACAATCGATGAAACTACAGAAGTACTTGATAAGCTAAATATTCTGCCATTGAGTATAGGAGATAAAGCAGAGGTAAGTACTCATCTTAAAGAAATATTTGTGACGAGATTGATACACAAAATAGTGTGTATACTGCAGTGAATTAAGTTTGATGACAAAGTTCAAGGTTTTAAGTAATGGTTGAATAATTGAGGTTTGAGACCATTGAAGATTTCCAAGATTTTACTTAACTTTATTTCAGTTGCCCAGTGGATACTTCGTGCAAGCTTTTCCAACCGTTCACAGAATCCCCAGCCAAGGTTACATCGTCTACAAGAATAGTCGCAAACTCAAGGAAGAATATGCTGGTTTGCCAGGACAGGAAGTTTCAGCACTATATAAACAAGGCGTCAAGATACATGAGGTGTCCACAACACCAGAAATAGCTTATTTAGGTAAACAAAAAATTTCTGCCATTTTCCATATTCCCTCAAAGATTCAGTGTAAGTTGGATGCACATTCTCTGTATCTGCAAAAAATCTAGAAGCTTTGCTATTCACAAAGTTTGATGTTGACTAATCACACATAATTTTACCAATTTTTTAAAGTATATAGTGAATACTAAACGACCTTAAATTTAATACTATTTTTAATAATGAGTTAATGGTTAAGTATAGAACAAATGAAAGCGAGTTTGATACCAAATCATTAATGACTGCAATAAAAATAGTATTAAATGGAAGGAAGTTTAGTATTCTGTGTATTACTTGACCTAAGTAATCAAGCGTGATTGCTGAAAGTGTACTGAACGAAACATTTCCGTGACTTGGCCGATGTTGTGACGGCGGTGCGAACATTGTGACGTCACAACAACACATTATTGTGACGACATAGATGCAGCGGTATTACACTAGTTTAATATTGCCGTATATATATATTACACTGCAGTATCTTACACAGGCGAGTAATAACATAATATATCACTTCACTTTACTGTTATCTAGGGGCGAGGTAGCGCAGTGGTAAGAGTGTTCTGCTTCGGATCAACAGGTCCGTGGTTTGAATCCCGCCAGGTGCTCAGCAACTTTGTCTGCAGTAGAGAACTGTTCTACACGCAGTGAGGTTTGGGTTCATTGCTACACTGAATTTCAGCTCGGTACCACCCATGGTTTGCTAGTTCCAGCCGGTGCTCGCTGGTTTCACCTCAATACATAGCCACAATGGTGTTGCGGGCTTTCTCCCTGCAATAATACTAGCAGCCGCGATATAAGTGAAATACTCTTGAAAACCCATATCTCCTTACCTCACTACTGTTATCTACATTGAGTACATGATTTGAAAATCTTTTATGTGCATGTAATTTTTAACAGTCTGTACATTTGATTGTTTCAGGAGACACCACATTTGAAGTTTTCGAGTCACCTCCGACGCCTGACCTATTAAAGGTCAAAGTCCTTATCACGGAAACCACCTACATTGATGATGATGTGGACAGTATAACTCAAGCCCGTAACAGAGGACACACTCATTTCTCAGAGATTTGTGAACACTCGGAACTATTTAAACGTGTCGACAATATTGTCCTGATGCATCTCTCAGATAAATACTCTGTGGGTTACATCAGGGACCAGATTCCACCAAGACTTCCACCATCTTTGAAGGATAAAGTAAAGGTTGCCACTTTAGCTAAACAAAGGACTCATTAGTAAAATCTTCTTTGAAATGAAGACCTTTGTTTTGCTAGTCAGATTTGGGTATGTTTATTTTTCTACAATAATTTCATAGTAATTTCACTGAACGGGTTAAATTTTGAAGAAACCACAGCATGATTAAGGAAAAGAACACTTTATGAGATTCTAAAATATTCAATTTCATTTACATATGCTTGTCTTTCTTTATAGTTTTTACCACAAAAATACATTGTTCCAAGGCAGTTGATTTTATTGATTGGAAAATATGTATTGGCCACTGACATCAGGAATTGTTTACATATTTTCTAAGTAATGTAATAACAACAACTGTTGAACATTAAAGAGTGTTGTCAATCCGGCATTAAAAGATCATTTCAAGCATATATCCGTTCTTGCTCTCTCAGGATAAAACAAATACATTGCCGCTCACTTTCCTACCCTGGGTTATAAACCCACCCAAAGCCTCATTGCTGTGACCTATAAAGGTGCACGGTATTATATATATATCGGTGTGTTACAATCAAAAAACAACAAGATATGTACCGGTATACTCTTCTACGTAACCAAAAAAAGCGTGATTTTACTGAAAGCTCTTAACAAAGTGTGAACTGGCAAAGTGAAAATAGCACAAACATGACATGTTAAAAGTCCGAAACCAGTCACTGAATTATCTCATTACAAAACGACGGCCACTTGAGCTTTGATCACTGCTCAAATTGCTGTTATTTAGTCAAGAGTGTATGGAAAAACTAAATTATGAAAAGTATCAGTCTGTGTAGCAATATATTGTGATGCGGACATGAGGAGCACAATGCATCCTTGGTGACCTACGATCCTGCCAATCTAAGAGTTTTATCTGGAACCATCAAATTCAATCAACCAATAGAGACTTTCAAACTGCAGTAATATTTTGCTCTTCCACACTTCAGCAAAATGGTGATGTCTTTATATGAGCAAACTGAAATTAAAGTCATTTATTTCTTTTGCACTCATTTATTTCTTTTGCACTCATTTATTTCTTTTGCACTCATTTGTGGATTTTCAATAAACAAGAAAATTGGATAAATATGCTAGTTGAAATGAGAGAAATGACATGAACTTAAATCAGCATATATGATATTTTTGGCACATTTCAAAACCGAATTAAACTTTGTAGAATGTAGTCTGTGTCTCTTTAACTTAAACATAAAAAATGGCTTCAATAGTAATTGTGGTGACAAATATTGATAGCTAAACGTTAAAACGTTGAACATAGATTGTCATCTTGAAATGGCAAATATGGTCCATTAATAAGAAAAAAAATAAAGGGGGATAACAAGGCCTCCTTAACCTGCATTGCAAAATTGATCTCATGCTATTGTGATGGCAAACATAGCATTTTTAAACTTGGAATGGAAAACATGACTTCCTTAATTATCAATGGCAAACAGCCTCATTATATTGATATATTGTTTCTTCTTTATTTATATACAATTCTAAAAATGTGGCCTCCATAATCTGGCATGTGAACTTAAATGACAGCTTATGCTTCCTAATGTGACATGGAAAACTTGTTTTTTTTTACTATCAGTGACAAGTATTGCAACTTTAACTTGAAATTAATGTCAGTTAGATTAATTTTACAATGTTGCCATTCTGGTCACTGAAATCTAATTCTTTGTTTTTATACATCTTCATACCTCCAAATTTATACACGGTCATAATTTGCTTATTTGAGTCATATATCAGAAGAAACAATTTATACACAGATATTAACATACATTCATTACGGTTCGTCTTGTAAAACACTTCACGTAAGTTGTCTTTGCGGTATCTATACATGTAATACATATGTTCATTGGGACGATAATTACAATAGTATACAGCAGTCTTTACATCGAAAGGATCAGAAGCATTTGGCCTGACATGTGTGGAACAGAAGCTGGCCTTACATATCCGTCGTTGCCCTGCCTTGTAAGAGGCGACACAGCCAGTTTTGTACAACAGGTTCATTTGACCATCTACACCGGCAAATAGATTGGTGGCTGATCTCGGTATCTTGCACAGCAAGCTTGAGACCTGCTGCAATATGTTATATATTTTGATAGTCCGATCTTCATCACGCAAGTGGAAATAAAATACATGTCGTCCCAAGGTCGTCACATCGAACATAACCCTTCCTCTAGTGGAAACGATCTTGACCGGTCTTCCATTCCGCCGATCTACCATGAAGATTCCACCTACCACTTCCAGGAATAAGGTTTGGTTACGTTTGTTAAATCTCTGACTGAAAATCTTGTGTTGAAATTTCAAAGGGATTTCCACTCTAGATGATTTCTTTCGTCTTGACATTGTTATGCCGATTACTTTTGATAGAGACTTGTCTTGTTTGAGTACCAAGACCACTGCAATGAAGTCCTCCTTCCATCCTCGCTCTACCGAATCAACCTTTCCGGTTTGGTTCGCTATAGTTGATACCTCCTGTCGGGACATGTTACCTTCAATTGTTCCGTTCATGGGAGATGAAGCACCCACTTGCCTATCTTGCTTGGTTGACATCTTTCTGTATGCAAGCAGATCCAAGAAAACATGAGTTACATCTTCCTCTGTTACTTGAACACATGCTTGAAAACGTGGACCGGAAGTTGTCTCAGACGAAGTGGTACGATTGCACCAAAGGGTTAATGATTGACTGTTTCTGTTGTCTTTTTTCCTGAACTTAGAAAATATACAATGATGCACTTCATTGGCCAATATGCCGTTGAAACACGCTGCGATGACAGTGTTCAGTACAAAACCCATGACAATGGATGTTCAGCTTTTACACACCTTTTCCTCACTATTTTATTATTAGTTTGTTTAGTGGTTACTGCCTGTATGAATCATTAGTTAAAAGGCAAACATATCAAGGAAATACGTACATCATTAAGTATTTAGAGTGTTATTGATGTCCGGTTGTTGTCTTCATATAGAGAACACATTGAGAAGCGAATACGATATGATCTTATCTGCTCTTAGAAATTAGAAACCGGAACTTTATAGTTGGCCATGCAAAAGAAAAAGCCTTAATTGATAAAAAATAATCTGATGAATAGATTGTTCTCTGCTATAAATCTTTATAAAGGGTTTTACATGAAGAATTACTCTTCATGTTTGATAGATTGAACTAAAATGATATATATCAGATTGATGTGAATGAAACACATAAATATGTTAGTATATCTTCTTATTTTTTTATAAAATTATTCATCAAGACAATACTTATGAAGAGCATTTAATACTATGAATATATGAGTTATAATTGTGTTATCTTTATGTAGTAAACTTTTTCGATAAAATAAGAGGAAATTCTACCCCACTAAAGAAATCAACGGTAATTTGGGGAGGTGTTCTATAAGAGCCTGTATGTGCTGAGGGGTAGGTAGACTCGTACCCTCTGTCTAATTTGAATCATAAAATAATTATTTTGAATTAGAATGTCATGGAATACAAATGATAACAAATCCATGTGACATGACACTACATTATGTCAAAGTCACCATTTTGAGGCACTGTAAAGTCATCAAAACTTCTGTTTATTATTCCCACTGGCGAAGATGTCTGTTTCCCAGATTTCATCTTGCTTTGGTAAGAGTTTCTGAAATGAAAATCGAAAACTCGAAAACGGATGGACAATCGTCAACCAACGAGAAACACCGTTTTTTAACTTTAAGGCCATTATCACCTATATCCTATCGGAAATGGAATAATAGTATGTAATTGATAGCGACCTCGATCTCGGGTTCTAGTTGGGTAAACCCTACCACAAGAAGTTAGATGATTCCCTTAGGGTATTAGCACGTGCGACTGGGAGTGGGGGGAAATGAAGTGATTGTTTTGTTTATTTTCGGTACGATACACATGATCAACTTTCGAAACACCTGCAATATTTAGAACACCAACGAAACGAAATTAGGTAGCTTGGCGACAGCTGGATGGAAAATACAAGCGTTGAACTGACACTGCCCCTATATGATAAGCGCCCGGGATCGGCCACTGAGTACTGCAGCGATAATGAGTAAATGTGTGAAAACCTAAGTGTGCTAGTCGCATCTCGCTCGATGCAGGCAAAGCTAAATTCATCACTGAACAGCCCGGGGCCCGTACTGGAAGGGTTAAGACATACAAATTTGAGAGGTGAATGACGAATGATGAACTGCTAAAAGCGCAAACAAATTTGCTATTCGTCATTTAAATTTGAAAAAGCAAACAGACCATTTTGAAAGTCTAACAGACATAATTTCCATTATCGAAAATTGCTTCAAATTAAAGAATAAGCTTTTGAAGGATTTAAGTGTGTTATGTCACTTTTGCACACCTATTCTATTTCCAGGAGGGTTTTTAATTATTTTGAGAGACCTCTATTCTAAGTGTTAATTATTTTAACTTATAGTGACAGCTCACATAGCTTATACTCGAACATTTTTTGATGATACAATCAAAGTTATTTGATTGCGAAGCTTGAAAACTACATATTCACTCGTACAGATCACGGGAAACACTGACATTTTTATAATGTCTACCTAAAACATAAAGAATTGAAAGGCAAATGAAGAAAAGCGAAATGCTATTAATCGTTCAAATTTGAAAGGCAACAGACCATTTTAAAAGTCAAACAGACATAATTTCCATTATTTATTATGCTTCAAATAAAAAAATAAGTGTTTCAAGGATTGCAGGTGTGTAATGTCACTTTTGCACACCAATTTTTTTCCATAAAGGGTTTGCGTTCTTCTGAGAGACCTCTGTTCTAGGGGGATTTTTTTCCCTCTATAATTGATGGCTCACAGAGAGATGGCTCGGACTTTTTTTTGGATGATTAGAAATGGTGTTAAGAAAATTAATTTTGCTGTTGGTCATTTATATAGAACGCCAATTTAATTTGCCTATAGTCTTTCAGATATCAGCAATATATGATAGACAAACAGCAAGTAAACTTGCTTTTCATCATTCGAATGACAAATGACAAGCAGCGAATATCAATCGAAATTCTGGTTGCCGAAGTTGGGACTTAATAATTTTGAAAATGAGTTTGAACCATTTTGCAATTTATAGTAAGACATGGGGACATTTAGAAAACAGTTTGGAGTCATGTCTGGCTCAGAACTTTTATACTTATATTTGATCTGAATATTTATAATTACATGGAGGAGAGTCAGTATTAACAAATTTAACATCAGCAATTACGGAAAAAGTAACAATCTTTAAAATGTGGTGACTCTATTAAAAAGTGTTTACAAGTAAAGCAGTTTATAACTTCTACACTAATCATCTTTTTATAATCAAATTTTGATTGAAGATGCCAAATACTTTAAGGTGTTTCTTTGTTAACAATTTTGAAAATGTTTATGTTAAAATTTTGAGGAAAAGGATTTATTTTGGAAGAAAATTGTATCGAGTCATGCCTGGATCATAAGTTGTTCTCTTGTTTGACTCATTAGAGGTCAAATGTATCACAGAGATACAAAAATACTTGCAGATAATTTTTGGACCCTAAAAAATAACATCATACATGTAAAGGCTGATCTAGTCCCTCTACCTATGTCATTTTTTTGTGTGGATTTAAATGTTTATTACGACCACAAACATGATTTGAAAATATTAATGTTGATTTCTTTTTGTTTTTGATTGGACAGGGGGCTAGGTGGCGGAGTGCTTACCGCATTAGGGTTCGGATCTTTGAACTTATAAGAGTCTAAGCAATGTTTGTGTTTCTTGTATTGCTTCAAAAATACAGGGCCCTCTATAGCTAGAGCCTTTGTTCAAAACAATTCTTATCCTAAGATTAACCTCGTTACCTTCTTTTAAATATCCATTTAGGATACCCTAATCACCTAGGGTCACTTTATTGTGGAACAGACCATGATCAATTACGATTTCATTAAACAATTTTGGAAATATGATTCCTTAACCCAAAGGGTTTCAGAATTGAATGAAATTTTATTGGAGTAATCTTCATGGGCCATTAATAAAGAAATGAATTCTATTCTTAAGCCTCTCATAAAACGTCCTAAATATGAAAGGTAATTTTTGTTACAAGGGTGGAACATTATCGTTTTGTGGCTCTGGTAGTTTTCATCATGTCAATGTGCATGAGACTCAGGCTGCGACGGAGGCACTTGTTGAGTGTATAATGTTCCATGTATCTCTTACTGACATACTATTTTGAATGAGATTACTTTAAAGGCTACGTTTTTTCCATACTTTTGATCATTGTAGATTGAAATTAGGCCTTACATTGACGCCGTATGTTGTGGGTGCTTATGTCATAACACTGTTGTTTAATCTTATGACTAGTTCATATCTGCGAAATTCAACATAATACCGATCAGACTGCTTCATCACTTCAGTGGACATTTCTGAATTCCATTCGGTGTGAGTGTGGCTGTGCCATGGATGCGAGCACCCAACAGACAACTGACCTCTTGACAACAATCTTGACCACAGACAACTGACAACTGACATCTCAATCTGCATCTTCTTAACTTTTTCTGATCACCATCCAATCACTAATAGCCGTTAGGATTTGTCTTTTAGGTTCGGGTCGTTCAAGTTTGTTTCAGCAATATTTCACAAATTATGGTTTGTATTTCGTGTAGCAATAATGCGGGACAATTTCAGTTGGTGGCCCTATTGCAAAACGAATGTTGTTATAGGCTTTTCTGATCTTAAAAGCAGTTCCCATTTCATTTCAAGAACTTACAAGCTATAAGCTATAAGCTATAAGCTTCTGAGACTGAGATTCAGAATGATGCAGGATAGGTGGATTAGATGATTGTGGATTGTCATATATTTGGTATAATCAGTGTTATGTTAATAGAAATTGGCTCCTCTGTAAAGTTGAACGCATTTTAACTGACCAGTTTATAACACAATGGCAATATGAAAAGTCATTATCATCTAAAGGTAAAACATATGACTGTATAAAACCAATGTTTGGTGCTGAAGGTTATATTTTATTACCACCTAAAGTTTCACTAGCTATTTTGAAATTTAGAACAAGTAATACTAAACTTCCTGTTGAAGTAGGGCGTTGGCATTATACACCTTACAAAGATAGAAAGTGTTTGATGTGTAACTCTGGTGAAGTGGGTGATGAATACCACTATATTTTTGAGTGTAATCGTATATTAGAAAATAGAAAAAAGTTATTACCTAAGTATTGTTGTACAAAACCTAATTTTTTTAAAATTTCATAGTCTCCTCTCAGAAAATTGTTATACAATTGTTGACAACCTAAGTAAATTCATTAGAATCTGAACAACTTTCAAAATATGATGTTGCCTCGTTGAGAAAAATGTATTAATGATTGTGTAAAAATGTACTATGTACCACTGTGAGTGGTTTTAGTGAATAAAGAACTTGAACTTGAACTTGAACATGGAAAAGAGCAACAACATCTCTGTCACGGTGTAACAACATCTCAAGTCAGAAGAGTCTTGTTTATCCAAGAGTGAATAAAGTGATTTATTTGCAGACTTAACAACACGATAAACGTTTACAACCAATACCCGTAAATATATCAGCAATTAGCACAAATCAACAGCTAAGTAGATTCAACTACCCGTGAATAAACAATTGGCAAACAGTAGACAATCACTCTGGCGTAAAGTAGCAACCCAAAATTTAGACAGGCAGATTTCAGACGCCTTAGAAACAAAAACTTTAATGGTTGAGTGCCTTGCTAATCCTAATGCTGATACCTATTTCTGATTATGGAAAAGTCCAGAAGAGACAAGAAAAAATCCCAAAAATTAGACAGTCTTTTTTGGAGGTATCTATTATGTATTAACTGGATCATTTTTCACATCAGTCTTCTCGCCATTTTGATGGGTCACTGTTACATGTCCCCATGACATATATTTGAGAAAAGTGTGGGACGAAGTAACATAAATTTGAGAAAAGTAAACATTTTCTGAACCACTATTCTATTCACACGATGAAAATATTATCACTCTCAAAACGTTTTTTTTATAAAGAAGTGATAAATTATAAATCTCAAACTTTTTGCGTTTTTGTCGTAACAGTGATACTATCCACTAAAATTAAATACAACGTTTTGATTTGTGTATTTTTTTCATTTTATTCATCGACAAGTGGAAATGAAGTTAATTTGAAACATATTAGAATCATCAATAAGAATTAATGACAATAAATGAAAAGTGATCACACAATCCCCACATGTACAGAGAAACATAGGGCATGAAAAATACATTTGAACGCAAAAATAACCACGGTCGGATAATAGACTTGAATAATGAACACTGATACATGAATGGAAAGTGCATAAAATTCAAATTCAATTTATACAATGATTAATGACATTTCATAATAAAACATTTGATGAGAGTGATGTGGTGACAAATAGAGATTGCTAACCTTCAAAAGTGAACTCGGTTTGTCAACATGCAATGTCAAACATGCTCAATTAACTTTTAAGAAAACACTTTCTTTCTTCAAATACAATAGGAAAACATGGCCTGCATGAAAAACTGGACATCATGTACTTGCATTGGCAAATAGAGCATTTTTAACTTGTTATGGAAAACATGACTTCCTTCATTTTCGATGGCGAACATGGCCTCATTAACTTAATGATTGTTTTCTTCCTTTATTTACAATTTAAACACACGGCCTTTATGAATTTTACCTCATTAATTTGCAGGACACTCTTGGCCTTGTCATATTTTATGAAAGACGATGCTTCCTAATGTGACAATGGAAAACTTGGTTTTGTTAAATATGAATGTAAAGTATTGCAACTTTGGCTTGAAATGGAATAAATGAAATCAGTTAGGCTAATTTTACAATATTGCCATTCTGGTCACTGAAATCTAATTCTTTGTATTTATACAAGGTTATACCTCCAAATTTATACACGGTTATAATTTGCTTTCTTGAGTCATATATCAGAAGAAACAATTTATACACAGATATTAACATACATGCATTACGGTTCGTCTTGTATAACAATTCACGTAAGTTGTCTTTGCTGTATTTATACATGTAATACGCAAGTCCATTGGGACGATAATTACAATAGTATACAGCAGTCTTTACATCGAAAGGATCAGAAGCATTTGGCCTGACACGTGTGGAACAGAAGCTGGCCTTACATATCCGTCGTTGCCCTGCCTTGTAAGAGGCGACACAGCCAGTTTTGTACAGCAGGTTCATTTGACCATCTACACCGGCAAATAGATGGGTGGCTGATCTCGGTATCTTGCACAGCACTCTCGAGACCTGCTGCAATATGTAATATATTTTGATAGTCCGATCATCATCACGCAAGTGGAAATAAAATACATGTCGCCCAAAGGTCGTCACATCGAACATAACCCTTCCTCTCGTGGAAACGATCTTGACCGGTCTCCCATCCCTCCGATCTACCATGAAGATTCCACCTACCACTTCCAGGAATAAGGTTTGGTTATGTATGTTAAATCTCTGACTGAAAATCTTGTGTTGAAATTTCAAAGGGATTTCCACTCTAGATGATTTCTTTTGTCTTGGCATTGTAATGCCGATTACTTTTGATAGAGACTTGTCTTGTTTGAGTACCAAGACCACTGCAATGAACTCCTCCTTCCATCCTCGCTCTACCGAATCAATATTTCCGGTTTGGTTCGCTGTAGTTGATACCTCCTGTCGGGACATGTTACCTTCAATTGTTCCGTTCATGGGAGATGAATCACCCATTTGCCTATCTTGCTTGGTTGACATCGTTCTGTATGCAAGCAGATCTAAGAAAACATGAGTTACATCTTCCTCTGTTACTAGAACACATGCTTGAAAACGTGGACCGGAAGTTGTCTCAGACGAAGTGGTACGATTGCACCAAAGTGCAAATGATTGACTGTTTTTGTGATCTTCTTCCCTAGAAAATATACAATTATTCTCTTCTTTGGCCAATATGCCGTTGAAACACACTGCGAAGACAAAGTTCAGTGAAAAACCCATAATGAAAGCTAGTTGATGTTCAATTGTAAAACTTCACACACCTTAGCACACTATCTTATGATTAATTTGTTCAATGGTTTCTGCCTGTATAAATCATTGCTTCCAAACCGTTAAATAAATTTAGAAAAAAAGGTCATTAATGTTTTAGAATTTTATTTTTGGTCGATTTCTTAATATAGAGATCGTGTTTAGGGGCGAATTTGATATGATCTTATCTTTTCTTTTTATTTCGAAACTGGAAACCGGAACTGTATAACTGAACATGCCAGAGAAAAAGGCTTCATAAATTAAAGATAATCATATAATTCAATCATTCTATGCTTAAGATATTTATGAAAGGTTTTGCGAGACAAATCACACTTGATATGTGATAGAGTGAATATTAATATGATATTGATATGAATAAAACACATGAAAATGTTGAAAACTGATAGCCCGTGGTAGATATTTTAAGGTCAAGGTAAAGTATTTATCTCTTATATTCGTTCTATAAAAGTAAACTTTGTTTAGTATGGCGATCTTTAAAAACCATGGTTGTATCCAGAAAACCCTATGTGTTATTCTCAAGATATCACACATAATGGTACATTACATACTATGGAAAAATCTTACCATTTTGATATTATAGAATTAGAGAAGAGGAGGCTACCACTACCACTACTGCTGCTGCTGCTGCTGCTACTACTAATACTACTTCTACTACTACTTCTACTACTTCTACTACTACTACTACTACTACTACTACTACTACTACTTCTACTACTACTACTACTACTACTACTACTACTACCCTACTACTACTACTACTATTATTACTATTACTACTACTACTACTACTACTACTACTACAAAACTACTGTTTATAATTCCCATTGGCAAAGATATCTGTATACCAGATGTTTTCTTTCTTTGGTGGTGCTAAAATAAAAATAGAAATCTCGAAAACGGATGGATGATCGTCAACCAATGAGAAACAAATTATTTTTTACTTTAAGGCCATGTCTTAATCCGTCAACCTATCGGCAATTGAATAACAGTATATAATATATACAGACTTAGACCACGAGTTCAAGTGGATAAACCCTCGCGGACGTGAACTATAAACACCGAGGCCTTTATCCTTAAGATGTAAAAGCTATTACAATTGACTGGATAGCAAATGTCTTTATGGCAAGAATTTACAAAAAAATTATATGAATATTTTAACGAATATACAAATTTTCTAGGTGCACAGTGCACCTTTCTGTCCAATTACAGCTTTCTGGGTGCGCTAGCCCTGGGGAAGGAGTCGAAAATGTGAAGGTTTAATAAACGCCGAACGACGGGCCATTCCATATGCTAAAAGTTCAGTTTCTCCCTAATGGAGAATTTGATATAGCTTTCTTTATTATCCACCGTAACAACGAGGCAGCGAGGGGTGTCAATATTGGCACCGTCCTTCCGTCCGTCCGCGATCCGTTACACATTGTGTCCCGCTCATGACTAATTAATCAACAATTTCAAATCAAATTTGTCATGAAAATTCAGATATATGTAACAATGTGACACAATTGTTTTGAAATGATCTTTCTAAAAAATGGATTTTTAGGGGGAAAAGTGATGAAATTATAAGAAAACTGAAAACAAGTCCTTTCCTTTAGTTTTAAACTGATAATCTAATTTCGATCAAATTTGGTACGAACATGCACAATTACATGAAGGTTTGTCATGTATAATAATATTGAAAAATAGTTTTGTAAAATTTTCCGTTTATACTGTTAAGACAACGTGTCCGGCTCATAACTTCTGAATTTATCATCTAATATTGAACAAATTTGGTTGTAAGATACATAATTAAATAAAGTTGTGTCATTAATAATTTTGAAAATAATTTGGAAACATTTTGTATTTCATAGCAAGAAGTGGGGACTGTTAGAAAACAATTTGAAGTCATGCCTGGCTCAGAACTTTTATATTAATCATCTGAAATTTATCAAATTTGATCTGAAGATTCATAATAACATGAAGGAAAGTCGTGATTAACAATTTTAACATCAACAGTGACAGAAAAAGTAAAATGGGATGACTATTACAAAGTGTTTACAAGTCAAGCGGTTTATAACCTCTCAGCTGTGAATTCTATATTTAAGTCACTCATAAAACGTCCCACATATGAAAGGTAGTTTTTAAAAAAAAGAGAGTGTAACGTTATCCTTCTGTGACTGTTAGTTTTTATCATGTACGCTGAGATGGGGACAGTTGGTGAGTGTATTGCGTTCCATTTATTTCTTTCTGACAAATAAATAGAATGCTTTAAAAGCTACGGGTTTTCCTTTCGATCATGGTTGAATGAAATTATGCCGTAGATAGATGTTGTGGATGCTTATGTGACCACGTTGTTGTCTACCTTTATGACGTTGCTAAATGGCTGTAATATTGCCAAAGCGGCGTTAAACAATAACGCCCTCACTCACTCATTCTACCCTAATGACAAATTCATATTTTTTCGAAATTTAACAGAATACCTCTCAGACTGCTTCAATACTTCAGGACTTGTGAGAGGACATTTCTGAAACAATTTGGTTTGAATGTGACTATGCCATGGGTGTCTCTCTCTGTCAAAGTCTCCACTCGAAGCAAGAAAGTGAACCGCGATGCCTTTTCGGGAAGCTTACCGATCAGGTCCATGACAACCGTACACTCTTGAATTAGCGCCCACCAAGATTTTATCCGTAATGTTTGAAGAGTTGTGGATTGTTGTGGTGATGTTGAAGGTTAAAGAGTCATGTCCTGCTCTGTGTCTTCATAATTTCCATCTGCCATTCTCTAAACCCAGAAAATTGATGATTGATTGAGATCTATTTAAGGTCAAAATTTGAGATGAACTAAATAAAGCTGCGTAAAAGATTAATTACATTCATTTATAATCATTCTATCAATCGACGAGCAGAAAGACCCCATATCCCTTCCCCCTCCCCTCCTCCCTCTACCAATTCGTAGATAACTCTATGATTAAAATTTGAAATATGTATCTTTAGAATTTATTTTCGATTGTCATTCATTAATCTAAACCTTTATTGCATCCTCATAAGCTCAAAACGGAGATTGAGACTGAAATTTTGGTCTGTACTTGATCTCAATCGAACCTTGACCACTACCCACAGAAGACCCCGCGTTATTCATGGGTTAATCGATAACTCTATGAAATCGATCAACATTTCTTTAAATAAACAACTACCTGATTATTTATCTTCAAAAACAAAAGATTACATGGAAATCAAAGTTTCCCTCTCACAGCTATGACGTTAAGCGGAAATGGGTTAACTCAAAAGCTTTACACTATTTCTCGGTACAAGATAGAGGGATATTCTTGTTCAGTTCTCCCATTTAGTATTACTTTGCGATATTATTTCATAAGCAAATTTTAGATTGTTTAACAGTTATAGGTCACTTGTGGTGTATACATATGTATGATAAAGTATATTATAAAGTAGATCAAGATATTGATTCCGCTGTCTCCGGAGAGATGATTTCGAGATGATTACTTATACCGGAACTTTTATCTTCTCTACCGTCATTAAAATTTCAACTGATACATGTTTAGATTGTTTATCTCTAGCGATTTCAATTTTGAACTTTAACAGAAGCTAATGATAAAGTGTAAGACTATATTAACACTAAGAAGCATATAGTTCGCATCACCTCATTACGAATAACCCTTTCGATTCGTTGTCGTTAGAGCTGATTTTAGAACCAATTCGCAATCTTTGTATCTACAACACACGAAATGTTCTGGCTTTGTTTACGTGCCGCAAATTTCAAGTTTTTGTTATCGGCTTTTGTGTTCGTATATATACTCTTAAAAACGTAGGGGATATTGAAATGCAACTACCTATATAGGTTGTGATATGATAAATAGTCATTAACGCTTGACATGCTTTGAGAGTATGTTAACGGATGAAGAACTTATCGATCCAACGGAAACACTGAGCTGCACGTGCGAAATGCATTAGTGCCATGGGAGGTGTAAATTGTCAAATTGGACACGTCAAGGAAGGGTTGATGAAGACTGCCGCGTTCTGGTATAACTTATTCATGTTTACTTTCATATCGGTTCTTGCATAAGATTAACTGTTTAACGTAACTTTGCCTTAGTGTGTAACTTTTAATTTGCAATGCGACATCTTCAACACGACTAACCTCAAAGTGCTATTGGCATGCTTTATGTAATCCTGCATCAGGCCTATAGAGCCCAAGTTTTTGGTTTTGGTCTTTACCTCCCTCATGTTCATGGCATGTATTTCCCCGAATGACTTCTTCTCCAAAAGCTGTGAGCATGGGAAGATTACATTTCCGGAATAACACCTTTGTGATATGGATATACTCAAATTTGTACAATTTGGGCGCAGTAACGCACTATATCCTTCTCTCAACCTCAGTAGCCTAATGCTAGCACTTTGATAAAATTTGGATTTAGAAAGTTAATATATAATAGTAAGCAGATTCACATTGATTGATTCACATGTTTGGTGACGAGCCATTGATTTAAAGGGCCACAGAGTATGTTGTTGGAGTCAAATATGTCAAACTTCTTAAGTAGTTTTATTTTTTCGGGAAGAGTTGGTTTGTTTTGACGATAAGCATTTAAGTGCTTATAAGTTCAGTATAGAGACGATAAACAGGTTAACGACGTGATATGTGATCGAAAACCGGACAAAAGTGTGCGTAATTTTGAAAACTGATTCACAGAAGACACATGGACAAATATTGTTGGTAATGTTAATAAGGTCATTTAACTAATATATATGTTAATTGGACGCAGAATTTCGACTTCCTGACATTTATATGGCTGTTTTCATAAATCTTTGAAAACAAGAAAATATCATAGTTTGGGCATTTTAGCGATGAATATGCAACTTAAGAGGGGCGATATGAATTTAACTTAGCACATAAAGTATTTTGGCTCTTATTTCAGCTTCAGAAAAAATAATTAAACATACTCAGTGTTACTTTAAAACTATTATTACTTTAAATTTCAAACTCAGATAGAAAATAATACAAAGACTAATGAACTGCGGAAGCAATGGTTCTATTTTCAAAGGTTAACCCAGAGTTGTTGACTTCACCAAATAAAATATCTGAGCCACTTGCCGCTACATTCACATTAATGATACCTACAGTTACTGAAGCTCCATAAAATATCAGTCTCTGGTCTATTTGTAAAGTAAATATCAGTGATCAAAATCATAACAAAATGAAGCTCACCCTGAATTTCTGTAGCTGAATCTTTACCGAGTCTTTGATGTATTTACTAAAGGATCCCATTCTATTTGCTGCATCGGTAGTTCCTATTCGCGGTTTTAATTAAGTACTCTGATAGTCGGAATATACCGGACTTATGTGTTTCGTTCAAGTACATGTCATTTTTTTCTGTTAATTTAACTTTCAAGCCACCAGAGTATCTTCACTAATTGAGTATCATTTCATATAATGGTGCTGGTATCTATACCGAAACGTAATATTCATTGACAAAAATGAAGTTGACTGCCAGGTTTTCTCTTATCACTACTTAATTTCTTAAATACCTCTCAAAAGATTATATTACTGAGTTATTTCTCCTAGTGTAAGTATAAAATCATTTTCTCTGATGGCGGTATCAATGTTTTACAAAAATTGGAAGGTAATTCCTTGTATATGAATAGAAGTTGAGTAGAGATTTAAATTGCCCACAACATTCACCTTTAGAGGAAATTTAGATGCTAAATAGGATTACCTGTCTTAATGAAGATTCTTCAGAAATTCACCAATGATAACAGGACTAACTAAACGCGATTCGTTCAAATTTTTCTCAGTTATTTTGTCACTCCACATAGGTATGGTTTCACGTTCTGATATGGGTTAATCAATTTCCCATCTTTTATTCTTTTTTTTTTTTACATCGATTTTCAAATCATAGATACAAAGATGACATCTCTAACGAGGTCAGTTCATAATCATAGGAATCATTAACCAAAATATTATTTCAGAACGAAACCTTTTTACACTCAAATATCCGGTCAAATGAATTGTTCCTGTAGCATTAAAACGATCACGCAAGCGCTTTCCTTCAAGGCTATGCAGATAACTGACAACCGTTATAGTTGTCAATAGCACATGGAGATTCAACTATGGCATTTCACAAATAGACATCGTGAGTAAACAGGTGATGACGTCATAATCTAATTTGGACATATTCTATAGAGAATACTACCAATGATATTAGTCTAATGACGTTCATGTCGCGAGATGTAACCCGAAACTGGTAATACGCATTGATTATCAATGGTGTTGCGAAGGTGTTTAACCACGGTTTCCAACAACAATATAATTACTGTGCTTCCATGTGTCTGTAGTTCATCAGTAAGATGATTTCAGTTTCATATTTTACAAACATCCTTCCGTCATGTAAAGTATACACAATAAAAGGTTGTAACATTAGTAAAGTCTTACTGCTTGACAGTCATCCTTCAAGTTGAATGATTGGTACCCTTCATATTTCAAAAGATTGAAAATTTTCTCTTTGTGGTCTAGATGTCGAATGTTAGATGTGATCTGGAATTTATACATACAAATACTAATCGATAGATTCGATAAATATTTTGAAAAGTATAAATGATGAATATTACACAGCGATGGAGACAATCTTCGTTTCATTATGTAGCTAAAGATGGTGGAAATTCATTCAAATTTAGTCTAACAGCTCTTATCTAAACAATGTTCTCTAGATATCCCTAATTTCATGTATGAAATCGGTTTATCTTTTTAAAAAAACAGTCAGGAGAAATAATAATTTCTTTAAATATTCTTGTTTCATAACATTCAAAATAGTGTCTTGAATGGTAAATATAAACTAACGTTAAGTTTCTGAAATTAATTCGTTAAATATCTAAAAAAAAATATCGAAATGAAATGGAAAGGTGGCTTTTCATATACTCAATTTTTGCTCAACTTTTGCTAAAATATATTGTAGACAAACATTGTCTTTCAAATGATAACAGGACTGGATGACAGACTATGTATGGCATCTATACCTTATGAAACTTATTTAGTCTTATTGTTGAGAGGTGTTTAAATGGTTAAAGGTTTAAATTATTATTTAAACTTTTATTGAAATCAACTAACTTGAGATAAGAACAGAACGATAGAACAGTTTCATATTCATTTTGTAATACTTTGCTCTACTGTAACAGGGAACCAAAAGCGTACGAATTCATTCTTTCTTTACGTGCTTTATAAAACTATTAATTTCAGCGAAGTAACGAAGTGACTAGCAACATTGAGGGTGTAGTTAGATTGTCGGCATGTCTGCTGTTATATCTACATGACGAAGAGAACAGGATGTGTCCTAGTTTCTAAAATATCTAAAATGTTTTTCAGGGAAACACTTAGGATAGATAATGCACGTATTTGCTGTTTAACGATGTAAGCTTAACTTCAAGTTTATCTTTAGTTTATCTTGAATGCTGACATTTTTTCTCCACATTATTTTTCCATTTGCGTAAATTTCCGTACAGGCTAGTCAATTTTGAAAATATCAAATATTATGCTTCTTTGAAGCATTCAGCCGCTTGCTCTGTAGACTTTCAATCTTTATTGTCGAAGTGTGAAAAAGATGTTCCCCACGTCCATAGTTCTTGACATGAGTTCGGTTACATCGTTAACAAATATCTTGAACCATGTAAAGTATATGCAAGGAAAGGTTTTGCCATGTGATACAAAAGGGGTGACAATGCATTTCTAAAGCGTTAAATAGATTTAAAAATTGGAAAACAAGTTTGAAATCAGTAGAAAATGCTTTTTTAAAATTAGCAATTCTCTGTAGGTCTTTCGCTTAAATATGACTGAAAAGACATCAATTCATAATATGTCAAAGTCTTATTGGATCTGGAAACTTACATTCTGCTTTTTTCCCAAGGAAATGTGTCGACAGATTCACGATTTCATTAGTCCTTTTGGAAATGGCATAAAGCTTTTAAATCTATACACATATCTTCTTCAAATTGATAATATAAAAATATGATTCATACGAGGCCATATCGACCAACGGAGATGCAAAAGTATCTGAACATTCTAAACCTTTAGAATAAATAGACAAAATCCTAACTGATCAGAGAATTTTTAGAGACGTTATTTTTATAGACAAATTATATTTGGGTTCCATCACTTGATGAATACACTGTGTACATGTCTCACTGTCGGGAAGATGAACGTGTGGTGAGGACGGCATTAATAACCGTCATAGGTTTCCGGTTTTTATAAAAGCCTAAACAAGAACGGTTTTTAAAAGTCACTTTTGGGAGTTTCTTATTGCTAACTGTACAGCGTTTAAAGAGACCTCTCTGAAGTTGTGATGTCATTTTGAGAATTTATGATGTTTTCTTAAACATTTTTTCCATGTCATTTTAGACGGGGTATTAATCTCAGAAACATACATGTTTACAAAAACAGCGCAAGTGGTTTAACATCTAAACTCACATTTGAAAACATTGTAGGTTTTCAGACAACTGCTTGATAGTGTCAAATTGTCTACAGATCTTTCTTAAAAAAAAGAAATGCTTATCCCTCATTTGATAGGTTGTTATTTTGAGATTAATATAAGTTGCTTTTCTAAGTTTTAATATAAAATATAATTTTGAAATGAATGACAGGCAATTGATTTCCGAAACTCTCCCTTTTTTACTTAGAAATTCCTGAATTCAGAATGAACTAAACGTAGTAAGAGATAAAATAATGAAGCAAGGCAGGAGGCCCAGTGAAACTGATAGTTCTGTTTTCCATGTTTTTTTAATTATGACAAAGTAATTAATGATCCACTTAAATCTGACACGACCTTAATCTTACATATATGTGTTTGAGATTGTGGTTCTTAACATTACACCCTGGGCCTCCATTTCTAGAGTGAGAGAGCACTAAAAGTTGCAGAGGCAATTAGAAACCAAATTCAATTTTAGAGGCATGACAATTGACGGAGGAGTCTATGCTGCTACCATTGCATAGTCCTGCTTCATGACTGTTTATATTAAGGAGCCTTTTATACAGTCTAGGTCCACATTCAGCAAGTCTAGATTGACTGAATACACATGAAATTAAGAGCCCAAAGAAAAAATATTATGGATGAAGGAACAGTAACTTTAACTAAATTTTAGTCTAACAGTTGCATCTTCATTTCTTCCAAATGTTGAAACTTGGCTTTCAGCGGGCTCTTAATTACACAGAAAGTTTTCTGCATACAGTTGTTGAACATGAATACATTGCGTGATTCCAAAAATTAAAGTTACAATTGTGGCTGCCATAATAACACCAATCTCAGTGACTGCATCACTCTTACCTAGACGCGTATCTGGTCTGAGTAGGGCTCCAAAGAGGGTCGGTCAAGGTGTCCTTCTCCATGACCCTTCATCTTCCATTAATTCAAACAAGCAGAGGCCTTCTATATTTGCCATGCGGATGGCTTTCTAGTCTTTTTGCTGATTGGCTGTAGAGCAAGGGTCACCTGCCACAGCCCCAACAGTCATTTGTCCTTGAATCCCTCAATGATTGAAAATTATCATTACACACAAATTTAATTCCTTTTTATTAACTCCATTATGTGGCTGATATACGTTTGCCTGTCTGAGCCACAGATCTTCACAGCTGAACTATAACATTTAGGGATAGCAAACAACTAGATGCATTGAGCAATGACATTCAACTCGGATGAACATGAGAAAGGAGTACACAGAGATACTCTGAAATGTTCGTATGTTCACACTGACAGACTTAAAGGAATAAATGTATTTGTCATAAAACAACAAAATTGTATTGGGCAAAGTCAAAAGTAGCTCCTTTCTAATAACAACAAAGGCGACCAGTTGTTATACTGATATTTATTGTACAGCAATGAAGCGTACTGTTATATATAAATTAATGACTTATGGGTTGACGAACATTTACAACATAGTGCAGAGAGCTAACAGCCCTCCGGTGAAGAACTTCAGCTTTGACAATGCACATGAAATGACTTTTATGATTGATGAGAGCTCTTCAGCAGGTAACAGGGTATGAGGTACATCTCAGTTAGCATAAGATTAGAGGACAGATCCTCAAGACCTTGTGTATCCTTCCAGACCCTTGGTGTCACCCTGTGTACACTTAACAAAGTAACAAACACAGGGAACAAGGAGGTTTGTATATCAGAGGTGAAGGAATAGACAATAAAAACCTACAGGAATGACCTTTTGTTGTCCTTGAAATAGGGTTGTTTGACCTTTTGTTGTCCTTGACATAGGGTTGTTTGACCTTTTTGTTGTCCTTGACATAGGGTTGTTTGTTAACTTGCGTGTGCCTTCAAAAGGCAGCTTTGGCTTGACAAAATTTAGTGTAAAACAATTTTGAGTGGACTATCACCTTAAACCCCTCAAACTATTACTTCAAAATAAAATCTTAAGAGACATTTTCTACTAAGCTGCTGTTTTTGTTCAGCAAAAGGTCATTCTGACATAGCTGTCTAAGGATTCTTTCAAACCTTGACACAAGTTGTTTAAGATCTGATTTCAATCAAATTGCCATCATCTTAAGGGAACACTCAGAATTTACTTCCGATTTTCTTGACAAGTATTTGAAAGGTAGAAACAAATATAAACTTGTTAAATAATGAAATAAATTACTATCTAGTTGATGTACCTTACAATAACATCATAGACTTTTGGTAATTGAAAACATCCAAATAAATATCTGCAATCTAATAAAACAGAACTTCAGACTAACTGATGATATTCTGGGAGGCAATCTCACAGGAATCACCACATTTAAACAGAGGAAATCTTCAGGATTGCATGCCTGCACAAATATGGCTATTTGGGAAAAAAATATTATTAAAAGTATTCATTTCTGAGTGACCCAATTTGATAAAAAAGTTATGTAAAAAATCAATGACACAAGATATTCAATATGGTGAAATAAGATGGGAAGCTGCTCGGTGATGAGTAATGTTAGTATTTGTTGTACCTTCAGTGAAAGACTATGTCGGGAATTTCATTTATGAAAAATGCTGATCAATGGAATAGAAATGTTAAAATGATGTGATATCACATGTTAGAAGCTATTTTTCATGAACTTATTTCAGTATTGTGTTAATGAATATAAAATGGTGTAAAGTTACAAATAAGAGTGAATTAAGTTAAAATGATGGAAAAGTAGGCTAATAGCATTGTTATCAAATTATTTCACTTTTGTGTAAATTCATCTGACATTAATGATTAGCAAATGATACAATGATATGAGACCATGACACTAAAAGCGACTTTCAAAACTAAATTGATCACTATAATGATATAATGAATAACTTGAAAATGGAATTGTAACTGTGTGATCAAAAAGGTTGCATGCTTTTTACACATGCCTTGCCTATCTGCCGATAGATGATATTTAATATAAGAAATCACTTTAAAAACTCATTTTTTAAGAGGTGAGGCGAGTTAGGGTTTAACACCGCTTTCAAGATTATTTCGCTTATATTGCGGCTGCTAGTAATATTGCAGGGAGAAAGCCTGCAACACCATTATGGCTATACATTGCAATGAAACCTGCAAGCATCGACTGGAACTACCAAACCATGGGTGCTTCGGCGCTGAAATTCAGTGAAGCATTGCACCCAAACCTGACTGCCTGTAGAACAGTTCTCTACTGCAGACAAAGTTGCCAAGCCCCTGGCGGGATTCGAACTTCGGACCTCTTGATCCAAAGCCGAATATGCTTGCCACTGCGCCATCCCACCCCTCATTTTTTAAGATAAGATGTTCATGATTTATGATAAGTTAATGTCTCAATGAAATGTTCACAAGTTGCAATACGTTATTTTCTTTACTTGATAATTAAAGATTGGTCTTTGAAAGTTGAGGACTTGACAGATGAATGACACAGAAAACAAGACAGGAAAAATAAGATTTTCAAAATCTTAGAATTTAAACGAATTATTCATAACAAAAATATCATTATAAAAATATCTAAAAGAAAATTTCTGTTTCCTAAGGAAGTTTTTGAAATGAAATTATTCATTCCAATGGTATCTTTGAAATTTTATCTTCTGATAGTATTTTCCTTATATCTAGCAAAAAAAACGTTTGTTCAGAATATAAAAATACCTCTCATATTATATTGAACAAGACAAAATTAAAAGAAGTATAAAGAATACATATACTAATTTTACAGTTTTTTCTACAACACATAGTAGCCTCCAAACCACAGCATTTATATCAAAACATGCAATAATAGCAAATAACACCACAGGTTGCTCCACTCCATCAATAATACAAGATTTGACTAGCGATTGTAATTATTATCATGATTCACACACAATATTACTATTAACATCACTGGAGGAAAAAACTGGTAGTCATTAACGTAAGCCATATCTTTTTCAGTTCCTTACAACAGAAAACTCTTACAGAAAATGTTTGAACTCTTATTGTTTCCTTTGTTGGAAATGAAATCAAACTATTGTTACTATTAGTTACTAAATTTATACTTTTCTGAATTTTTTTGGAAGAATCTCATCTTTTTATCTGATATGAGATGTTGATGAATCAGGAATACTTTGGAATATTCCACAGAGTCCTTGAACTAAAGTAAAATTTTGGGTTAAAGAAAAACATAACTGAAATATCACTAGTTTATCAGTCAAAGTAATCCTTCAAAGTAATTTCTTCAAATGTCTGATCCACAAAAATACTCTACTTATACGATGACCTGTAGCCCAAGAGCCTGATGGTAACAGTATGTGACTTGGCCTTCAGCTGGTGCAGAGTTAATGTTCCATGTTTCCAAAAGTGATTACTGTTATATGGTTCATACTGATAATTTAAGCACTTGCAAAGTAGAAAAGGGTTAGATGAATGATGTTAGTGATGAATTGGTAATGTTGGTGTGGATGAACATGAGTATTAAAATGATTTTTGTGAAATCCAGATCTTTTTATTCCAATTTCATGAACTTTTAAAATTTATAAGAAACATTATTCAATGTTTTCAAAAATGCATTTTGTCTTTGGACATGGGGCAAAAATGTGATGCAATGTGAATCCCTCATTTGTGGAAATAAATATGATTTTTGTTATTTGTTGCCTCAGGAACATGTTAGTGCATTCTATAACATAACTGTGTAATATCTTCAACAAACGTTAGAAATTATTCTTAGCATACATACTAACATGTGTTTCTTTCTTTTTGCAAAATATATTTTCATGATAATGTCATTGTTCAGAAGCATATTCAAAATAAATAAATAAATCACAGCATAAATGAACCAATGACAAAAGTGAAGTACAAGACGATTACACCCTACCCCACACCGTGAAATCTATGTCACACTAGCTGTCGCCATGACAACATGGTTATCGCTATAACGACAATCACTACATAACAACATGACATGATAGCACTATGACACTGCGATATGTACAACATTCAGTAAGAAATCACAGATAAATCAAACTCATAGCACGATGGAAACCTCCCAGGTCAGACCATGTGGTCGAGGAATAAATAAAGGAGCTCTTTGACTCATTCTGGCAGAGTTCACTTTGTCTCCAACAGCACTTTCCTGCTTCTTTGGTTTCTGGAACACCCGCTCCAGATTCCACAATCGATTGCTGGCTTCCTAAGTCAGCATTTACAATCCATAGTTTAATTTTGGATTCAATCATTTGGTTCTAGATCCAAAACTGCCTTCCAGTTTCTGCATCCTCCCTTCTAGATTCAGTAATTGCCCTTCAGATTCATAAGATGTCTCCCAGAATCCGATCAATTCCACAATTGCTCCATGTCCTTTCCAAATGCTCAACCATGTCAATACATTTCTCAACGAAACTGTCAATGAATAAAGAAATGACCTGGATAGACAAAGGAATGAACTATCATGGAATCGCACTGAATCTCTCACAGATGAGCACTGTTAACATTCTCTTTTTTTTAAATCTCCAAGGAATGAAAGGAAATAATAACTTCTTTGCCTGGAGAATGTCCGCTCAATGTCAGTTTGAACATTGTCTGTCAGACAAGGAATATACGAGGTGGTTTGATACAACCTCAATGACATCGTCAGCTTTGAACTTTGTTTCTCATTAATCATCATGAAGACATGAAGCAAAGATATTTTGAGTCATTCGTCACCTCAGCACCTGGTTGATCTCATGACATGACGTGACATGCAGACTGTCGACATTGGCACATCCACATGTCCCATACATGGTTACCTTTGACTAGTAACCCTCCACATACATGTCATGTCATTGAGACTCATGTTGACACACTAAAATGACAGGTCACTTGGACTTTTGATGCATCCACATGACATGTCACTCAGACTGTCAACACTACCCCATGACATGTCACTCAGACTGTCAACAGTACCCCATGACATGTCACTAAGACTGTCAACACTACCCCATGACATGTCACTCAGACTGTCAACACAACCCCATGACATATCACTCAGACTTTCAAAAAAAAAAAAAATGACATGTCATACAGATTTTCGACAAATTGGCACATTCACATGACATGTTGCAAAGACTGCTGACACATCATCACGATATGTCACAAGTATGTTGGCACTTCCAAATAACATGTCACAAAGACTGCTATTATTGAGGGACACCCACATGAAAGGTAACCAGACTGTCATCATGACACATCCATGTCACTAAGACATGTGGGAATATCTACATGACATGTCTCTCAGACAGCTGACATGACGGCAAATCTACATGACGCGTAACGCAGTAATGGATCACACAAGTCTCTCTTTCTGTCCGTCTTTCTGTTAGGGTGCCAGAAGTCAGTCCCAACCATTGTCTTTGATCATGTGTGCCAACTCAATGATGAACTTTCCCTCCTTGTACTTCTGACTAGACTCAAATGCATGCTCCTGAAATCAAAGTGACATAAACATGTTATTTACATGTAATCAACCCTACATAGTTTCTTCATCAAAATGCAGTTTGAAATGAACATCACTTCAAACTGTGTAAACAACAAAATCTAAATGAAATCAACATTTTAAAAGGACCTAATGAAATAATGATAGAATGGAATTGGTATCAAATTAAATCAACATGAAGTCGAAGTGATCTCTAACTGATCTCAATTGAGTCAGTAACCTAGGGGATAATATTCAAACTACTCGAATGCATGAAGGCTTCTAACATGAAAAATAACTCAGTGAAAGGTGATGATTAAGGATGTCACAAGACTACAATGAATCAATACTCTGTACAAGGGACTTAACTCTGTTGGTACAAACACCTTGATAATTGCCACATAATTAAATATCATAGATTGATCTGTATATACTACATTGAAACATTTTGCTGTTTTTGTACTCATCTCCAGATTTTATTTACCTCTACAAAAACATGATACCAAAAATATGTCTTACATATTTCCACCCGAGAGTTGTTTTGCAGCACTCGCAGTAGATATCTGCCACTGCATGTAGACCGGTCAACAGCACGCGCTCCTCTGCCGGACCACACCCCACGTTTACACTGAAACAAGAGGAGACAACTCTGCTAGAATAAGACAAACCACAAAAATATTGGGATCAGACATTTATCTCACATACAAAAATGACTTTATATTAACCTTGAACTGATGAAATGCTATCTTAGGTGTGAAAATGTGATTATCACAAAATAAAATATAATATTTTATATATGTATACATATAAAACAATATGATTGTGATTTCACTAATACAAACAGGGTCAATGCTACTGTCTTTTATACACAGAAGAACTATGTAAATTAAGTGTTTTGTAAACATGGTGTAATAACACAAACAATAAAATTCATGAAAGTGAATCTATATTTCGGAGAAATATTTATTCATTCAAAGGCCAAAATTATTACTAAAATGGTTAAAAATCAATATCAACTAAGAATAAATCCACCAGACCAGTGCTTATATAAGTGAGGAAGGGTCTAGGTGTCAATTTCTAGTTACATCGAGTGACCTTTCTACAAATGGTATTTTCATTCTCTGTACATGATTATCATGTTGACAAAGACGTCCATTTGTGAAATGCCAGAGTTCATTTATTCTGCGAGTGTCAAAAGCAGTTGGTTCAGTGTCGTAAATCTGGTCGAAGAGTTTTGTGGCCATATTAGGCAGTCTGATATACTGAAGTCATACTTGTGATGACAACTCGTTTTCAGGCACTTAAATATCATTACAAGGAGAAGTTGGTAGTGTGCATGATAATTAACGATTTCGTGAAGATGCTGGTTTGGGGCCTCAGGATCATTTATGGTCAGAAATATTCGACAATGATTCTCACAAATGCCAACAGCGCCAATACCCTTAAGGATACAGACCCTGTCTTGGAACTTCTTAGTCAGAGTAAACAGCTAGTATTTTCCTTTCACTAATGACATGAGTCACTGAATCACTTAGCATCAGCTAGTATTCTCCTACAACTATTTACATCATCCTCACTGTGTTATAATGTCATAGCAGATCATTATCAATGCTTCACATCTATCATCACTGCTTTTCACTAAATGAAATCAGCTCTCCTTACATAGTAGCTTATAGAATATTTATACCTTACAGAGGAAGCATAGTTTCACAGACATCATCTGAATCAACTGTGCAATTATTGTGGAGAAAAGACTATCAAACCTTTCCCTGCTGAGTCCATGAGTGACTCGCTAGTCTGATTGATCAACTTGTAATAATGACAACTACATAACAGAGAATAATCCCGGATTCTGAATTATTCCTGAAATTTCAATAAAAACAACTTATTAGTTGACTACTGTCGTGTATTTAGATCTATTACTCGCCTGTGTAAGATATGGCAGTGTAATATTTATACGGCGATATCAAACTAGTGTAATACCGCTGCACATATGATGTCATAATATTGTTTGGTGGTGATGTCAAAATGTTGGCGCTGCCATCACAATGGCGGCCAAGTCACGGAAATGTTTCGTTCAGTTCACTTTTGGCAATCATGCTTGATTACTGAGGTCAAGTAATAAACAGAATACTAAACATTTTTTAATTCAATACTATATTCTTTATTTGGTATCAAACTTGCTTTCGTCGTTTTACACTTAATCATTAACTCGTTTAATAAAAATAGTATTAAATTGAAGAAAGTTTAGCATCCTCTATAGATCACTAGACTTCAACAGAGAGTTGTCATGCATAAGAAAAGTTGATATACATATATACTTACACAGAGTTGAACAAGTAGGCTCGCCCCTGGCTACCTTGAAAGGACTGAAACAAATAAAACAAATAATACAATCATTGATTTTTCCAAAACTAAAAAAACACTTTTCAAAATTTCTGATAAAAGAAACAAATTATTAGTTGGTAAAAAGGATTATTCAGTTCAACTTTTAAAGTAAAGTTTGCTAATCCCAATGAACTTGAATGCTTGATGTTTGGTTATACAGAATATGGTTCAAGTCACAGTTAGACAATATAAATATTCGTCCAGACTCCTCTATGTCTTTTAATCTCCGACAAATTAACTATTTTTAGTAATAATTGCATCTAATTATACTTGAATTAAGTGAAATGAATTTGAAAATCATTAGTTCAATGATGTCAAATTATTTTTGTTTTTTATGTCAAAAACCATTGGTTTGTGACCTCACTAACAGTACTATGATACAGATTTCATATAATGGGCGACGCCTTGGATCTTGACTGAAACAATACAGTCAGTGGGGATCCAGGAACATAAAAAAAGGGGATTCACTGATCAAAAGGGGGTTGAGGATAATTCCAATGCTCAAGTCCCTAAACAAAAATTAATCCCAAACGGCTGAATGCACTATTATGCTCAAATTTTCATGTTTTCACAAACCACGAATGTTCCTGCATATATATATATATTTGCCAAGTGTGTGTGTTCTTGATGTGTTTGTGTTCTTGATGATACTCTTTACCTACCAGCCAACCATGTGTCGCCCACACAGAACCTTTCTTGCAGGAATTATACACACTGGTTCAGAAGAGATTATTATAAATTATCTTTTATCTACACTCTGACATATGCCTATCCTTTCTCTTGAAACAACACATATCTGAAGTGTATACCAGTCAAGAATCCAAACCAATTAGTTTCTTCCTATCTTCAAACAATCTGCTTCTATGCAATGTCAGAACTCTTGGCAAAATATCCACTGAAATGTACCAAACATTCTAGACTTACGATTAAGTCTCCAGGAAACTGAATTTTCGTTCACCTAATCGAGAAATGACTACAAGTGCCCTTCATGTCTTTGAAAGATATATATATGCATAATAAAGAAAGACAAGATTTTCTCGATATTGTGGCATTCACAATATATCAAGAGTATATGCTTACACCTTCATCAGGTGGGATGAAAGAGTAAGAATATACTCCAAAATGACACCTGCATGATGAAGGAGTAAGAACATACTCTGAAATGACACCTGATGAAGGAGTAAGAACATACTCTGAAATGACACCTGATGAAGGAGTAAGAATATATTCCAAAATGACACCTGATGAAGGAGTAAGAACATAGTCTGAAATGACACCTGATGAAGGAGTAAGAATATATTCCAAAATGACACCTGATGAAGGAGTAAGAATATACTCCAAAATGACACCTGATGAAGGAGTAAGAATATATTCCAAAATGACATCTGATGAAGGAGTAAGAATATACTCCAAAATGACACCTGATGAAGGAGTAAGAATATACTCCAAAATGACACCTGATGAAGGAGTAAGAATATATTCCAAAATGACATCTGATGAAGGAGTAAGAATATACTCCAAAATGACACCTGATGAAGGAGTAAGAACATACTCTGAAATGACACCTGATGAAGGAGTAAGAACATTCTCTGAAATGACACCTGATGAAGGAGTAAGAATATACTCCAAAATGACACCTGATGAAGGAGAAAGAATATTCTCTGAAATGACATCTGATGAAGGAGTAAGAATATATTCCAAAATGACATCTGATGAAGGAGTAAGAATATACTCCAAAATGACACCTGATGAAGGAGTAAGAACATTCTCTGAAATGACACCTGATGAAGGAGTAAGAATATACTCCAAAATGACACCTGATGAAGGAGTAAAAACATTCTCTGAAATGACACCTGATGAAGGAGTAAGAACATAATCCAAAATGACACCTGATGAAGGAGTAAGAACATACTCTGAAATGACACCTGATGAAGGAGTAAGAACATACTCTGAAATGACACCTGATGAAGGAGTAAGAATATATTCCAAAATGACACCTGATGAAGGAGTAAGAACATACTCTGAAATGACACCTGATGAAGGAGTAAGAATATATTCCAAAATGACACCTGATGAAGGAGTAAGAACATACTCTGAAATGACACCTGATGAAGGAGTAAGAACATACTCTGAAATGACACCTGATGAAGGAGTCAGAATATATTTTGAAATGACACCTGATGAAGGAGTAAAAATATATTTTGAAATGTCTTCAATTTCACAATGAAGAAGTTGTCCAGAAAATAAAAAAAGGTAGATTTGTGAAAGGCGTACAGACTTTACATTATCATAACAATATTATTCAGGTTGTCCACATACACCTTATTATGAAAACTAATAATATCTAGAAAAAAACAAAAAAAACATTGGTCCTTCAGCCTCATCAGCCTTTGTAGTGTTTAATGTTCAAGGGTATGACACCCTATCACGCCCTTATTCGAAGGTGAGCCAAGACTAAATCTACAAACTTGAGTCTCAACTTAACAAAGATGTTATTCTTAAAATTTGAGCTTTCTATGCCAATCGGTGTTGGTTTTGGTCTTGAAAGCAGATTCATCAAATAAATGATTTTCTCAAGCAATTAACAAAAATTATCATAAAAATAAATAAGAAACAAAAAATTTTAAAAACTAAACTGTGGGCTTGAAGTGCTTAAGTGAGGGCAAAAAGGACAACTGTTCATCTTTGATAAACCCATTAAACCTTGCCCTTTAACTAAACACACTCTTAGAAGTGTTGTATTTGCCAAGTTTCCTGTACAAACTAATCTTGTCTACTTCAATGTTTTGTCTCTTTGAGGCTACAGTGCTACAAGGAAACTCAACCTTTAAACTGTGCCAGGCTACATGCGCTGTAGAACATATATGAGTAATACATAAAGGCAACCTATTATATCAATATCCATAAGTTTATGTTGATACATTTTCACTTTCTGAACTAAGAAAGAACTACTCCTAAAGCAGATGAAAATGGATTTTGTAACTTGTTATCAAAGGATATCGCCTAAGGCTAAATCTCCAAAAAGCTCATAATCACCAACATATTGCAATGTTTTACTTCCTGTTTTTGTGATTGAATGTTTCTCTTTGGAAAAGCTGCATTGATAACCTTTCCACAGACAATGTAGATTATCGTATTAAGTGTATGAATCCTCTCCCGTCGAGGCTTTTATAGTGATTATGACATATTTGATTGCATCTATCAAGTCCCAGGCCTGATTCTAATGTCAACTGTCACTGAGATCAGGTTAGTGGATTCTACTGCAGCAAAACCATCAGATTATGGTAAAGAAAATTCGATAACTGTGATGTACACTGCACTTATCGCCTCTCTCCATTACACACATTGATCAATGTGTATGTAGACCTTGATAAGCGTTTGCAGCTTTCATGAGATTAGTGAACATAGCATCAGTTCATCTTCACTGTAACTGACAATATGCACCTACTACCCTCCAATCTTGTGGATAAATCTAGCACATCAAAAGAACCTTAGCACTTTGACCCTCTCAAGTTTACAGTTAACAATTTGTGTCATGGGGCCATAGGATTTAGTTTACATCTCTTTGATTTATAATGAAGTATCAGAGGTTTCATCGACATGTCATTCTGGGATAGATAAAGCTGGATTTAACCCATTTACCCCACGTCCAAAAATGTTCCAATTACAGTGGCCAGCGGCCACTCCCCTTGAAGAAACTGTGATTCTAGTAATTTTGCAGACATGCCTACCCCCTATCTTTCAAAAGTAGTAATTTCAGCAACTAAATATACATATACTCATGGAAAAAAGTATTGCAACATCTCGTTTTTTTTAAGACTGTGTAATACAAAATATTGACATTTGATTAACAAGGAACTTAATAAAGTGCTTCTTTCAGGTTGACCAATGTCTGGAGGTATGAAAACCGAACAAAATCTTTACAAATTACCAAATCGATCATTTTAAAAGTAGTCATCAACGTAACCCTTGAAAGTTTTTGCAAATACAGCAAAGTATTATTGAAGGGTTGGATGTTGACATTTGCTGGCTTTAACTGATCATTGAAGACATAGAAACAAGCAAGGGAGTCAGTATTTGGTACAACGCAAAAGTCTCATGTTTGACTGAACAGGACGCTGAGCTGCATATGTTTCCATTTTGTTTTAGTAATGCATTTTCAGAAGAGTTCTGAGTAGAACTGGATAACCCTGGTGTGTTCAGGCATACAGGACATAAGAAAGAAGTAAATAGAGAATCTCACCCTCGTGTCTTCTGATATCAAATATATCAACACGAGTTGATAAAAGTTACAAATATCTGAGGCTTGCCGCGGATATTGTTATTTTTATCAACATTTGTTGTTATATTTGATATCAGAAGACACGAGGGTGGGATTCTATTTATCATCCAAAATCATTTTTTATTACATTTCCACGAATAATGTACATTTCTGAGCACTGCACTACCCTAAGAATCCCAGTGCGGTGACGTTATAGCATTGTGATGTCGTCATGTTTATGATGTAATAGAATCGTGATGTCATAACTTGAAGATGTAAAACAATTGTGATGTTACTAAAGGATTGTTTAAAATCTACTGAAAAAATGATATCTCCTATCTCATCCAAGCAAAATCTCCTGCGATACAGAAACAAATTTGAGGTGTATAGATAAAAATTAAACAGATCAAAGAGCTTTCATTGATTAAATTCAGTACGGCATCCTTGATTGAGTTAATAGTCATGTACAACAATGCTATTATCGATTTGCTTACTTCCTGGGTTTGAAAGGTGATCTTTGTTAACAATTAATACAAGATTTTTTTTCCAATCAAAACATTAAAGAAATGACAAACTAAGGTATGTTGAAACACTGATGATTGAGACGTTATTCTGAAATACAAAAAACACATGAGAAAAAGCGAAATCATACATATTTTGTTTTAAATCATTTTTGTACTTCCTCATTCTTTAGATGGTTATATACTCAACACCAAAATTAGTAAGCCTTGCCCAAATTATAAAGGCAGACATGTCTACAATTTGCCACTCACTATGGGTTAGCACTATCTAATGTAACAAGTTTAGTGTAAAACACTGACTACAAGCTTCTACCAAGAACCATACAAGACTCTGACAACCTGCACATTCATTGTCTCGGAGCAAAAACTGTCTACCATGAGAATTTCTTCATTACTTATCCATGACAAAACAACAGCAACATGGAAGGAGATTGATCAATAACTATTTCTTAACTTGCTTATACAAGCACAACAAAACCACTTGAGCAATGTTTTCATTCACAAGACTAGACAGTTTTAACTGCAACCCTATCCTCTCTTTCAACTCCACATCGAAGCAGACTCAATTTGAGACCATTTGAAATTCAACTGAGCCAGCAAGAAGAGCAAAGCTACATCAATATTAGTTGGCTTCCATCACAGCTAGCTCAGTCTAGCGTACACCTATGGAGCTGCAGAACATGCAACACTGCACGTAGCCGTTAAACAGATTGGTACACTTATAAATGATCCTCAGTGTTTTTGTAGCACTTTTCATTTTGAGAGCCAATTAATTTCTATATCTTCTTGTATGAAAGGGTAAATTCAATTGAAAAAACATTTCTGAATTCATCAAAGAACTATTACCATTCTTTTTTAATATTTGATTTCATTGAGTAATAAGTTGATGTGAGGTGAGGTGGTGAGGTGAAATGGTGTTTAAAGCCGCTTTCAAGAGTATTTTGCGTCTGCTAGTTTTATTGCAGGGAGAAAGCCCGCAACACCGAAATTCAGTGTAGCATTGCACCCAAACCTGACTGCCTGTAGAACAGTTCTTTACTGCAGAGAAAGTTGCTGAGCCCCCTGGTGGGATTCGAACCACGGACCTCTTGATGCGAAGCCGAACGCGCTAACCACTGCGCTATCCTGCCCCACTTGTGAAATGAGCAATGTCCCAGTAACAAGAAAAAATGCTTATATTTTCAATTTAATCTTCTTTATTAATAAGTGATATGGCATTCGGAGGAACAAATTACAGGAATCAAGTCATTAACAAAAGATATAAAAAACAATTTTTCTATAGATTGTACAAAACCAAATAGAAATGTGATCTATGCCATCCTTTATGTACAAACCTACATGTATATATATACATATATATGTACCAGTACTTGCATTCCTGTGTTTACAGTTCAGATAACATGTGTATGCTTTCCAAGTAAGATAAACAATTCTTGTCTTATTCATCTATCTGCACTTGTATTGACAAAACTGAGGTCATGATCATTGCATTTCTGTCTGTCTGAATGTCACAAGTCAATATAAGACATAGAGCATAGAAACAACTATAGAATAGACATACTTCCTTTCAACTAGGACTGTTTTCTACCTGCTGAATAGAACTGTAAAATGACTGTGACAAAATTGAATTATAAATAACAATGCACCTTGACATTTCATGACAACACAAGGAAGGAAGACTGTACTAATGCATTTCAGCTAGCTGATAACATCTACATCGTTGGAGCCTTTTAAAGTTTTTCATCTTGAAAAGTTTTTAATCATCATCATTGAGTGTAAAAGTATTCATTATATACATAAGTGCAGAAGATTATCAATCAAAGTCAAACTGACAAATTTTTAAAAGTTGAAAAGGAAAGAAAATCCCTGACTGAGAAGTGTCCTTCTAATGAAATTTTCATTTAAAAAAAGGTCATATCAGAAAAGGTCTAAAAGCCTCAAAAAGACAATTGTACGGAAAAGCCATTGTTAATTCTCAGACAGGCCTTGGCCTCCTTTCACAAAACCCTAAAGTAACCGTTAGTCCTTATGGTAACCTAAGTGCAGTGTTAAAGAATGGGAGTTAAGGTTAAGGGCAGGATAATGCAGTGGTTAGTGCATTCGGCTTTGGATCAAGAGGTCCGTGTTTCGAATCCCGCCGTGGGCTCGGCAACTTTGTCTAAGGTAGAGAACTGTTCTGCACGCAGTCAGGTTTGGATGCAATGCCATGCTGAATTTCAGCGCAGTACCACCCATGGTTCGCTAGTTCCAGCCGATGCTTGCAGTTTACCGCAATGCACAGCCACAATGATGTTGCGGGCTTTCTCCCTGCATCAATACTAGCAGCCGGGATATAAGTGAAATACTCTTGAAAGCGGCGTTAAACACCAACTCACCTCACCTCAGATAGCCAACCTTACTTTGGATATTTACAAGTGTCAGGTGACATGCCTTAAACTTTGATCAACATCACTGATCTTTAAAAGTAAGACAACCATGTTTTCCTTGTATGTTTTTCTCTAATCTCCCTAGATGTAATGATGACTGAGAGAACATAAACAGTTTTACAAGATAAACTGTAACATTTTCCATTCTGCATTGTGTTATCCTAGAAAAAGATGATCACAGAAATATAGTTACAAGTATGTAAAATGTCTGGACCCACTTCTTTAAAACAAGTTTCAAGTGTCTCCTTTTAAAGGAAGATAATTGAAGTGGATTCAAGACAAGAACAGATACCATTTAACAACCTCTTCTTTCATCTCTGAATGAATATCAAATTAGCTCTATGTAAGGGAGATAATTTTTTGGGATTAGGGGATAAAGGATACGAAAAAGTAAATTAATTCTCTCACCTTTGATATGAGTTCATCATGATTGGCCAGGTGTGCACGGCAGTGGACACAGCTGTAGGTCCGGTGGCACTTGCTAGGAAGGTATGCCTGAAACGTCTTCACCATCCTGCCGGCCGACAGACATGAAACCTGACTGGGCAGAGCAGGACTCAGAAACAAGGCCAGTCTGGCAGCGTCTACGACAACGTGGTTTGCTTTCGTGATTCAAAGTCTGTTTCTGAACTTGTCTTCTGCTTGGATCTCTCTTGTTGATGCGATGACAACTTCTTAATAAAGTCGAAATAACTTTCACTTCGTCGACCTAACTTAAAAAGTCCAATCAAATTTGTGTCTCGAAAGTCTTCACTATTCACTTCTGCAAGTTCTCCAAGCTGAATCAAATGATCCAATCAAATGTCCCCAGAGTCACTGGTATGTCCCGAGCCTGTCCGCGTCCGAGACTGGTAAAACAGTTTAGTTGAGCAATTGGCTAGATGAGAGGGCTCCAACTCTGTCCATCCCAGATGGTCCAGCTAGTCTGCGGGTCTGCTGCTGGTGTTCAGGGCACCTGCTGGAGACAAAGACAAAGTTAGAACAATGAGTCTGACTTCCACAGGATGCAAGTGACAGGAACAGGTTAATCAGCTGGAGGATTGTGGGAGTGAGGAGGATAAAACGAGGTAGAGAGAGGGATTTGTTCATCTCCATCTCTAACAAATTGCATGACAAAGAATGAGACATTAATATCAATAGCACAGGAGTGTAACCTGCGGAAACTTTATGAAGGTTAACTTAACTTCAAAATCTTATATCAAAAAAAGATTTATCTGTTTTTATCAAAGACACTTGCAGAGAGAAAGCCTACAATATCTCTGTGACTTTGTTTATCAGTAAAACCTGTAAGGGTTGGAAAACAAGACATGTGCAGAACTAGAGAAACCAAGGTTGGTACCCCACTGAATCTCATAGTCTGTCAGCAAGTCAATAAATTAAGATAAAGTCAAAGCAAGTATATGACAAGATTGAAAGCAATCCAAAAAAAAAAAAATCCAGATCAAATGAATTTCTTCAAATCTTAGATCTTTTGTCCAAATTTACCATTTCAGGGTCTAATTGTTGGTATAAGAATCTAAATGAGTCCCAAACCTTACTGCTTGCAGGGCAGTTTTCTTTAATAGACAGAACAGCTGAATCCAGCTTTAGTGTTTATAATTTAATATTCATTTAAAAAATGAAATGTGAATGAAAACAGAAGTATTGTCCTCTATTAACTAACATTATGTCTGGTAAGTGATAGAAGTTTTTAAATAGCCAACAGTAGTTGATACTAGCCTCAGGATGAGGAGCTAGCATTAATTCCTAGCCAAGTTAAACTCCGCTGGCATAAAGCATTGAACTAACTAGGGCCGTGCAATATTTTCGTAATACCACATAGTGCTGTACAGATTGTGCAATACAAATATTGCAACATTATTCTTCATATCACAATATAACGCACAAACTAATTTCAAGGCAAATTTTTACAGGAAGCTTGTTCCTTATTTGATTAACATGTAAAATAGTTTGTTAATATATGTACCATTAAAATTTACTTGCAAACTTTATCATTATCAAAATATATGAAGGCATTTTATCAAATGTATGTTAAAACTGCTTAAAGAAGTTAACAAAGTTGTGTTCATTCAATATATTGCAATGTTATTGCAATACATGAACTGTATATCGCAATAATAAATTTGGTGCAATACACAGCCCTAGAAACAACGACAATTAATCCCAATGTTTTAGCTAAATAATATTTAATATTCAGAATAAACAAATTACAAGAAACACAACTCAATATTACCACAGAGAATGTCAAGAACTTGCTGGTGGCCTCAGTTTAAGGGTTAATGGTGGATGGTTGGATTCAAACCCGGAATTTTGTAATGAGAGCAAATGACAAAGCAGAATCAACTATTCTTGGCGGAAATATTATTTATAGGATAAAAATTGATAAATTTGTTGTCATATCATTTGATTAGCTAAATTAATTTAACTGTGCTAAAATTAAATAACTTTGTAAATAAGCAGAAATATTTTATATATATTTGAATTATGTTAGTAGTCAAATTATTCGAATAAATCGAATTGCTGATAAATAGCATATAAACCATTTCTTCTGAAATTGCAGCTCCTTAAGTTTTTGAAATTCTTGAAATCAATAATCTGAAAACAAAATCAATACTCAAGAGGATTTCAAATCCTGAAAATAATCAACGTGTTATTCTTTCTTCGATGGTTTTTCATCAACAGCCCAGAATTAATCAAACAAAATTCTCTGAGGTATTTTTAAATCAAAGTGAAAACTGACTTTGAAGAAAAACAAACAGAATAATTACGGTAGAAAAAACTTGGCTGACCTCAAAACCTTTTCTGACGTCCTCTTACAGAAATAGCATGGCTATAAAGAGATGAAATCATGCAGAGGAATCAATCAATAAGCTACCAGTCCGTCTCCCCATCCAGAATTAGTTTGCATTCTGACGACATCCCTCGTGTGGAGATGTAGACTATGGTACATGCCAATAATCCTTATTTCGCCCTTTTACTTGATTCCAGTTTACTTGTATTCAAAATCTGTCAACAGCTATACAGTTTTAGGTTTCAAACTATAATTATCATTCACTCTGTGAGCTATTGACGTCACATAAGCCAAACTTTGTTGTAGTGTCATTTTACTGAAAAGTATCAAACAATCCTGGAAAGCATCATTTTAAAAAATTATTGTTTTACACCAACAATATGAAGGTTTAAATTTGCAATTTCTGATCTGAAGAATAATGTATTGCTATAACATCTGGAATAGAAAGCAAGCAGGACTAAGAGCGGCTATCAGGTCAAAATGACTGGACATGCAGTCCTAAACTTAACATGCTTACAAAGTAAACTTTCACCTATTTATGCAATCTTTTTCATTTTCAATTTTAATTCATTTCCAAGTGACATCAGCATGTATTTCCATTTTGTCCTTAGGGACAAAGACATACATTTGAATTTAGATAAAAGAAAACTTGTAAAATTAAATGTCATTTAGAATACCACAAAAAAACTCTGCTGTTTATATTGGGCATCAAATTTGCAAAACATCGCAAAAATCAATTCTTTAACAGGGAGGTTAAACTATTAAGTAAGATACCGATGATATAATTCTTTAGTTATAGTTCTTATTATTCTATTTATTCTAGTTTTTTTTATTCACATCATTATCGTTAACAATTTTTAATTGTTTTTGAGTGAATGTGTTATTGTCAAGCCATTAGTGGCATTTGATTTTTAAAAAATCTTCATACTCAATACCACCAATTTATTCTGAATGTACATAATTAACTACACTGTAACTATTCAGTAACATCAACATCCAGGTTCAAGAAGTACAGCTGTATCTGGGTCCCCATTATTGAAGTACCAGCCAACTCTGTTTGTACCCAGCCCTAGTTTGGCACCACCAAACAAAGCAGGTAGACAGTTCGGATAGTTATAACAATTCTGTTTGTACCCAGCCCTAGTTTGGCACCACCTAACACAGCAAGTAGACAGTTCGGATAGTTATAACATATTCACAAACCCTCCCACTAGCACCCACTCCTCCGAAGCATATTGAATGGCGCAAGTACCTGAAGACGATGGGTTATTGATTTGAATTATTCTTAGAGTGGGCAGATCTGGATAAGAGGCTGGGATATCAGGTAGGTGACAGCCAGCGTCACATCGACTCCAATTAACCTACTTCCGCCTACCAAACTTGCTGGCTGGTTCTCCAATCCGAACTCTTGGGACTTGCTCTTCATCTGTAGACCTATCAGCTATCTATATCTTCTAAATGAGGTGCGGACTGAACTCTTCAAGACAAGTTGTGTATCTGTAGGTCTATCTGGTATCTTTATATGAGTCTGATGAGTGAGGTGCAGCCACTGCCTCAACACATGGAAATTAAGTTTGAAATCTCTGTAGATCAAAAAGTGATGTATTTTTGTGGCATGAGGTGTTGACAAGTACTTTCCGCCATGGTGAACTCCAGGGAAGAAACCTTTAGTTTGAGTACTTTTATTGCTAATCATTATCTTACAGCTGAAAGTGAAAATTTAAAATGTCAGATTCAACATTCAGCCTCCAATCTGAACACAGAACTAAACTAGAGAGTGTTTTTAAGTTAATATAGATGTCCCTCCCCCCCTTCAAAGAATTCATAAAGTTGCTTTAGAATGATGATGCCAAAACCAACCTTTGATTTAAAGTTCAATAGTTAAGCTGCAGAAACAAACACCACTCTTTAAAAAGTCGAGAGTCCAAATTGTTCCCATGGAAAAGGGAAATAGACTTAGAAAGATGTTCAGACACCCAAATGCAAATCTAAATGATTTAGAGAGACAGCATACCAAATTAGAGTTATGCCCCAGAAATGAACACTACCTTTGAAAAGTTTCAAACCCCCCAAAAAACACATCTGCATGTTATGGAGAGGCTGTATGCCAAATTTGGCGATGATAGGTCAAATAGTCTTAGAGTTATACACCGGAAACAGTATGGGAACGATGATGCCGAAGGAAATTCAACCAAAAACTATACGGCTCCGGGCCATTTAGGGGGAGACATAATGAAAGATCCTCAACTTAATTAATTAATACCCCTTTTATCATTAGACTTCATTATCAGGATGTGTGGATCCATAGTGCAGCACAGTGAACAGAATCAAACACAGAAGCAGCAAGTAAACATCAAACCATTAATGTTGACTCAATAACTCTCCAGGCTTTAGATTACCAAAATATTCCTTCTCAAACCCACCTGTATTATCAGGACCGTTCCCCCATAATCTAGGTGCACTACCTCAGTACATATGTTGGCAGACAACAGCCAAGTATGTAAACAAATAACCTTGTAATGTTGATTCAATCGGTCTCCATTCTCAAGTCATACTAACAAATTCTTCTCAAACCTGAGTAAGTTGACAGATGTCCCCCACAATATCGATCATTAGGGTGCAATTGGACCCGATTTGCATCACAGTAAAGAGAACGGAACACATGTCAACAACGCAGCATGAATACAACTAAACTTAAGATGTTGATTCAAAAGGCCTCCATTCTTGTGTTTTAACACTAATCCTCCTGAAACCTACCTGGGTTATCAGGACAGCCCTCCCCTAGGACCACCATTATTGGGATGTACGGACCTGCTATGCATCACCTATGATTGCAGAAGTAAACACACGAGCAGCTAGCGCAGCATGTAAACAAGACTCAGTACCAGCTGTAAGGACTGGTCTCACTGGCACACAGATCCAGCCCATCAGACAGGAGCGACCTTCACCTTGTTCTGCCAGTGTTTACTGCTTCAGCATGTGTTGATGCAATACTGCTGGATCAGGGACTGAGGGATTGGTATGCAGCAGTTAAGAATGGAAGATGGAGGAGTAGATCTGAAGGTTTACACCTCAGTAAGATGTATTACTGGACTGGATCGGTAGGGATAAGGATTTTAAGATATGAAGTCAACTGAGCTGATCAGTAATGGTTGCAGTTACTGAGAACAGAGAAACAGTCGGACTGTTTTGCTAAGCAAGAACAGATTATATTGAATTCACAAGAACACAGTACAAGTTTTAATTCTCTGAGAAAACAAGTTCTTCAAACAAACCAGCAGATTAGCAGATGAATTGGCAGATTATTAGGGTTTCTAGGTCCTGTGGGGATGGGATAGTGCAGTGGTTAGCGAATTTGACTTTGGATCAAGAGGTCTGGGGTTCAAATCCTGTCAAAGACTAAAATCACTATTACCATCTATATCTTGCAGACTACATTTATTCTAAAAAATAGTATTCTTTAAAGATTTATGTTTAATTTTCCCATAATTCACTGGTCCTGAGATTTCATATGTGAGATAATCTAGAATTATATCTAAATCAGTTGCTAGAAGTGATTTCAAACTTTGATCCATGTAACACATACGTAATGCTACTGTTGGCATCTATCTGAAGCAAATATAATTAAATATCTTGATACTTCCTATAAACACGAACACAATGAAAAGACACTTCTATTTCTGTTTCCTAGCAACCTGGAAATGTTAAACACATAATTGTTCATATTCTCTCTTTGCTGCTGGCCTGGTTGATATCTACTAGATATTACCACCGTAAGTTCCTGCTGCAATCTCACATGCATAATGGGTGCAGAATAGATCATCTTGCGCAGCCATCGTTTGACATTTGTAAGCTAAACAGCCAGAAGGCATACACAACATGCAATACCTTCCTCAGATTCATTGAAAGCCTGCTGTTCTATAAGTATACTCTGTATACTATACACTTATATCACTCTTAGGATCGAAAAAATGAATTACTGGTAGCAATCTTGATGGTATCTTGTATAGTTATTCTTATTCTTTACAACAACAGATGATTGATCTGGAAATTGAACTAAATACCATTTTCCTGTTGTTTTTGTATCATTTTCGTACATCATTTTATACCTTCATCGTGGATGTAGGCATTAACAAAATATATTGAAGTGATTTTATCCATTTACAGCCCAATTTAAGTATCAAGTGTTTGTTTATCTACATCAAAACCCCTGTTAACACTTAAGTTACAAAATTCACCTACTTAGCAGCGGGAATAATTATCCGTTTGCCTCTGGTCAGATAGAAGATATTGCAGAACAACTTGAAAAATCACTTTATTATGAAAATGTTACTCATTATTTTGAAGAGAACCAAACAATATCAAAATTCTGCAGTTCAACGATATCATTCACTGAATTATCGCTTATCTGGATACCTCAGCTTAAATTATGTAGAAGTTCTGAATCTTATACTCTTTGTACAGTCTCAAATTTCTTCCCTTTGAAAGTCTGTTATCCATCAAGTAACTCAAATGGTAAACAAGTTGTAATACGATCATAAATTTGTTTGGCATCGATATTGCATGTCCTTCTCACATTTAAAGGCATGATACTAGATGGCAAACTCACATTTGTATCTTCATGCTTAAAATGCATGATTAAACTATCGTCTCATTTTAATATCATTTGGTATTTAATTCTTCAAAGGCATAAGTAAATCAAAGTAAAAATGTTGAAATATTCATTTAAAAAATAACCCAGTTGTACAGTTGCCAAAAATGTTTGGGCCAAACCATTGCATATATGGCCTGCTTTCAGGAGTCAATGAATAAGAATTTAGTAGTCTCAAGCATCAGTGTTTTACAATAAAGTTCAAATTAGTCCTGAACTATTATAGTCAAAGCCCAAGGCAAAAGATTGAGGCTTATCTTTATTTTTCTAGCAGGTCTATTAATTTGTGTAAGTTATATTTATACCTATATAAGTATATATAATATATATAGAAGAACTGTTTGTCGTAATAGGTAAGCTGTATCATGATACGTATGGCTATATTCATTAAAAAAAAGCACTTATGTAAAGTTTTTGTAAAAATAAGGTAGTGATATGGTTAGACCGAATTTTGGCATGAAATGTCTTTTTTACCAAATTTAAATTTTCCATCTAATGCTTTAATATTCAATATATATTCATTAATATTTCTGCCTAGACAACTTGTACACAAATTTCCACTGAAAAAAAAACTAAATACACATATTTTGATAAACAACAAATTCAATAAATAATAAACAACAGTATGCAAAGCATATAGGTGTCATAAACTCTTCAACAAGAATAAACAGGTGGTATATATTGTTATGACTCTACACAGATCTACATAATATACACAAAGATAAACAAAAGACAAAGAGGTCCCCAAGCTCATTGAAACAAATATTAGATTAGCATATTATTTTAATTCAAAATAGTTTCTATTTAAGGCCAGAATAGAACATGCCCGTCTCCATCAATCCACAGCATGTTGAAACAGTGCAGGGCAGAGTGGTTCTAATGTCAGCAAATTGTGCAAAGAATACACACTGTAAATACACACCGTAAATACACACAGGTATCCAGCCTACAGCTCCTGTAGCAAAAGTGGGCTTAAACTGGCTACAAGTCTCTGACACTCATTTCTGCTGAGTTATCCAATAACAAGCCAATCAACAGAGGCTGTTTTTACAGGTATTCTACTCAGGGCAGTCCTTTAAACTATTTCTACCTGCACGGTCAATCTATTCTCTACTTGGTATGGGAATTGTTTTTAGCACTTTTAGCTAGGCAATTATCGTCTTCACATTTAGATTGCTGTTAATAATTTTTGTAGAGCCTAAAAATAAATCATCACAAATGTAAGAAAAGCTATTGCATCAATCATTATTATCAAAATATTACAAAAATGACCAAAAATTTGAAACTTACCTAAAACTCAATCTTTATGACAAACCCACTGTTTTTATGACAAAACCAGATTGACAGCCAAATAACTGGTAAATTCTTGTTGCGTGTCAAATTTTGACATCTAAATTGATAAAAATAACATTTTCAGATGATATTAAAAACAATGGCGTCTGCACGATCCTGTGTCTGACCTGTGAAGACGAGTGTTACTGCTGCTAGGGACTGATACACAGTCTGTAAGTGGGAAAACTACTTGTGTTATTTCTGGAGGAGGTTCTGGCATGGAAACTTATCTCTTGGTGAGAGGTTACGCTGTGTTTACTTTCAAGATACTGCAACCTGCAGATATATTTATCTACCTTGAGCTCAATTTGATCAAATTGGCTACATGATCTCTGACAAGTTCCTGACATTACAAATAAACTCTTGCTAATCATGTAAACAAATCTGATAAGTTTTTAGGAAGTTTTGATGGATTTGTCGATTGTTTACATCTCAATTCGCAGCAAAACATATCTTGTTTTGCTGTGTAGATTAAATGATTGGATAGAAAGGCATAAACAATATCAAAATCAGACTTCAGAGAAATTAATTTCAAATTTCAGATGAAGGTTATTGATTCCAGCAGACCTTGATTAAAATTTCTTCAACTTCTGAAACTCTACACCACTCACAAAATAGCTAAAGCTGCAATTTATTAAGCAGTAATCAATTATTTCAAGTAAGAGTTTTATTCAGGATCACTGGTAAAAAGAAATAGAGCAATTTCTAAAACAAACCAAATGCAAGTATAAGAGTTGAACTAAACAAAATCGTAATGATAAGAAAATGCGTAACTGCGCGATTAGTATATGGTAAATGCAATCTATTCATCTCTTTGAAGTGAACAATGTTTGAAACTTTTTGCTTATTGTGACATTCAATTGATGACATAAACAAAAACACTCAGCCATAATGATCAACACAACAAGCCCTGATGTGTATCATGTTACACTATATAGGCTCTTCCTTCATGCTTCTTTAAAGTTCAGCAATAATGGGTTAAGTTTATCATTGGATGGGTGATCCACTACATGATATTTTGTTGGCTAATCTAGAAGTTCGAAGAGCTTATATCCTTGTCCACATTTGTAAATAACTTAAAAAGCCATTCACTTATGTATCATATTTACATGGTTATCGAACAAATTTTGACTACCCCAGTTTAAAATACAAATAAATTACATTGACTTCTTTACTTCTGATGTCTTATTTAAAGCAGACAAGATTCTAAATGGCTTATCAGCTTTTAAAATTTAAAACCTAAAAAGCAAATCTTACATTATTGGCTCCATAAATGTCAAGAATGTATCATTCTTGTTTCATCGGCATCAATTACTTTCAAAATACCCACTAGTATCAAAACTTCCTAGTCAGCCATTTGCAAAATCAATCCCTGCCAGCAACGCAAATCAATCACCTGATCTCCTGACATTAATGAAAACAAATGTCATGATACTGCACAGAGAGGTGATCATAAACACGTCCTGCCTGCTTGTAATACAGGCAATTCCACCTGTCAGACGTCTTTATCAACATATAGTCACGCTCGGTTTGCTTTGATGATAAACATATGGCTGACCTAGTAACCTCACCTCAATGGTTTCTCAGAGGGCTTCAACAAGACTGATTACACCTGGATTAAAATGCAACACCCTGACCACAAGACAGAACCCTTGCACCCAACAGATCACACTTCAACTTACGAAATAAGGTGAGGTGAGGTGAGGTGAGGTGATGTGATTTGGGGTTTTAAGCAGCTTTAAAGAGTAGTTCACCTATAAATATTACAACTGGAGGTTTCATTACAGGGAGAAAGCCCGCAACACTCCAGTGGCTTTGCATTGAGGTGAAACCTTGGAGCATCAGTTTGAACTAGCAAACCATGGGTCGTACCGCACAGATATGAAAAAAGGAAGCAGAATTGACCTATGAATAAAACTATCACCCATAAAAGCAAAAAAATTCCTTATACTCTAAAGCAAAACCAAATAAGGTTTCTAGACAGTTGTCTTGCTGGGTTTCATAGGAGGCACCAGAATCAAAACTGAACCATCTTAAAAATGAACATATCTATTTGCAACCTAAACCAAAAAGATTGTGGTCTAAATCTAAAAGAAATCACCATGAACAAAATACATTTCTACCTCACTGTAGAGATAGTGACCTGGTTCTAAGAGATAGCAGTTGAAATACATAGATAACCACCCCATAAGGTCAGCATGGTTTGGCTAAATATACTGCTGATGATTGTGTGATAGCTGTATATGTATATAAGTAGTTATGCAGGGATTTTACATCCTTGAGTGAACATAACACAAAGCTTAAAGCAAAATGACTCACATTATTACTAAGGGAAACATAACTTATGTGAATAAAAATGCAAGACAGTATCACTTTATTGTACTCGTAACAACTTGAAATGAAACTAGTGTCTTCATTTGTCTCTTTCCATTTCTTTACCTTTTTCTGATTAACAACAACATAGATGGGTTTACTGAGTACGAAGTATTTGAATGCTATCAACATGTTTCTCAAGGAACAAGATTTCTGGGGCAAGTGAACAGACATTAAGTTTGTATCATTAAGTTTGTACTCAATCACTTATCCCAAACTAATGATCTTCCAGATATTATAAAGAATAGGGAACCATAACTGTTATTATTAAACCTCAGTGACCATTAAGAAAATGTTTTGAGACGATTTGTAAGCCTCAATCATATAACAAGACCTGAGCAAGGCGAAAGTCCACAAAAACTGACATCGCTGAGTGATAGACCCCACTTGTACAACATTAGGTGGTGTGGCAGTTAATATTATTATTGCCTTGCACCTATGTTTTAATAAAACAATGACATGTCTTTTATAACTTCTTGGTACACTGTCATTAAATCAATATTATTTTGAACCCAGTGACAGGAAGGTGTACAGGTATGTTAGGTATGATACTCAATAACTTAAGTAAAGACAAAGAAATATTTCTCTTATCAATAATTGACATATGTAACAAGATAAAAAAAGTCAACCAAAAATATCAATACTTGATAACTCAAAAAGATTCTGAGCTTCTGTGCAGATATCTAATTGCAAACTGATAGCAAAATATGAGGATTCTGGTTGACATTAACTTATAGAAAGTTGAAACAGAACCATCAAATATTAATAGAATGTAAAAAATTCATAAAGTGAGCAGTCATTCAATGGAAAGATATTAAAAATCTTCAAATAATAAAGAAACATCATAATGTCTGGCCAATCGTAATGAATGATTTGAAAATTAAATCAATGATAACCAGAACAACAAAATAAACACTAACCCAAATTTACAAATACCCAAAGCAAATCATCAACATCATAACAAAGCTAATTCAGATAAACAATAAGCATATCAAAATATTGAAAGAGTCTACCTTCATATCTGAAGATCTTTCCCCTCAGCTCAAACAATTAGATCCTCTGTAATGGTTAGTTTCTCAAGAAAGTCTCTCAAGCCGCTCTTAGCTACCATCCCCATCTCCGTTCAGAAATAGAGCTGCTGAGAGAAGATATAAATATACCATTGATTTGTACAGGTTGTATCCACTCCAACTGGTACAGCTGAGGCACGAGCAGCTCCTGTAATTATCACCCTCGGTAAACGTAATCTCTCCCCACCAGTAGACACCTGCCTACCGCCTGTAAATAACAACAGTGGGACAAGAGGCCTCGAATAATGACACATACAGTGTTATAACATGTCCTGTTGTTGGTGATTTGGGACTGGAGTCCCATTGAGATGAACACGGCAGGTTCTGTTGTTGGTGACTTCCCAGCAACATCAGGATTGTGCCTTACAGATGTAATTGATTCTCTTGAATCAGGTTTGTCATCGTTGTATACAAATGCAATCAGAGTAACTTGCTTTCAAGTGAACAATCTGTTTGCGGTGCCTTGGAAATGATGCATTGAGACTAGAATCATATATAATTATTATAAATTGATCGATGTTAATTGTTAATCCTGAAAATTGGCCTTTGGGAACGGCTAGGGACATGTTAATTCATTAGGAAAGGTATTAAAAGATACTTTGTTTCAATTGACGCATGATAAAACAAAATCAACAGATGATAATAAAACACCAACAGAAGCTTACCGATGTAAACAATAACATACTGAATGTTTATCATTACTAATGTACAACAATGACCAATGTCACATTTAGAGTCATCAATTCTGGACAGGCGTTATCTTCACGAGACAGTAACATAAACAACAATGACAACTGATCATCTATTTACAGGTGAGAAGTAAACAAAGACGGAGAGTCATGGCGGTAAATACATTATCTCACCTGAACTGATAGGACAGGTTACTTTATCAAACACTTGCGCAAAAAGAACAGGACGGTGGATGAGATGCTCTTGTAAGATAAATCAATACACCCTTTCTCCACCTCGTACGTGTCTGACTCAGCCCAATACCTGCTTATTCAGAAATATTCAAGCTTTGACGCTACAAAAGATATGACGTGTTATCCAAAAAAGTCAAAGCAATTATCATTAGCTCCTTTCTGGTTAATACACAGTGGTTTCCTCTTGCAAAAGTGAGTCCATTAAATACTCAGAACTAAAGTATTTAAAATGAGATTATGTAATAAAAGAGCTCTAACTCGTAAATCTTGTAGTTTATTCTGACTTCATCATCTATCATTATCCTGTTAGTCTATTGGACTTTCTGATAATCACTGATGTCACTCTATGCTTGTTCTTTACATAGAAGTCTGATAAAGTCTTTTTGCCCAACTGATATTTTTTCAAGGGGGTCACAAGATATCACAGCGAGACGATGTGAAAGGCATGTTTAAAGATTATCATCAGAGGCACAGAACAACCAAACTATTTCAAAAGTAACAATCCTTAGAGAAAAACCCTTTCAAAGACTTGATTGTAACCAATTACCCCTTATGACCTTCTGTTAACCTTGCATTGTAGTTCTACATTAAATCAAATAGTGGTGTTTATCTACCAGGTAAGATTACAATCTATAAATACACAATGCTTTATTGGTTATCAAATCAGATTAATTACTGCTTACCTTGCATGATACAAAAATAACTACCATTATCAGTGCATTGAACTTGGTTTTCCACAACGGACAAATAATTAGAAACAAACTTAACTTATAATATCTACAACCATTCTGAGATCTAGGAGAAATTGATTTCAGGACTAAAAGCAATGTTCATCTCAGCTAACCAAAGAACAAGCATACATGACCTGTTTGACACTGAACAAAACACATTCACATTTATTCTTCATAGTAAGGTTCCTTAATTGAATCAGGGAGGGCTGGAACATGCCCCTTGCTGAAGACCAATGCTCACTGAACATAGATACAAATTGGTAAATGTCAGCAAATTTCTCGACGTTAATTACAAGAAAGGAACAAAGATTAACACTCTGGTCTGACATATGAATCTGCTGAAGACATTTCTCTCTGGATTAAGCAGTAAGCACTACACCAAGGCAGTAAATTATGTGTCTTGTGTATTCTGTTAAACACACTAACCCAAAATGCCAATCCATCAGCAGGGAACAAGAGGTACCATTTCTAAACTTCATACAGCTACAACTCAAGACTTTCTGGAGCCATTAACCCTACAGATAACGAACATTTTTCTTTAAAGCAGTATATCCTGTACAGAGCATTCATCATCTCTTAATGCCTAGCTGTAAGCAGGGAAGGGAAGTGCCATCAATAAACCTCTTTGTCTTTAAACCAAGTCTCTTGTAGACATTTCTCATTGGACTCCTCATTGAATACGCCACCAAGCCACTAACCTGTGAGAGGATAGACGGGATTTATTGGGTTCTTAACCTGGTAGTGTCTATTAGCTGTGGATGTATAGAGAGGATGGCAATAACCTCCCGGTCAGTGAATAACACAGTTAATGGTCCATTCCGGACTGCAGTTACCTACTAGATATAGGAGTTCATACAGGGGTTATTGGCACTGTTGCTGATAATACATGACCTGCTAATACGATAAGTGTTGTGGGGCTGCTGGTGTAAGTATGTTAATGGTACCAATCTCGGACTATTGTGTATAAAGATTTGATGTTCTTGTTGGATCAAAGCGGGTTCAAGTATGGGTTACTCACCCATTTACTCTTTATTCAATACAAATAGATGAGCAGACATCAACAACTGATAAAGTTATGTTTCCAATGGACATTGGAGGACCAACTTGAAAGAGAAATGGCTCTGGCCATTTGCTGATACTTATCGAAAACTAAATTGCCTTTACCCTTAGAAATCTAGCAATGTCTCAAGCCCAGTCACTCATATCCATAAGCAAACTTATCAGGCAGACACAAGAGGTTCTGAACTCTGTAAGGACAGACAAGGATTTACAGGTGTTCTTGATCTCTGCCCTTCACCTTCTAGCATAATGTCACCTTAGTTGAACCCTACTGGACAAAATAGGTACATGTGTACTATCTCCTTTCAATTTTGCGACGTTGCAATTTAAGTGTTTGGCATTTCAAAGTAAAATTTCAAAAGATAAGGCAGCACAATGAGTCCTTGTTATTCATATGATTAATCATAGTCACAAATTAACAGAATATTTGCCGTGGACACCAACGAATGGCATTTAATTTTTTTCATGGTACTTGTGTCTTAAACGATGATAAAATGAAGTGTATCAACTTCTTGCTATTTGAACAAAATACTGCTTGGTAAACATAAGCATCTGCAAGTTTCCAAATTGACTGTAACTTGTTTGCTTGAACCAAAAGTTGTTAACAAAGGGTGTTATAGACAAGACTCAGTGATCACTGTATATTCAGGAACACGCAGATAAAGGGTTATCAACCTTACTTTACTTTCTGCAACTTAGTAATTCAAACTTAGCACTGAGAAAAATCAGAAATTTAGAAAATAAAGAATTAATATCCAAATAGAAGAAAGGGACACTTGTTAACAGGTGAATTGATAAGTCCAATAAATATTGGGGTAACACAAGGCTAGTGATATCGGCCTTAGAACTGCAGATCAATCAAATATTAATAAAAATGATAGAAACAAACTAATTAATGTGCAGTCATTTAATGGAGAGATATTCTTAATCTCAAAATAATAAAGAAACATCATAATGTTTTGCCAATGATAACCAATGATTTGAAAATTAGATTAAAGATAACCATAATTTCAAGAAGATGGCAATTCCATTTCTTAAATCATACAATGGATCCAGCTGAACCCAACTGGATGACCCCTAAAAGTTCCCCCCCTTTTTTTTAAAGAAACTAGTCAGTTAATATCAGTTTTGGGAACTGTTAATGGCAGAGTTGGTTACTTTACCAAGATATCACAAAGTGCCAAGAGCAAAAAACATAGATACTTTACTGGCGCTAAAGACAGTCATTAAAGGTTCTCACAATGCTGGCTGGACGACGCAACACCTTAAACCGACTACATGCTTTTGTCACATACCTTAGTATCTGTAACTAAGGAGAGGATGTTTAGATATTTCCAAAATTATATGTTATAACAGTTTGACCATTTCTTCATAGATCACATCCATACAGAAAACAGTTCTTAAGAAATAGTTTTAAGAGCTGAGTGATGGCAAACACGTTAGACTTAGCACCAATGTCGCCATACTTCTTCCTGTCTTTGGTTAATGACTTTAATGGGCAATCTTTAGAGCAGCTAGAGAGACACTTCCTCCTTTCAGTAAAACTGTTAATTTCAGTACATACAAACACATACTCAGTTGAAAATCAATAATTCACAAATGCTTTCACTTGTTTTGAAAAGTAATGGTTCAACATTTTAATTCAAATTAATATTGCCTGACAGAAATGAGACTGGCTTTGATCCATCCCTAAGTTTTACTTTCATTCAGATTTAAACAACTTTAACTTTCTTATGTGCCAGGAATAATTTGCAAATGAATTCAGATCTAATGTTGCAAAAACATGTGGAATTTGATTGAAAAATATTTGTTCCTCTAAAAAAAAACCCAAATGGATTACTGTCACTTTTTATAAATAATGAAAACATTTCACTGATAATAAACATGTTCCTGTCAAATCAAACATGCAAACATGGAACCAGATTTCACAAGGATTGAAACAGGCTTAACATGCAGCTTATCATAAAAAAGTTTTCTCAAAACATACTTTTCAAATGGAACATATACTACTTACATTGATTTTTTTAAAATCTGCTGACACATCAGAAATTTCACTTTCACCTAGACACATACAGTAATGTTGGGTACAAATTATTCATGACAGTTGTGCTTTCCAAACGTTACAAACACCATGATTGAATGCCTGTTCAGAATATTTATTAGAGTTTTCTCCTTGCATGCTGATAGATCAGGTTTTACAGAAAACTATACCGCTGATAGATCAGGTTTTACAGTAAACTATACCTCTGATAGATCAGGTTTAACAGTAAACTATACTGCTGATAAATCAGGTTTTACAGTAAACTATACCTCTGATAGATCAGGTTTTACAGTAAACTATACCGCTGATAAATCAGGTTTTACAGTAAACTATACCGCTGATAGATCAGGTTTAACAGTAAACTATACCGCTGATAAATCAGGTTTTACAGAAAACTATACCGCTGATAGATCAGGATTTACTATACCACTGATAGATCAGGTTTTATAGAAAACTAAACCGCTGATAGATCAGGTTTTACAGAAAATTATACTGCTGATAGATCAGGATTTACTATACCACTGATATATCAGGTTTTACAGAAAACTATACTGCTGATAGATCAGGTTCTACAGAAAACTATACCGCTGATAGATCAGGTTCTACAGAAAACTATACTGCTGATAGATCAGGTTTTACAGAAAACTATACCGCTGATAGATCAGGTTCTACAGAAAGCTATACTGCTGATAGATCAGGTTTTACAGAAAACTATACCACTGAGAGATCAAGTTTTACAGAATGCTATATCCTCACTGACCTACAAGATTGTTAGGGTAAAGCACCTAAATCTATTGAAACAGTTCCACACTGTAAATCGGTTAAATATTGATTTTGGGTCTTAATGATTTTTAACTACATTTTACGTAACTTCAGCTGAATGATTTCTTGATTAAGGTGATGAAGTTACAAAGGCCATTCAACAATCATTAGACTAGAAGATGCTGGAATCGATATCTGGGTGTAAATAACAAACGCTTTCTTTATTCCAGTCTGCCTCTTCATTTGATAGAATAAGTTGCTATGCAACATGAATTGCTTTCAGCAGGGAGAAGGTTATATGTTTATTTCAAGAATTTGACACAAATTTGCGGAAGGGCTGCAACATTGAGATTTATGCTGCAGTAAAGCCTACATCTGGAAGAAGGGCTGCAACAACATTGAGACTTCATGCTGTAATACAGCCTACATCTGGAAGAACGGCTGCAACACAGGGATTCATGCTTTAATAAAGCCTACATCTGGAAGAACGGCTGCAACATTGGGATTCATGCTTTAATAAAGCCTACATCTGGCAGAACGGTTGCCACAACATTGAGATTTCATGCTGTAATAAAGCCTACATCTGGAAGAAGGGCTGTCACAACATTGAGATTTCATGCTGTAATACAGCCTACATCTGGAAGAAGGGCTGTCACAACATTGAGACTTCATGCTGTAATAGAGCCTACATCTGGAAGAACGGCTGCAACACAGGGATTCATGCTTTAATAAAGCCTACATCTGGAAGAACGGCTGCAACATTGGGATTCATGCTTTAATAAAGCCTACATCTGGAAGAACGGTTGCCACAACATTGAGATTTCATGCTGTAATAAAGCCTACATCTGGCAGAACGGTTGCCACAACATTGAGATTTCATGCTGTAATACAGCCTACATCTGGAAGAAGGACTGTCACAATATTGAGATTTTATGCTGTGGTAAAGCCAACAAAATTTTAAACAAAATTAACCTTCCACATGTGGGTTGGAACATATTTTTGAACGAATACAAATCTCTGATTGGAACCTTTGCCAACAAATTAGTCCTGCATGTTGACCATGCTGAATGGATTAACAAGTCTTATACCTTAAAGGGTGAACAACATTGAGGGTTTACAGTTGTCTTGAGCTAATCAGGAGCAGAATGTTCAAATCTGACCACAAATATTCATACATATCCTATCTGTCATGTTTTGGAAGACTAACGGTTTGTGCTTAAAGACCTCTAAGGAATGTGAGGCCATCAATAACCTTCAAAGTCTGCAGTTCAAGCACTTTCAAAACTCTTTGTACTTAAGTCCTTGAAATCAATTTCTGAAGCACCGACCCACCGAGAGGAAATCAATTTCTTGTTGAGGAGTAATCATTCCATGCATGATTTCACTTTGTCAATAGCATATGCTTTGTCGAATGACATATGTTTCACAATTCTACTTGTAAATAACAACTAGTTAGCTTCAGTTTGTATGATGTATGTTTTAAGAATTAACTAGTAAACATTAACTGTAGAATTACAGAGTAAACAAGGAAGAGCTCCAATGTACTTGTTCTCCTCAAAGATATCTCGCAGCATGCTGGAATCACGATAGTAGCTATTTATGTACCCCGACATTAAACTTCAGGAAAAAATTTTCCCAAACAGAAAACAAATTTTCAAAACACCATTGCATGTCTTCATTAAGTAACTTCAAATTGTTTCAAGATGTTTTGCATAAGCCTCTTTAATTTACAATGTTAAGTGATTAATATTTAGCAAAATACTTAATGCTTACCTATAAGCATATAGGAAAGTAATAAATCTTCTTGTTAAAAAGAATTTCTTGAAATAAGGTTTCAAGAAAGATTGGGTCAGCATGACATGATTTTTTATACTCTTACAATAATAAAGTATATTCTTCAAGTGTCTTAATATTTTGAATATCTAATAAGACCTTCCATGTTATTGAGCAAATGAAATTTTTTACTTTTTATCCTTCATCTTAGTATATACTTCCTAACAAGCTAAGGAAATTACATACTGGATTATCATAATCAGAAGGAAACAGAGATAATAGACAAGAAAACAAGGAAATGAAACCAGCCATGATCTCAGGGATTCAAAATTTCTTCCTTATAAAACAAACCATTTTCACCAAAGTCATGAAATCTCATAGACTAAGTCACAATACACTCACTGTATATGACAAATTAAAAAAAAAATTACATTTAACACTTGAAATTTTCGAAATGTATTTTATAAGTAGCTTGTAAAATTGCTTGAAGGAACATTTACATTGGTACCATTGAATAGTTGCAATGGAAATATAATTCTATTATGTCTCTTGAATTTAAATCTAGCCTTCTTCCAGGATATACAACTTTAAGTGAAACAATACAAATGGTTGTGTCTCTGACCACTGCTGGTACAGCTTTTAGATACATAACAACAAAGTCTCTAGAGACTTCAACACAATCTCACCAAGTCCATTTTGCTTGACAGGTGTAAACACACAAGTAATCACCTTCTGACCAGGGTGAAATGGACACCACCTGGACAATCAACACCTACAGGTGTAGATATCAAGAGCAAACACAAAGCACACCTGCTCTTCACTCTTCAACCTGTAAGGTCATCAGAACAACCAGTTAAAATAAACTGCATGTGTTACAGGCCTACCAAAGAAAAAATTGAATAGCAATGGAAAGTAGCGAGCCACCACATTTAGAGACGAAATTGCATCACAAAATAACGATGGGCATCAAAAAGTTAGAAATAGCATCATTCAAGCGACGATCAGCACTTTAAACAACTCTTCATCTTGTAAGTTCATGAACGACCAGTCGAAATATGCTGCAGGTATATCCACTTGTGGATTATAAGTTTTAGATGTTTTGTAATGTAATGTAATGTGAGTGCTCTGAAAAGGCTTTTGGAATACTCTGGATATGATTTTGTATTGTTTTATTACAATTTAACATCTGAATCAAAATCCATTCTGAGTGACCGATTAACGAGAGATAATAACTTGTTAACAGGTTTTAATGCTCGCCCATGTAAGATACTGCAGTGCAATACTATACGATGATATTAAACTAGCGTAAAAAAACTGAGCGTATGATGTCACAATATTGTGTGGTTATGACATCACAATGTTAGCACTGCCGTCACAATGGCGGCCAAGTTGCGAGAATGTTAGTTTCGGCATCCTATCGGTAAATATGCTTGATTTGTGTTTGTGTCTAATAAAAAAAAAATACCATACTTCCATTTAATACTATCTTTATCAAACTTGTTAATATTTCGGTAAGAAACTCGCTTTCACTTGTTTTATCCTGATTCATGAACTTGTTTACTAAAAATAGTAATAAATGCAAGGTCATCCATATGTTTATAACTTGAAGAGAGGCTATCATGATATCTTGGATCTCAAGGCTAAAGGGTCAAGCATGTTGGTTGCATTTTCTGTCAGAGGAAGATCAAAGGAGAAGAAGCACATTTATTTAGGATAAATAAATTATCTCACAAAAATGAAATTAATTGCAAGATAATTGCTTTTAAATAAAAAATGATATAGACGGATAGAGCAATGTTACGTCTGATCCTTAGAAGATAATAAACTTGGCACAAACTACCATTCATTGTGCAAACTTTTAAGAAGTAAATTTTCAGAAAACATGCTACTGTCCCTTTAAGGCTAAAATCAAATCATTTTATTTCCTGCAGACTCCCTAATGGGTGAAAATTGCTCATGAGGCACTTGTCATCAATGACTCACTCATTCATTCAATTTATTTGATTTAACTATTCCTCAGGGTTGCTGAAATATTTTTGTTGCATGTATATAAGCAATGGTTTCTTATGTAATAGTCGCTCACCATTGTGGCTATGCCTGTGAAACCTGCGAGCATTAGCTGGAATTAGCGAACCATATGTGCTTGTTGATTGAAGATTTTGTCTGACTTGTCATTGAATTAACCATTTACTAATATTCTGTCTGTATTCACTTAAATCCAGTCCACACTTTATCAATACACTATCCTATATGTCACTTGCAAATGTTGAGGTGTCACTTATGAATAAGAGAAAATTAAGCTGCATAAGAGCTCTTTAGTTTCTCCATAACTGCTTCAGCTGAGATACTCGAGGGAAAGTGGCAGAACAATTAATTGAGTCACCTGATCAGCATATTGCCCAGCAGAACCAGGAACTGGGTCAAAACCTTAGTTAAACATATCCTCGAGACCATTTTACTGATGCAGATAATAGTGTTATCTCGGGGTCTGACTCGGACACATAATGATGCTAAAATTTTATGGAAAGATGCTGCTTTGACCAGCAAGAGCTTTGAACACACCGTTTTTTTTATTGATGATTATGCTTTTTGTCATTGTTTGATATAATTGGTATACTATGGTAATCAGATGTTGAAACCTATGCTGATGTTTATATTTATTTTGATGTCTGTATGTCCTTATGTAGTGGTTTTTCAAGTAAAAATGTAAACTAAACAGTAAAACTCATTTTTCTTATGCTTTTTACAATGCCGATAATATGATGCTCTTGGTTATACCCATGATTACATCGTTTTTGTACATAATTAATAGCGTTAATGTGCTTTAGTTGACATTCAATCTGATGCAGACGCTGATGCAGACGCTGATGTCAATGCTGGTGACACTAAAGTCTGTCAGTCAGATCCTAAAATAGGTTAAGACCTAAACAAGTGTATAAAAGACTTGAGAGCTGGATTTAATTTTTTTTTTCAAATTTTCTGAAAATGAACAAATTTCAGTTTCCCTTATTGTTTTACCATTTTTTTTCAAATTTTCCACTTATTGACCATATTTTTAATTTCAGAGTAAATTTGTTTGACTAGTTTTGCTAATGTTGTTATTTGATACATGATTTTTGTTGAAGAACTGATGATTAACTTTATTTTCCTCTAGTTAATAGAGTTTGATCATTTATTTCACAATTTCCTAAAATCTTATTAGAACACATAAGAAGTTGTTTACGGTATTGACAACGTGTCCATGGTACAACACGACATTCATATTAACTTTGATTTAGGACATACATAATCATATAAAGACAAAAAAAATTAAGAATAATAGATGTAGATTCAAATATTACAAATCTTCAAATACTATTCATTGGTATACTATTGGCGAAACACATTCACCTAGATTTCTGACAATCGACTGGGTCAAGTTTACTAAGGTGTTGGTTGTACACGTGATAACAAAACACATGTCCCTACAAACTCTTCAAAGACTTGATAATGATCTCATTGTAAGTCATCACTTTATGATCTACTTTGAGAACTTCCAATCTAATTTATAAGCATTGAAGATAAAGTGAAATCCTCAATGAAAAATAATGTTCAGTTCCGAAATATAACAAATAAAGCTTAATGAAAACATCCCCATTATGAAATCATGAAATTTTGATTAACATAACATCTTAAAATAATTTTCTTCCAGAATTTGAAAGCAATATTGAAAATTATCATATAGCATTCGTACCTATTCAATATGAACTTGAACATTTTTGACAGCATTTTCATAGTTTTCATGATTTCAATAACAGAATTTAAGCATGTGAGTTATCCTGCCATTCAGATGCAAGATATGATATTTGGAAAATCAATAAATTTCCTTGACATCAAGTCTTGAGTTTTTGCCTGTTGGGATTCCCATCATTTCATAAGCTCTGACTAAGGGGAAACCTGCTACCTTTAAAACATGTAAATATCAGTGATTATCTGACCATCAGGAACCAAACCTGAGAATAAAGTAATCAGTAAAACCAATCTCATTGAAATAATATCTAACTACATGCGTAACGGAGAGTAGCAATTTAGATATTATTTCAATGAGATTGCAGTAAAACAGAGTTTGTAACCTGGGTGGGTCAGGAGCAAAGGATAGGAATAATACGAATATAGCTGTAGGAATCATATGATAAAAAAAACTGAATCAGCAGATTTAGGGTTAAGCTCTGAGACTGGCTGGTGACCAATAAAATCCACTTCAAGGTAACTATGTTTGGTAACCATACCACTAGACAAATATTGTTTTGTGAAACTATTATCACTAGAGTATGTATACAATTACTAGAACATTTATCTCATGTCTATATCTAAATCGCTAAGTACATTACTTGCATGGTTGAGTTAATGTTCTCCTGCCAGTCTCCTGTATGTTAATACATACGTTATTTATTTAGTCATGCTTTGATGGTTCTCGGGTTGTACCCTCAGATATACACAAGAGTACATAATGATTGCCAATGCGTGACAAGCCTTCATCAACTGCCTCATTGGCTTCTGACCCTATTCACTAAGGTCAGGGGTCAGGAGGTCACGGGCGAGGGTAATTTGAGGACACACTGCGATAACAGACAGGTGAATGGTGCATAAAAATGCATTTGTTGATTTACCGATATCAATTTTTTTCCCTCAATTCATTATACTTAAACTTTTTCAAAAGCATAAAATATTCTGATAAGAATAGTGATTCTGCGTAATTCAAGATAAAGATATCAAGAGAATTTAACATTTAATCTGCTTGATGAGAAACAAATTCATAATAAATATTCATTCAGGAATTATGATAGCTGCAACATAACATCTCATATATCCAAACCTAGTTAACTTAATGTACATAATTCATATTCCTTCTCTTCTAATAGAGATAATTGACTTTAATGTGAAATTCATTTCTAACTGAATACTAAGCTTTACAAATAAATAGACAAAAATCAGTCAATAAATATCAAAGATTGACAAGAAAATTGACCAGCTTACAATGGCAATTCAAATATTATTCAACATTGAGAAAATTGATCTTCCGTGAGTGCAAGGATTGTTTTATCTTTCAACCAAAACTATCTGTAACAGAGTTTCAATCACAGATGTCTCTGAAAACAGAGATTATTGGTTTGTTTTTTCCTCCATTGTTTTCCAAAGTGCTTCAAAAACAAAACAATGAATGTGACAATAGTTATTTAACACAAAACATAGTTTCAAGCAATTCAATCTGTCGGTGGGTCGGTCTGTCTGTATCTCCCCCCTTCCCCCTCCCCCCAACCCAGCAAACAGGATGCTCTTTCCTTGTGTCAACGTGCTGATTTGGTGCTAAATATAGCACATTTTCCGGGTCAACTCGTGAGGTCACATGACACAGTGGATGGACTATTTGTAAACAAAGAGTAGCTGAGACATGGTCTGGCTTGCTGTTGCTAACGCAGGTCGCATAATCAGCAACATTTGCTTTGCTTTCAATGTCTCATGGAGACTAGCCATGGCCACAAAGAATGACATCAGCTCCAAAAACATTTTAACTTAGGTCATAAAAATGATAGTAATGACACAAAAGGAGATACTTGTAATCTTAATTACATAAATCTATCGGGACATGAATATTTGACATTTCTATATAAAGGTTTTTGTTTCAGACAAACGCATTATCATTTAATCAATTATATGTAATCTCTTTATCTAACTGAACATTGTCACTGCCCAATGGTGGTTCCTGGGAGTGTGGGGGTTTGGGGGGAAGATCTGGGGGGAGTCATATTTCATTATATATCTCTATATACCTTCTACTCACTTAGCTTCTTTTTCAGGGACACATATTCTTTGATAAGAAGTTATAGTTTTAACAGAATCAATCATTTAAAACTCATAAGTTGCACCCCTCCAAACAAAAATCTTCTATCCATCCATGCTGCCACACCATTCCAATAATTTTCAAACCTGAATTAACAGGCCGAGAATAATTAACAACCAGTCTGTGATCACATGGTATTGATCATAGCGATAAAAATATAACGAATAAAACAGTACTGGCCTGTTCTGATTGGTCATTTAACTGGATCGTTATCTATAACTTTCAGCAGGGGTTAAAAATATCTGTAAGTACGAGGTAAAAGACTTAACCAAATTTTACCTTTATTTCACATAATAAAAAACTGAAAAGTCAAAGACTTTCCTCTTTTTTCACAGTCAGTGGTTTGACTTTCAGACAAAAAACTACTGTCAGTTCATGACTTACTGATTCCAAAAAGATAACCCTTGAAATGGAATTTAAAATATGCAATATGCAATACCCTCAAATACTCTACATCACAAAAAAATGGTTAAAATATGTGGGTACCATAGATTTTGAGTTTACAAATCAACAAGGCTAATAAACAAAACAAACAAGAAAGTAATCTAGGTTTACCAATGTTAGCAGTTAGAAGGGTCGTTATTTATTTAATGATCTGTAAACAGCAGTGTGTATTGATTCAAAGATTGGCCGTGTTTGTTTTTGTTTTGTTGGTCGAGTCAAATACAGTAGGGCTAACAATAATCATGTTCATATACTGTGTCAGGAGACAACCTTCAGTCAGCACACAAAAATGCACACAAGGCTATACTGAAGAGAGAAATTGGCTACATAGCATATTTATTGAAGACACGGATGAGCCACTGAAATTTGCACAAATTTTTTCAGTGGACACTGATATTTTTAAAATGCTAAAATGATACAAACTATGCTACACTTATGTTTAGAGAGAAAAAACACATATCTAAAAAAAACTTTTATTCAAATGAAAAGAGAGACAATGGCTTACACGTAAAAAATTCCATTTCTTTAACATGAAATTATCCATGGTAATCATCTATGAATGATAAAATAGATGAAACATGTCATAATGTTCGGCCTGTTCTTCTACAAGTAACAAAAGGCTGGCCCACAGATAGGGAAGACAAATAATCTATAACAATACATTTATGTGTCAGCCAACAATAAATCATGGAAAGATTTGCCCCTGATATAATGCATGACTTAACCGATAGGGGGTTCACACCACTTAACTATCTTGGTGAAGAAAATCAGTTCACGTCAACTGACACAAAATGAATTTGGATTTTCTTTCATTGAGATGAATTATAGCAGCAAGTTTTAGATTTCTCAATTTTCCTTGTTAGGACAATAAAGTTACTTTCTGTCATCTTGTATCTGAGATATGAATGTAACATTACCGTGACAATATTTGAAGGGGCAGATAGAAAGTGAGGGGTTAAATGAAACATTCATCAGCCCTTTTTTAAAAAAGTCAAATGGAGACATCTTTTGATGGAGATTAACAGTTTAAAAACACCAATCGATGTTAACCATCTATGAGAGAGAGAGTTTGTCACACCCCCCCCCCCCCCCCCCCCCCCCAAAAAATTACATAAAAAGCCATCAAAAGTACGACTTGTCTCAAATTTCTAATCAAAATCTGGGTTGCAACAATAACTTTATACAAAATACCTTTTAAAATCAATGACTTATTCATGATTGGGGATTTTTTACTCATTCCCTGTAATGACAATCGAGCATTATTTTTATCATTCAGATGGTAAAAAGTATAATGTAAGTAAACTCGGCTCAAAGAATAACAAAACAATCCTTGGATTACAAGCACATGTCCCATGTGACCTTTTGGCCAATCCTTGTAAAAGAGAATACACCATCCTCAATATAATTTTATTATCTTCCTTGAAAGGAATGAATGCAGGAAGATTCACTAGTATTAATTGTGACTCATGAGACTTCTTATCATGATGAGAGATGACTTCATTATTTTAACACATATCAAAATACAAAAATGATAAATTGAAATAAATGACATTTGTCACTGTTTTGCTGGCAAATAAGGTTGACATAATCAGATTTCGTGTAGATATGACTCACGGCAAAGATCGAGCAATGCTCACAAGAGCAGTTATTGATTGGAACTATAAAACTGTATCTCTTCTATCATCTTTCCAAAACCTCAAACAATAACCATGGTTTTAACTATCTTCTGAAGAAACACAAGATGGTGCATATACATTCTTCTGCAGTGGTTGAAGCTAAAAATAGCAATGTTAAAATGTATCTAGGGCTTGATGCTCTCACCCAATTTCATCGCACCAGGTAAATAAAGTCGTCTAGTTCTAAATCTTGCTTCCTTTGCTGTCGAAAGGTCTCAATGGCGGATTGGACGTGACATGGGTGAACATTTTGGGACACACGTTGAGTGATGATTGCTCCAGGCATAGCTTGCTGAGATCATTGATTCCATATATACACTAGGTCTTGGTTTTTAGGTCCACTTTGTCTAGAAGCATGGAAACTAGATCTAGCTAAGTACACTGCACAGTGTTATGGTATGTTGTTAAACAGGAAAGAGGATGATGGTATTTCCGTTAACACAGATGAAACAGTGTCTAAGAACACTTAACCATCCCGCTCTTTGTTTTGAAATAGGTTTGACATCATTTTTCAAAACAAAGGTCATTGTTTGAAAAAAATGATATTATGCGGTAATTATTAAGAAAATGACGTAATCAGACAGGTGGATAGAAGATAATTTACATTCATGACGAACAGACACCAAGAAATGACTTTGAAAATAGCTAATTTTACCATGTGCAGTAAAATAACCTATATTTTGACTTGCATGAATAAAGCGCCATGCGAGATTTTCCGAGCATGTCCCCGTTTCATATCAGAAATCCCCTTTATTACTCACCTAAATGCTTTGTCAACTCTTGCTGATTCTTCCTAAGGTATGCACTTGTATAATCACTGATGCTGACAATGTCTTCCTTCTGCAGGGGGAGCAGGGACAGTAGAATATGTCGTTCTTTCTCGTCTTCTATTCGCTATGTTTATCTTTTTCCTGATGGCGGAAATAAGGTGACGTCACGTCACGTGACTGGAAAATCTCTCAGCAACACAAACAGAGATCACGTGACAAGGTAAATCCCCGTCAAAACAATTAAGTGCACGACAGACGTCGCGCTTTATATGCATAATGAAATGCAGAATCTTCTTGCTTTTGTTTGTGCGTGCTTTAGTGAATAGGTGATATCTGACAGACCAGCTATGAAGAAGTTTTTAATGGTATATTTTTTTTGTTATCCAGCTAATTAAGTTTCATGATTTTTATTTTTTTGAAAATTGTCATTGAGTTTATTGTTAAAAATTTATGTTTTGAAATATCCAAATCATGAAAGAGGTAAACATCATTTTAACTTGTTAAATTTCAATCATATTCATCATACAAAAAATTCACGTTGGGAAAATTCATCTAATAATTAACAAGCTAAGTAGGACATTATAAAATTCTGAATAACATAACACTAATGTTTAACATATCAATTCAATAAATAATTTCAAATTACTGAAAAGTTTCAACATTCATTTCAAAATGAAAATCTTAAAAAAAAAAGATTATTATGTTCCCTGTCATGACAATACTCAGCAAACAAAACATGTTGTACATTGAGTTTCTGATCACGTAACGCCTATTGCAAGCATAGTAGTAATATATAGAATCATAGAACTAAACCATGTAATTCAAGTTGACAAAAAGGGCGGAAAGAGTTCAACCGTATGATTTGACATTGCTACCTGTTCAATAACATGTGAGATAAGAATAGGGTTGGGTGTTGGCTATCAATAATTCTTCATCAATCTTCCATTAAAGTGTATATCAATAATCAATGGCATCAATGAGGACAGGACGGGTATATGTTCTTCAATCTGTATTGGTTGGATGGACAAAGGTGGCCGAAGGGAGGGTACACCCTCAAGGATTACCATTCTTATTGTCCATCGTAACCCCCGAAACTCCAATTAAAGGAGGGGTATATTTGTATGCATAGAAGTTATACAGTGCGGAATCGTACAAAATGCACTATTTTCTCTATGCGCATTTCGATGGATATCAAACATCTAAATCATATCTAAATGGTGTACCAAACGTCTCATGGTAGGCCTTATAGTTAGAGCAAGGCTCGAGCAATGATACCCGTTTAAGAATGTTATGTATATACAGGATATATCAAACATGAAGTTACATTAAAGAGCCACTCCGTGATTTTCATAACATACTCTTTACCTTTGATACGAACCTAAATGTCATATGTGGTGATATAAAATCAACACATCTTAACTTTTCATGTCCAAAAGACATATATATGACAAATACTGGTTTTCCATGATATTTTTAGAAATAATGTAAAGGAGGCGTACAGACAACTGTCCCGTCAACTAAATGTAGACTTTCTCTCAGGAATATATTCAATAAACCATATTTCTACAAACGGTTAAGGTCTACAATAATACCAGGCAGAGAGTGAGAATGATATTACAAGCATACACATGTGGGTATTCTGATTTCCATGTGTTTTACCCTGATCGATTCTTCTTTCTTCTTGTCTGTTAAACATACTTATATACCGCTGGTAGGTTAAAACGGAAGTCCAATATCTTCTGCGTTTAGATAAGGATAATACCGACAGGTAGTCAAGTACAGATAACCCTCGTTGATTAAATCTGGGTATAGGTAGGCACTTGCAGGTACAGGTATATCAATATGTCTGGAATATCTATACGATGCCATTGTTCTCTGGACAATCTCTGTGCGTGTAAACAAGCTTAAGCTTCTCAACCGCTCGGAGATAACAAGTTACTGATTAGAGCACCTATCCACTTATATCACAAAGAAGCGTGGAAGAAATTATGAACCCATGGAAAATATCAGGCTGTGGTTAATGCCTGGTTAATGTTAATTACGGATCTTCTGTCTTCTGGTTTTACCAAGGACGTAGAATTGCATAAAGTTCTCGATTTTCATAGAACGGGAAATAAATGAGATTTTGTTTGTCTGTTTCTCTTGGTATTTACTCCTTACTGTTTTTCAGAAAAGAATGTTTTGTTTTATTTCTGTGCAACTGTTTTTTTTTACTATTAGAAATAATTCTGAGTGCCATTGAAAGCAACGAAGCCATCCTATAAAGGTGTATTGCAAATCGGTATGGGTATTCTGGAATCTATCCTAGGCAAGGCGATAGACATATACATGTATATCATATGTGCGCACACATGTATATCTAAAAGTGAATGGCTGTATTTATTTGTTTACTTCTCTGACGCAGTTATTTATTTTCAATGAGTTCATTAGCTGATAAAAGACTTACTATAAAGACGTTTCTATAGTAAGTTTTCTATAAGGACATTAGACTTCTGCCAACAATTTAATAAAACATTCTATCAAATGTCAACATAGGAAACAATCACAAAACAAAATGGTCATGGTTGTGTGTGTAGATAGTGACACAAAGAAACAAATGTTTTCATCACGCACTTGTCAATGTTGAAAGAATTTAAATTTTAATAGCATGTTACTTTTTGATAGAGGAAGGAAGCAAGTTAACCCATGACCTATGTACCACACGTTAAACTTTACTGAACCTCGATTTTATGACGAAGAGAAAGGTGACTGAGTAGCAGAAGTAATCATAAACCATCTAAAACCCACTTCAAGATTTTCAAGCACTGTGAACAGCTGACATACCGACATCCCGTGCTTTGTCTATGCATATGGCTTAGAGGCATTCTAAATAGAAACCGCCAGACACGTTTAAGCTGCCAACATACTATAAAGCAATCTCGCTGTTTGTTCAGGAACATAGTTTCTGTCATTTTTATCATAAACTTCTGACTTGCAGTCTGAAGAACACTAAATGTGTGTTTACCCAAGAGAGGGAAGGAGAGAGAGAGAGAGAGAGAGAGAGAGAGAGAGAGAGAGAGAGAGAGAGAGAGAGAGAGAGAGAGAGAGAGAGAGAGAGAGAGAGAGAGAGAGAGAGAGAGAGAGTATGTCTATGCATTAATAAGGCTGATAGAGTAGTGCACTAATCTCAATATAGGACTTTGATATAGAGAATAGTTTTACTATTTCAAGTGCTACAGACTTTAAACACTTAACCCACTATAAGACTACGTGTTACATGTTTAGTATTAAATTAAACATTCTTCGAACAGGGCCGAGCAAAGGTCTTTTGCAAGACAACAAGACAACCAAGACACTTTTATTCTCTATTGAAGCAAATATCAAATAACAACTGTTAAAATAACATGATAACATGAATAATTCGTTGATGTATATAGTAAACCATGTACGTACACACGCACCGATGTCAGAATTCAAACTGATAAACTCTGACATGGGCGTTTGGGTTCATTTTGACATAATCTTCGTGCCATATCTCTTTAAGTTTTAATAACACAGCTAAATTTAGAATACTGAAGACTCCTATGTATATGTTTAGGCATATGGGAAAGACTTAAGTATGTACATGTAGACATGCGTATAAACTGTTTACGTCACATGGACTCGTAGAGTATCAGTACCGTGGGAATCGTACATTCCTATCCAGGCCTATCAAACAAGTTCAGAAATAATTATTGATATAGACATAAAATCGTGTATACATTTTCAATAATATTACATTATATTCATCTATTTCATTCGTATGATGTACAATGTGTAAGCGTCATTGATTTACCTGTAGTGACCAAAAAAGCTGAAATGTCCCCATGAATATCAACCTAAAAATTTTCTTTTTCGAGACCTATAAATTCGATTTCCTGAAGTGTACTGAAAGTTATCTAATTGATCAACTATCAGGAAAACCTGAAAGCGTGTATCTTAATCTTTACTAAGTGAATAAAAACAACAAAATTATCTTATGTTATGCGTCGCATTTATGCCAATAAATGCTTCCTATTAAATTCGCCGAAGAGGCATGGACACATGTCATTTCCTTGTGTGACCCACATCTCGACTAGAAGGCGCAATTTTACCTGGTTATAATGTACCAGGTGTGGCATTGGATCAGGCGTGTTTACAAACACGAATGACACAATTACAATCTATTTATGTCAAACCTGTTTTCAATCGACGGAGTCATTTTGGATTACTGAGTGCAATATACGGTAACCAGTTTACCGGAAGATATCCTTTTCAAATTTGTTCTAAAGTGACGTGTTCTCAGACTTGTTTAATGACAAAAAAGTATAGCACGATGTGCACTGTCTGTGAATAAAGTAAATACGACACTCTTGTACAGATAAATATAACTTTCGCTCAAGCTATTGATCGACCCTGTAACATGGACATATACATTAATTAAATACATAAAATTCTTATATTCTAAATTCTCAGTCCATAAAACCTTTTTTACTTTATGACCTTACCTTTTTTACTTGTTTTAATTGCATTTGTTACACGTTTAACATAACATTTAACTAACAATATTAATATCTATGACAAAAACGGAAAAAGGATACACCTATATGTACTTGCATTATAGGCTACATTTTGTAACTAAGTAGGTTTGAAATTTCACGGATTTTTTCAGTTTTAGTAGCGCTCTAATCTTGAATGTTATAAATAAAGTGATACTGCGCATGTCTTTTAGCACTTTAAAGAATTATTCGTATGACCTGGAATGTGAGATAACAAAAACATCTCATCTACGTCTTATTTTATAGTACATGGTCATATGTACCTGAATTTCTAAACTTACTTTTGAGGTCAGGGCCAGGCTTAGAGTCGAGATGGTTTTAGTTTTTAGTGCTCATAAAATGAATATAAAATTCCCTGGTGATATTCTCCGCTGAATTATTCAAAAGAGTTTATCCACTATATAATAATAGTATTTTCATCACATGGTTGTAAGAATATGGTGGAGTTTGAGCTTAGCTGCCCTAATTTTCTTTCAACATGAATTACAAAAAATCTTCTATCTACTTCTTTCTACCCCATCCAGTTTTTGGGACTTGATGTTGTTACAATAATTTAATGTTAGTGTATTTCGCGGATAATCAAGTAGAGAATAAGCACAGTTGCAAATTCCAAGCATGAATGTCTGTTCAATATCTATTTTCTGTGATGAAAGAATAAATCATCCGGTCATCGATCAAGAACACACGCCTACGGTTGGCAGGAAAAGTCGTTTGCTGGGAAATTTTAATTCAAGCCTCCCTGACTTTCAAATTCGTTCTTACGCCCCTGCTTCATACTTTGCTTTATATCACCAAAGGATGAGAGTCAATAACGTCACTGAGTCATACTTTGCTGTATATCATCACAGGAGGAGAGTCAATAACGTTACTGTGTCATACTTTGCTGTATATCATCACAGGAGGAGATTCAATAACGTCACTGTGTCATACTTTGCTGTATATAATCACAGGAGGAGAGTCAATTACGTCACTGTGTCATACTGTGCTATATATCATCACAGGAGGAGAGTCAATAACGTCACTGTGTCATACTGTGCTGTATATCATCACAGGAGGAGAGTCAATAACGTCACTGCGTCATACTTTGCTGTATATCATCACCAATCTCATTGAAATCAGCCCGAAACTAATCTCTAGTACCTCGCTACGTTTCTTGATCTGACCACGGCTCCATAAGATCCGCGTCAGACGGCCTTGACCGCCAGACTGTGCCAGCCAATAAGAATCGAGGCTAGAAAGACTTCGGCAACTGTCGAATTGACATTCAAAACATCACATCTAACCTTTGTATCTCGGGATTCAAGCTTTTTCTGAATGGACCCGAGAAAAGCCGAGCTGGGATGAACGCAAAATGATTGTGGGAGTGTTGACTATCATGATAAATACGCTCATGTTTGGTCGGAAATTTAGCTATTTCTGCGACCCGAGGAAGATAGTGATTAAGATGTATTATCGTGACAATATTTGCGTTTGATTTTGCATTTTCTTCATCCAAAAGATGTTTTCAAAAAATTGAAAAGTTCTAGAGAAGTAATTTACCAAAACAAAACTACGACACATTATTGAATAGGTCTACAAAGCAGTTATATCAAAATTAGGTCGACAATAATTTTGTCAAAGGGTTTCGAGGAATTAATTTCAATTTTTAAATTTCATATTAAGTATTTTCCTGAATGGGGGCAGATAAATAAATCAACTGTAGAAACAGAAACATTTGCAGTTGCATTTGATAAATGACATACTGTTATTACATATAGAACTCAGAAGGGTGCACTGGTTAACCATTCATCCGACCCCCGACCCTCTACCCCCGGGGATTATCGACAGTAAATGGTGCACCCTCTCGCTCCTTCGCTGTCACTGAAAATTCCTGGATTCGACACTGTTGTGTATCTCAAAAGTGACAATCATGTTTTCAGTAAGAAAGCTGATCATACAAGTCAAAATGATAGATCTTAGTTGCAACAACAATGATGTTCATTTTTCATGCTATCTATTGACAATTTTTGCAAAACATTTTTTCAGATCGTCCCTTATTTTTAACTTTCCACAATCTTTGATGACCAAACAAAACCGATATGTACGCGGACCCGTGATTGGTTAAAATAATTGGAGGTGAAAGGTCACGGTCAAGGCCGTCTGACACGGCTTTATGGAGCCGTGGTCAGATCAAGAAACGCAGCGAGATACGAGCAATTAGTTTCGGGCTGATTTCAATGAGATTGTATCATCACAGGAGGAGAGTCAATAACGTCACTGCGTCATACTTTGCTATATATCATCACAGGAGGAGAGTCAATAACGTCACTGTGTCATACTTTGCGGTATATCATCACAGGAGGAGAGTCAATAACGTCACTGTGTCATACTTTGCGGTATATCATCACAGGAGGAGAGTCAATAACGTCACTGTGTCATACTTTGCTGTATATCATCACAGGAGGAGAGTCAATAACGTCACTGTGTCATACTTTGCTATATATCATCACAGGAGGAGAGTCAATAACGTCACTGTGTTAATGCATGATAGTAGAACGTAGAACATCAGCCGCACTGCTAATTATATCTGCTAAAATGTAATTCCCTTTTTATGCCGCTGCTGACATTGCTAAATAGACCTGCTAAAATGTAATTCCCTTTTTATGCCGCTGCTCGATATAGATAGTGTCATTACCAATCCTAATGTCATTGTAGTACCAATGTACATGGTCATCATTTGTTCCCGACCACGGGAAAAAAACATCTTTCAAGAATTTGTTAGGAAGATTGGGAACAATTTTTGTGTGTAATATATTTGAAATCAGCTAAAAGAAGCATGTCCATGCCTATGATATATTCTTGAACCAATCTTGACCAAATTACATTATCAATTATCAGTCTCTTAACCCGTGATGCAATAACTATATTTAAATCAGGTACACCAATTTCTCCTAGTTCAGGTGGCAGTGCCATAACATCTCTTTTGATTTTATCAGGTTTTCCCTTGAAAATAAATTTGTAGCGTTTCTTCTCTGGGAGTGCTGGTACACTGCTAAATAAGTGGTTAATTTTTGGCAGTAGCAAAGAGTTTACTACATCATTTCTTCCAAAATGTGTTAAAAATTATTTTGACCACAATGTCATTTTTTTAGAATTTACCTAAATAATTTCGTTGGGTCTTATTATCTAAATCAACGTAAAATTCTATACCCATTAGTTTAAATCGAGTTTGAGACTAGTAGAATTTCAATTCTTTACAAACACAAATATAACCTTTCCAACTCTGAGAAAACAACCAGTTTGACTTCCATGATAAAGATTGAAGACAATACTGTGACGTCATCACTCTCTATACAGATTTAAGTCTGTCGAAACATTATCTACGTGTTCTTGCTATTTAAAAAATCAATATCACGTAATTATATATGTATTTTTTCTTCTAGAACCATTTCGTCAGCCAAAAGAGAATGGTGACTTATAAATGGGTCCATTCAGGAAATTTAAGCACGTGTCTCCAACTGCAGCACAAGTATCATTGATTGATTGATATAAGCACGTTGTGTGAAGCAATGTATTACCGGTAGAAATAATCGTTTCCAGCATATCCAGCCATGATACATACTTAGAATAGGTCACGTTATATCTAACGTGTTTTATTTCGAAACCAATGGTTTTTTTTTCAAAAATGAAAATAAAGAGTTTAGCTATGGACATCGATTAGCAGCGTTGATTAGCAAACGTTATAGAGTATTTGAATTATTGATGCCATTAACGTACTCCGAAATAACCTGGTAAACACGAGAATATCAACTCTACCGGAAATCAGTAATTTCTAGATTAGTGTATACTGATATATTTTCATCTGTGAAATGAACTACGATAGTACAAAAATAACAACAACTTATGTCATGTAAGTAGATGGATACGCGACTTAAATAGACAAGTCACGTTTGTTTTGCCATTTCTCTAAAATATAACATCTATTGAAATGCACTGCAGTCAACAACTAAACCCAAAAATGTCTTATAAACTTCTGTTTATTTTCAAGTACTTTGTAATTGCGTATGGTTTTTGAACCTTGTCAAACAGTTACACGTTATTTCTTTATGAACTAACTGGCGTTTGAATGAAAATTTTCAAACAATATTCAAATATAATCACGGCCCTTCCTCAAAGCTTGTTTTAGTGAAGAAGACGCTGCCAATGACTGTCTCATCTTTGCAATGTGTTTACATCACATTTCGCGGTAGCATGTGTGTGATAACATTATATGAGAGACACACAGTTGGAAACTCAAAACTCCATATCTGTCATATGGCTACTTTCCATGCACTTACTCAGGTACTGTACAGTATATTGGTATCTGTGTTCTGTGTACTGTGAATAACATGAATAATGCGAACATTCGATTGCGAGGAAGACTATATAAGAAAACTCCACTTTTCACCTGCTATTAACTCTTAGCTAATGACTGCTACCTGCAATATAACACCTGTAATTAACGCTTGTACATATTGACTACACCTGAGTTCCACCTGTGAGCGTTTAATTACCAGGCTGGTGTCTGGAAATGTGAAGGGGTCACGAAAAGGGCACTTACCTGAATAAAACATTGTTTGTTTGTAGGTAGGGTGAAAAAGTCAAAGGAACGCCTGTTCAGCTAAATTGTCCACTCAGCGAATTGCTGTGTACAGACCTGGCAAATTGTCAAATGTTAAACTGCCTCAGTAAATTAGTTTACAATGTACAATGTCATTGTATCTTATTAAGCTTGGAAATGTAGACTTCGAATATTATGAATTTTTTTTACGATCTATATAACGTGTCCCTTGCATTTCTAGAATTATGCTTCACCGGACTGAAACCACGCCATGTGGTCTGTATCCATTTATACAGTTTTGTTTACTTGCTCTTCGAAGAGCCCAATTACACCATTAATTAACCTGTTATAATTCGATACGTAAAATAAGGAAAGACATCTTACATTTTCAAATGGCTAAATACGTAGATACCTCATTAAAACAGTTAAATAATTACATTACATATGCACACTGACGCTTGGTTTGACATATCCTTGGTTTTAAATTTGGTCTTAGTGTTTGGGGCTCCGAAATAACGTTGGTCAGTGACAGTTCACAATCTTTCAAGGGAGTGTCAACCATAAGGACAAAACAATAGCTAATAAGCATATTTAAAAAGTATATTAGTTGTTCGGAACGACTTTTTATTTTCAGCACTACAAAACCCTATAGTGTTAACTTTTAGTTAGAATTCACTTTGCTTTAAACTTGAACTCTGTTCACTTGGACAAATGACATTACTCACATAGCGACATCATATCACGAAACATGGACAGCAAACTATTAATATCAAGATTTGAAGAAAAAAAACGGCGATAGAGTCAATAATTGTTTAAGAAATTTCGTATTTAAGCGATAGAGTGTTGTATCATATCATACTTCTTATTTTTCTGTCATTTATTACTTTCTTACCAAACCACATACCCCGACTTGCAGACAATTCAAAATATATATATTATATAGCTTACATATATTGCTTATTGTCCCGCTTTGGTAGTTGTGACATGACCGGCAATGTAATGGTTTCTCTTGTAAACAATGGTTTGCTCATATGGCGCGAGTTCATGTCACATTAGTTCTGCTTTGTTTTCGTCTATTGTGCTGCAAATAAAAAGTCATTGTAGATCATTTCCGTTTTCCCTGCATTGTTGTTCGGGTGACGGTCTGAAACAATGCCTTTGTGTTATCATTAGAAATTATCATAAACGTTTGTCGTGACATTGTTAGAAAAATGGCAGAAACACATAAGTATGACATGGAATTATGTTGTTTTTAAAAAGTAAGGGAAATAAAGACGTACAGCTCAAAACATTTACAATCATTAATTGTTATCATGGCCTTTAAACCCCGCCCAACCACTTATGTTACGACTTGAAATGAAACATACAAGAGCTTGCTGGAACCATCGATTGATGATGTAGCTGGGTTGAACAATCGATTGATTGTAACATCGATTGATGTGGCAGTATGATTGTAACATCGATTTATGATGCAGGTTGATTGAACCATCGATTGATGATGCAGCTGGGTTGAACTAACGAGTGATGATGCAGCTTGATTGAACCGTCGATTGATGATGCAGCTGGGTTGAGCTATGGACAGATGATGCAGCTGGGTTGAACCATCGATTGATGATGCAGCTTGATTGAACCATCGATTGATGATGCAGTTGGGTTGAGCTATGGATTGATGATGCAGTTGGGTTGAACGAACGAGTGATGATGCAGCTGGATTGAACCATCGATTGATGATGCAGCTGGGTTGAACGAACGAGTGATGATGCAGCTGGGTTGAACGAACGAGTGATGATGCAGCTGGGTTGAACGAACGAGTGATGATGCAGCTGGATTGAACCATCAATTGATGATGCAGCTGGGTTGAACAATCGATTAATGTGGCAGTATTATTGAACCATCGACTGATGATGCAGCTGGATGAACCATCGATTGATGATGCAGCTGGATTGAACTATAGTGTAGAATGTAAACAGTGATAGATTAGCTACAGTTTACAAATTTAACAAATCATAAATCATTCGCATTTAAAAGAAGAAAACTAAAATTCACGACTTGAAGATGTATTGATTTAAGGTAACATACTCCTATACCCTTTGCTACTTTTAAATTGTGATTTTTTTATTTCAAATAAGGGACTGTAGGATGTGAAAGTTCTCTTTTTCTATCCCTCGATTGTCCAGGTTTCCAACACAACAAACGATGACGTATGGTGATGATGATTTAATCGTTGACACTTTGCAGATGAATATACACTTCTTGAAATTATACACTGACTTTGTACATAAGTTGACTTTGGAGTTGTATTTGTATTTGGTTGAAAAACCATAGATCTTCTTACGCTACTAACTCGATTCTTACTCTTACAGATGATAGTCTTACTTTGTCTAAATCTTACTGAACTCTGCTAGAACTTTCTCAGGGTCTCTATTTAACCACGATGCTTATCAGGCTTCATATCTTAAGGCTGGGCAGTCTTCGACTCAATGGGCAATTATTTACTTGGACAATTTAGAAAGCGACAGGACAATTAAACATTTAAAAGGAAAACGTCATGGTCAATTTGCCTAACAGCTGTGAACTATCTTAACAACTTGGACGGTACCGTTATAAGCACATTCAGGGAGAACTTTATGGGGGTGTCACAGCTCAATGTGTGGGACTAGAGGGTTTGGCTACCAAAACACTGATAAGTATCGTGGGACTATTGCTTCTAAGCTAACAACAAAACTCATCAAAATTTGGCTCTTACATTCCGGCCCCTAATTGTTACCTTTAGCTTAATGTAACAATTATAGTTATGGCAATAACGTAAGAACAAATTTTGACATTAACAAAATAAACACTAGCATAAATCAACTTTCTAATCTACTACTCTTAAAATATAATCAAAGTAAAATAGCCTAATGGATACCATGTCCTACTACAACAATGATATATTGACGATAGTATAAAATCTATCTGATCTTTTTGATACATCTTATTCATCACTTATATCTCCCAGTAATGTCTTTGTTCCTTAGCACAATTACATGATAAATGCCCATTGAATGATGCAGCTGATTGATTCAGTTTTTATATACACGCTAACAGTCACTTTCAAGAAGCAAACATAGTTTGCTGATGGGTCTGATTAATTCAGACGATTGAGTTCTCACTCTTACAGTTCTCACAACACCTTTAGAGTCTGTGTTCAATTCTGACACTCTGCCCATAGCCCAGGAGCTACGGGGAGCCAGGTTATCCACAATCAGCACCACGTCACCCCTTCGCAGATTACGTCTCAGCTTTACCCATTTTTGCCTCTCCTGAAGCAACGGCAGGTACTCCCTCGTCCATCGCTTCCAGAATAGGTCCGCCATGTACTGGACCTGGCGCCATCTGCGTCGTGGGTAGTTGTCGTCAACCATACCTGGTGGTAGGGCTGGCATTTTCTTCATCAGCAGCAGATGATTTGGAGTAAGGGCTTCCAAGTCACCTGGATCATCGGATGCTCTAGTGATAGGCCTGTTATTGATGATAGACTCTATCTCACAGAGCACAGTTTGTAAAGTCTCTTCATCTAGAGTCTGCTCCTTTACTACTGATCTTAGAATCTTTCTTACAGTTCTTATCTGCCTTTCCCACACGCCCCCGTGGTGAGAGCCTGTGGGTGGATTGAATGTCCACTCTATATTTCTCTGCAGCAATTCTTGGTGGATCTGATTTTTGTTCCACCTGTCAATTTGTTCTTTGAGTTCACGTTCGCTCCCAACGAAGTTTGTGCCGTTATCTGACCACATCTTTGTCACCTGACCTCGTCTAGATATAAATCGTCTTAGTGCATTGATGCACGAATCAGTGTCCAGACTCTGTGCAATCTCTATGTGGACAGCCCTCGTTGTAAGGCATGTGAACAACACGCCATATCTCTTCACGTGACTTCTTCTTTGCTTTACATCAAAAGGCCCAAAATAATCCACGCCAACATAGGTAAATGGTGGCTTGTCAGGTGTAACTCTTTCAGCTGGCAGGTCAGCCATTTTCTGATTTTGAACAGGAGCGTGTTCACGTCTACATCTTACGCAGTTGTGGATCTCCTTTCTAACTGCTGCATTAGCTTTAATCATCCAGTACTTTTGGAAAAGTGAAGAGAGGACGAAATTCCTACCAGAGTGGCCGCATTGGATATGGATGTGCCGGATGATAAGTCTCGAGACATGAGAGTCCTTAGGTAGGATAACAGGATGTTTTGAGCTCTCTGGCATTCTTGCTTTGTTCAGTCTCCCACCTACTCTCATGAGACCGCCTTCAATGAAAGGATCCAGCTTACAGAGCGGGCTACTCTTTCCAACTTTGGCTGAATTTCCAGATATCAGGATTTCCATCTCTTTAGGGAAGGATTGCATCTGAACATATTTGATTATGGCTTCCTCTGATTCTTCTAAGTTTCTTATTGTCAGGAAGGTTGAATTCTTTTCCGAAATCACTGGTATTCCTTTTCCTTTCTTAATTCTTTCAAGGAGGACTGCTTTAATCTTTAATAGCCATGCTATTGCTTTCTTAAGTGCAAACCAGTTAGAGTAGTGGTTTATGAGATTCTTGAGTCCAGTGCAGGGGAGCTGATGATTTATTAGATTAGCATAAGCTACTTTGTTCACTTCTGCATCTTCGTTAGGGACCTTGATCGAAGTGTCTTTGAAAGATAGAGACATTTGGCAATGTCCATCTTTGAGTTTCTTAGTTGAAGAAGTCATCTCCAGAAAGTGCTTGTCGTTATGTGACATATCTTCTTTGTCTTTGCTGCTTTTCTCACTGAAGTCTCTGATGAAATCAATTTTCAATTGCTTATTTAAGGCGTGGTTGGCTAAAACATCTGTTCTGTTGACAGACACGTAATTTAGACAGTCTTCTTCCCCTGGTCCACATTCCTGCATCAGCCCATTAATTGTCCATCCCAGCAGAGTCCTTACAGCAAACGGGCCTTCGTTCTCGCTCTTTATGACCTCTTGAGGCTCCATTGCCTGTGGCACGTTGTTGCCAATAAGAAGCCCTATCTCAGCATCTATTGGTGCAAGGGAGATATCTTCCAGATGTGGCCATTGCTTGAAGAATTCCTCCTTAGGGATCGTTGCTTTAGAAATGGGCATTTTCACTTGAGTGAAAACGGTTGGTAACTTTATCCACTGTGACCCTTTGATATCTGAGATCTCTAGTTCCTCAATTAGAGATGTGTCAACTTGCTTTCTTTGATTTAAGGTGTTAACAATAATTTCAGTTTTCTTTCCTGAGACTCTTAATTCTTTTGCTAACTTGTCTGTGCAAAACGTTGCTGAACTGCCATTGTCAAGGAAGGCATAGGTTTCTACATACATATTGCTCGACCTTGATTTTATCCTTACAGGCACGACAGGCATGCAGCTTACTTGTCCAGTTGTTGTGGAGTTGATTGAAGCATCAACACTGTTTGTTGATACTTTCTTAGGTGAATACTCTCTTGGATGATCTCGACTGTTGTCATGGAAACATGTAGCATGAATCCTGTTGCATATTTGACAGGCCAGTCTGTTAAGACATTCTCTGCTAGTGTGGCCAACTTGCAGACACCCGAAACACAGTCCTTTGGGTCTTAGAAAGTCGATCTTTTCTTGTAGAGACCGACCTTGGAAGTTTCTGCATCTATCCAAGGAGTGATGGTTATCACAAAACCAGCATGGTTTAGTGAATGCTTTGGATTGATGATACCTCTTTTCTTCTGTTTCAACTTTATTCAGTTCAGATAAGTTGTCACTTTTTCTTTCCTCTTTCTTTGTTTCTGTTGCAAAACTTCTTAACTTCTTTGGTTCTCTTGGATCAACCTTTTGTTGTCGTCTGTCATCACAGATATCCCCAAATATAGGATTTGTCAATATCTGAGCCTGTCTATCAACGAATTCTGCAAAGTCCAAAAAGGTAATGGGTCTTCTCTCTATAATTGGTAACGATACAGATCTCCATCTTTCCCTGAGCTTGTACGGTAGTTTGAAGGCAATATCTCTCAAATTCTTTGGATGGTCAAGCTCTCTCATGTATTCAATATCCTTCATTGTATTGCCACAACTGGTCAGGAATATTGAAAAACTTGTCAAAGCCTCAGCGTCTTCAGTCTTGATTGATGGCCAGTTGAGAGCCTTTGCTATGTGGGCAGTCGCTAGCTTGTACTTGTTGCCGAATCTCTTATCTAAAAGAGATCTCGCTGTCTGGTAGCCTTCCACTGGGTCCATATGGATACAGCTCCTCACAAGGTCGTTTGGCTCACCACTGGTGTATTGGTCCAGGTAGTACAGTCTGTCTCTTGGGTCCCTTGTTTTCTCCTCTATCCCATGCTCGAATGACCTAATGAAGGGTTTATAATCCACTGGCTTACCGCTAAAGGTCTGGATCTTTCTAACTGGAAGGGAATACAACTTTTGATTTTCCACAATAAATTGAACTAAATCTTTTTGCTGAGTACTTTGTTGAGGAATAAGGTTTGAATGTGTCTCTTCTAATTGCGGTTGGCTATTCTGAGTATGGGTAGGTCTAAATTCCACTGCCTGAGAGTTTAGGGATGGATTTTGCCTTTGATTTGTGTCGATGACATTTAACTGGGTGTCAAACTGATCATAAATCTCAAACTGTGCATTTGCAATCTCAATTTCTGTCTCTAAGTCTAACCTTTCTTTCCTTTGTCTTAACCTGGTCTCTTCTTCTTCTATCCTTTGTCTTAATTTAGTCTCTTCTTCTTCTTTCCTTTGTCTTAACTTGGTCTCTTCTTCTTCTATCCTTTGTTTTAACTTGGTCTCTTCTTCTTCTATCAAATGCATTTCTTTAAGCTTTTTCTGATTTGCAATTAATTCTGCCCTTTTAGCCAAAGCATTTACCTTCGCCGAACGGACAGAGCTTGTTTTAGATTCAACTTGGGAAATACTGTCTTTAGGCCTGACATCTTGGCTATCTTCAGGGCTGGAGGTACTACCTTTGACCCAGGTAGATAGACGACTGTGAAATTTGTGAAACCCATTACATTCCGTTTGATACCATTCTACTGCATCATCTTTCTTATCCTGACTGTCCAATTTATCAATATAGTCCTTGGCACAAACTTGAAATTTTCTAAATAACTCTTCCCATCCTACTAGTTCTGTGGCTACGACGTTGACATCCTCTTCTCTATCTTTCAAATATTCAATTACTCTGATCTTTCCTATCAGTTCTGAATGGAGATGATCCCTGTGTTCTAAAACCATGCTTAACACATGAGAATGTCCCCTTTCTTCTGATAAGCTTTTTCTTGTGTCCGAGACTAAAGATTTACTCCTTGTAATTCTTTGATTGATGTCACTATGTTGATTCACTGTATCACTTAAGGCCTTATCTTCCATGATTCAGGTTTAATAACTAACAATGTTACTTACAGTTTTTGGTCCATATGGTCATTTACACACAATATAATCCAATGAACGAAATCCAGTGAACTTGATCCAACGATGAAACAATGCACATGATCCTCACTTCTCAGTTCTTAATTGTTCTTTCTCTTCTCACACATCCCGGGGTTTAAGGTTTTTCAACTTTGTAGGATGTGAAAGTTCTCTTTTTCTATCCCTCGATTGTCCAGGTTTCCAACACAACAAACGATGACGTATGGTGATGATGATTTAATCGTTGACACTTTGCAGATGAATATACACTTCTTGAAATTATACACTGACTTTGTACATAAGTTGACTTTGGAGTTGTATTTGTATTTGGTTGAAAAACCATAGATCTTCTTACGCTACTAACTCAATTCTTACTCTTACAGATGATAGTCTTACTTTGTCTAAATCTTACTGAACTCTGCTAGAACTTTCTCAGGGTCTCTATTTAACCACGATGCTTATCAGGCTTCATATCTTAAGGCTGGGCAGTCTTCGACTCAATGGGCAATTATTTACTTGGACAATTTAGAAAGCGACAGGACAATTAAACATTTAAAAGGAAAACGTCATGGTCAATTTGCCTAACAGCTGTGAACTATCTTAACAACTTGGACGGTACCGTTATAAGCACATTCAGGGAGAACTTTATGGGGGTGTCACAGCTCAATGTGTGGGACTAGAGGGTTTGGCTACCAAAACACTGATAAGTATCGTGGGACTATTGCTTCTAAGCTAACAACAAAACTCATCAAAATTTGGCTCTTACAGGGACGTTAAACAGAAAATGATGATAAAAAGTTAATTAATCTCTGAACAAATTATAACTGCATCAGCTGGAATATAAAATGGCGAGGAGGATTCATCAAGTGAATTTAAATGGTCGTTGAGCATCCCATAGCATGTTATTTGTTGCTTTGTCAAGTAATTCTTGTAATTGCCTATGAGTGCCTACCTTGTCTTTTATGAATCTCAGAAGAAGGTTCTTAAACCATATATTTACAATTAATTTCTAAAAGTGAAAATTCCAGACTGAAAACTCATTCAGGAATTTATTCAAATTGATATTAAGAAAACCTGGAAAAAAGGACAAAAGTAGATTCAGTCTAAACTTGACAAAGAAAAGTCTGCTTCAAGCTCCGGTATACAAACAAAGTTAACAGTTTCATAACAGTTCACAGTTTGTAAATGCGTGGTCTGCAAACTGGACAAACAGCTCATTTTCTGACATGTGCGCTAAAAGCGTGCAGCACGTGGTACGCATTGCGTCACGGCTTTCTTTGGCGTGTTGTTGACGATGTAGTTTTCAGCTCTTTGAAGCCAGGCTACGGATTGTGACCTTAGCTGACATTGATTAGCCTGGCTTCGATCAGTCAACCTCTGTCTCTAACACATGCTATCGACATCACCACCCAACGTGATAGATTCGAGTTATTTCGTGTGGTTTTTAGGAAACGTCTTTTAACGCAGTGAAAGTGAAAGTAAACAATTTAGAGGCTGATGAGAGTGGACTTCGTGTTTCGTTTTTGAAATAACTATAACAATGGTCTTATACATCCTTTATTGTCATACATGTTTCGTTCACGCGTACGAATTTGCAACATTTTGAAAATAAAAGACAAATTTGGGAATATTGCGTATATTTTCAGTTTCAGCTTTTTTATATCATTTAAATGTGCATATTAACTTATGTCTGCATATATGCTCAATTGATTATTGATAATAGGAGATTTGTATCTGTTGTATAAATGGGGAGTTCTGGACATAGGGTATTTTTGTGTTATGGATAATGAAAAAATACCCTGAGATCTCCGTTGGTCCAGAACCTCCATTAAAACATATTATGTACACTGTTTGTTTCATGTACAGAAAATGGTTGTTATGACTTCTATAATCTATACATGTCGTTTTAATTTACAGCCTTGTACCCTGTCTCATGTGGGTGTTTGAAAAGTCTTGAATTATATGTTTGTGTGTATAATTTAAAAAGAAGAGAGAAAACCAATCAATTTACTAATTCCTTTTACTGATGCCTTTGAAAAAAAAACACCTTTGACTATTCAATATAACAAAGACAGCATATTTACAATGGTGTAGATATATGAAATACCTAGCTTACTTGAATGCAGAAAGTTTTGTAGTCACAAGTAGAATGATCATTTCATCTTGCAATCAGTCAAGGAATAGAAAGATACATAAATAAGATAGGGGTAAGGGCGGTGACATTTGCGTATTAACCTGTTTTCATGGGAAGCGAATGTCTGTCGTATCACTGAGAAGAAATCCAGTTGCCAATGACGCTATAACGTTTGCGTTAAAACTACGGGTTTTATTGAAATATAATTATATGCACAATTTCACCAAGAGTACCTGCTAGTAACCTTTAGTGTTGTCCCAAAAGGTACACCTGCAAAACGCAGAACGATTAAAACAACAATATCTATTGCTGCCTGCACATATGACGTATTAAGGGGACTTTTGTGCAACGATGGGCTGTGTTGCAGTTGTTGAAGTTGAAATGAACACAGAATTCGTACACGCTATCCCGCCCACCGCGCTGTGTCGATGGTAGAGCTATACGCAATGTTAGGCAGGTTGAGGTCAGAAACGATCTGACCATCTGCAAATGACCGCTGAGTGACCGATGTAATATGTAGAAATATGACCTGATGATACCAAGGTGACCTACATGTGGAGACTGCCTATCAATCATCGCACTGACCGCAGGTCGATTTCAACATCATTTGGGCTTTCTCGGTTAGATTTCAGGTTAAGTGAATTGACACAATTTTTGATTGGACGACCCTGAAGCTATCAGCAAACCGTTCTCTCGGTCACATGCATACGATGTCCTCGGAGGAAAACGCTGACTGATAAACAGATTATCATATCGATTAAACCAATCTTTAATTGTAACTTAATCAGCTAGATCTGTCATGTTTCACATGGGACGACGCTGTATTTATTAAGTCTCTCTGAAATCCACCGTTGGCATATGAAACTTCACTATGTCACAGTACATTACTTGAAAAGCTTCTTGGGTATCAACTTGGACTATAGTTTTTCTTACTACAAAGTTGTGTAAACTTTAATCACGTCTTGTCCCTGCATCGTATCCATTAGACTTAATAAGGTAAAGATACCCTCCAATAGTTTTCAACTAAAATCTCACCTCCAACAGTTATTCAAAGGTTTTCAATGTTTTGTGGTCAAAACGGGAATAGGTAGCAATATCCAATAGTTGGAAGAGACCTTGTTTTCAGTTACAGATATGGTCCTCAAAGTCTCTATTAGTTTGTCACGCGCGCTTATCCTCAGCCTAACGCCCTTGGACGAGTCCCTTGTGACAAACTATTAGAGACTTTTTTGGACCACGCATAAACTTGTAACCTGTCTTGTTTCTCTTTGCCATGTTGTAAACTAGAACAACCATTACCACCATACATAAGCCTAAATGCTGAAACATAAAGGTTTCCTGAAATGCCAGTTTTGAATTTCTTTCAGTCATCAAAATAATTTCAGATAGCTTATGGTTACGTCATTGTTATATATTTCATTTAACGGAGGACGTTTCCATTAAAATAATGAACCGAAGCCAGGGGGCCGATGCGATGAATCGCTGGAATAAAGAGTTGCGATGACATGACACTGACGCACGCCAATAATTCGTAGACATAAATTATGCACAGATGATTTTATCTCTATTACTAACGATATGCCCTCAGGTAATCTACTATATAAGTTATTTGGAAAATAACTATGTATTTATGTAAAGCTGTATTTATGTATTAAAGCTAAGTCTTCAAATAATGTATATTTGCATATTATTCGCAAGAACTGCGAAATCGGCAATATTGAAATTGCACAGCCTACCTTTATAATCTTTCTCAAGCTGGTGCTGGGATTGTTGAAATTACCATACATTGACATTTCACAGTTACATATTAGTTTTTAAAGTGACAGTAGCACGTTTCGATAAAGCGATCTTACGAAGACGAAAATAAATGTTTCCCGATGATTTTGAAACAAAATAACCAGTTTTGATCGGTTAAGCAAAGCGTTTACAATTTCCTACCTCAAAGGATCAAAACGTGTTCACAAAAAAATGGCCGCCAGTGGTTTTTGCCTGATACTTGATTTTTCCTTTGCGACTACGTATGATCGGTTGAGTACTGAGATGTTTTAACATTTGGAATCTAAATAATGTTTATTAGAGGAAATTCGAAGAAATAATTCTTTTTAAAAATGTGCTGCTGCAAAATAAGGATATATAGTATTAACATCGGCCGTTATTGTGCCTTGTTATGTGATTCCGGGGTCTGATGACACGGGTGATAAGTCTAGAAAATAAACACCAACAGCTTGACTTCAACTTGGACTGCTGAAGTCAAGGCATGTCGTGTTTTTATAGAGGTTCGTGTGAGACACATAGTCAGAGGTTATGAGACCTACCATCAATAAATCGCTAGGGTTCGTGTAACCGGCGATCTGAATGATCCTTAACTAAAGATTGTTTCACACTTGATTCTTGTCATGTGGACTGTTATGGAATTTCAAGGTTATGTGCCGGTCAGATAGCCATGTTGGCAGACTCTGGAATGCGAGTATTATGCACAGATGGTTCTACATTTGGCTATTGGCATGTGGACTCTTTTCTAATTTCTGCGTCTAATTTTCATATAATAATAATTAAATAATTTACATATAAACATGATAAAAGTTTACACGGGGATAGTATTCCTGGGCGACATGTTGCTTTTGTCCTCAAAAGCACAAGTAAAGAAACACATATAATTTATTGATGACATCATGACAATGCTTATGTATATAAGATTGATGGACATGCAAATTAACAACAAAAAAAAAAAGCTTAGTTAAGTACTGATTGTCGAACACAATGTCCTCTACACAATAGATGTTGGGTCAACAATATTTATGTATCCCTGATGCGTTTGTAGGATGTATGCTGTGAACGGTGCCCTAAACATTTGTTGAAGTTTGCGAGCAGCAAAGAATGAGACACGGAAAGAGTTAGGTACAGACAGAGAGCGATGAGTGAGTCTGTTCTTGATTGTGAAATTAGGCCAGTCCACTGTAAGGACAGGAAATAGAAACCCTGAGATGTGTAGATTGTCAATTATTGCAGGGGGGAAGATATCCCAGTAAGATGGACAGAGAGTGAGAGTCATAAAGGGAATTATGACACATTTTGATCCAGATGTGACCTCGAGAAGGAGACAATTTTGATTAGGAGATCGCAATTTGATAACCAGAATGATGAGCAGTATAATTAAAAGTACAGTAATGATACCTAATAATATGGATACATGGTAATCCACGAGATCAGAAATTACAAAACTTGGGGCCTTAGTCGTTGAGGGAACTTTTTTATCATAATCAAAGGAAGGTAATTTCACTGCCTTTGCTGGTACAGCATTATGCATCATGACGAGGGCAGCCGATAAGGTGCGAATTTTGAAGAACATCCAAAGTGTTAATAAAATAGCAAGACCGGATATACTGGTGCTTACGATAGAAATAATATCGGAGGTGTCTGGCCAGGATTGTTGTATAGCTATTTGACCATCAAGAAGTGGTTCGGCTAAATTTTGAAAGATCTGCTCGTCCTTTTTAGCACTATTTACCATACGTTTTAAACTAAGGTGAGCTTTATTGTCTTGTGCAATGACATTACTCAATTTGTGCCGGAAGCTTTATATTGATTTCTTTCTCAAAGTTTGTGTCGCCAGCTATTGTAGACAGGACCTTGGAGTCAAAGAAGTGTTGGAGAAGAGCGAGATTGACTGGATGAAGACGAGATAGCTGAGTAGAGTTTTGCTGACAAGAATCAAAAGACGCTGGATAGAGAAGTTGTTCAGTGGATAAAGTGCAATAACATGGTACTGTGAGCACACAGAATGGGCACCCTTTTATCATTTTCCTTGTATGAGGACAGGTGAGAGAGATAAATGGTATCTGGTAGACAAGGACATGGGCAGAATCAATAGGGATTAGTTGAGCAGGATGTGGATGAATGATATAGCGGAAGTCACACAAACTTTTAATATCACTTCGTTTGTCTTGAAACAAGGCAAAGATGCATGATGATACTGTGTCAGGAATGAGAGTCAGTCTGAGCGGGCACATTAAGACGGTGTTACCTGAACAGGACAGCATATCAGATTCGTCTAGTGTTGCGTAATGCTGATTAGTCGAGGTAAGAGCAAGGTATTTGGGCGTGTTGAGTAACTGTGTAGAATGAGATGAAGTTTCGTTGACAGGAATAGGCAAGGAGATAATCTCATATATTCGCAAGGGGTGTTGGAATGAAGAAATGGGAAATTTCACAGCAATATAGATATGGGTTTTAGTTCTAGAGTAAAGAAATTTTGCCTGTGAGTAATAATAAGTAGGATTAGTTTGTAACAAAGAGAACTGAGAATATTTTTCAGAGAGAAGTCTGGAAAGATGATGGAGGGTTTGGTGCAGTACATGTGGAGAAATTAGAAGTGGTGATAATTTGCCTTGAACTAAATCAGAAATTCCTAACTTTAATTGATCCACTTCGTGTTCGACGGCAGAGGCATGTTGAATTTGAGTAGTTAAAATTGATGTTAACTTGACAATTGTGCCTTGAAGTACTTTTACTTCAGTTTGAAAGGTTTTTGCCATATCAGTAATAGCCTTATGGTTATCTTGGATTGCAGTGAGGGCGTTATGGAATCTGTCATCTACTAACTTCATGAAAGATGAGAGATGTTTTGAGTGCTCCTTTAATGTGTTGGCAATGTTAAGCTCGTGTTTTGTTAGAGCATTGATATGCCTAGCTAAGACATTGACGTCATCCGTTGTTGCTGTACCAAAGAGTGTTTTAGAGAAAGAACCTACGAAATTGAGAATACCACGTTTAGAGCGACTCTTTACTGACAATTTCGATTCAGGGACAATTTCAGAGATTTGAGTGTTAATTTCATTGATATAGAAAACGCATTTAGTGGTGATGAGATTAAGGTGTGTTTGAATCTGTCCCAATAAGGCACATGTGTTGTGATCGGAATGACAGACATTAAGGTGAGGTATTATGGGGAGAGTAGGTAACTTGATTTCATATGTATGAATCCATTCCTCTGTTGCAAAGTACGCTGGTGTCGATGGCTTGAATAGAACACCATAATTTAGACGCTGCACAGGAACACTGCCGATAACGGGGGTCACGAAGAGCAATAACATCGAGAGTATGATACTTCGCCATGAAGGACCTATGAGAGAAGAAAGCAAAGAATTTTCAGTATGATGACCAGGAGAGGAATCATGTTGTGGCCACCAACATTGTTCTAATCCTATTTTATGTACAATACGAACATTTGATGTCGTTTAAGGAGCTTGGTCAGAGCATAACTGATATCCAATGCGTTCTTAACACATATGGTTGAATAGTCGGAGAATACAGATATCTCTAGTATTTTGTGAAAAACTTGCGTTTGCGCTTTCGACCTCTATTTGTTTTTGACCTATGAAAATCAGCTATAAGAGCAGGGTTCAAATTTGAAGCTGGTTCCCATGTGCGTTCCGAATATCCTATCCACTTGACATAGTACCATGGGGCGCCTTTAACTGTTTTAGCCTTTAGTATTTTGTCAATGTAATAAGTCTCTTCATCTTCACTCGTTGGAGGGGAAACTGTGGTGGTGTGGGGTTTTGTGGATTTTGACTTGTGTTTCTTTTGTTGATCAGGTGTTGGGTTGGATGACTGTGTCGTGTTTGACTTTGTTGCCTGTGAAGTAGGAGTAGTGGGATGTTGACGATCATTAGTGACGCTTTCGTCTGGAGGGATGATATTGTCATTTTGGGCTTGGAAATTGGGACAAGGGACTGGGACATTGACAGCTTGAGGCTGTGGAGGGTAATACCTTTTTAGCCTGTTTGAGTGACTTATGTGGCTTGTTTGTTTGTGAGTCACAGAGCTTGAATGTATGATTGGGACCTACTTGGGTGATATAATACGGACCGGTGAATTTGCATGCTAATTTAGATGACTGACCTTTCTGAACTACAGTGTTATGAACTAGAACTTGATCACCAATTTGAAATGAAGGCTCTTTTGCTTTTTGATCATGTCGTTCCTTGCTTAACTCTTGTGTAACAGTCATGTTATCCTTCGCAATAGTTTTGGCTAACCTCAGATTGTGAAGCAATGCATTTAAATGACCTTCTGCATCTCTACCAACAGTTGGTTTAGGTAGGAGAGTTGTGTCAAAAGGCATATGCATTTCTTTGCCAAACAACAAATAGTGTGGTGAATAACCTGTGGACTCACAAGGAGTATTGCGCATGGCCATCATTATGCATGGAATGAAATCTGACCAATTGGTATGCTCAGGATTAACATAAGTGCGCAATGTTTGTTCTATTACGCTATTACGTCTTTCACACATGCCATTGGTTTGTGGATGATAGCTGGAGGTGTAGAAATGCTTTATATCAAGAAGTTCACACAGAGCATTGACAAGCTTGGATGTAAACTGACGACCCCTGTCAGTTAACAAAGTGCGAGGTGCACCATAGCGTGAGAATACTTCATTGAATAAAAGTCTTGCCACTTCGCTAGCTTCCTGTGTGCGCATAGGAAAGCCTTCCGTCCAACGGGAAAATGAGTCAACAGCAAGCAGAATGTACTTATAGCCTTCTTTTGTTTCGGGCAGAGGGCCTAAAATATCGACATGCAGTCTAGAAAATGTGTCACCAATTGGGAGTGGAACCATTGGTGCCTTCTTCGCGTGATTATCACGTTTTGAAAGCTGGCACTGATGGCATGATTTGACGTAATTTTCAATATCCTGATACATGCCCGGCCAATAGTACTTATTCAGTAAGGTGTGCCTTACTGCATCTCTACCTAAATGAGCTCCTCCCATCCGGGAGTCGTGATATTCCCTAAGAAGATCTTTTCTAGAACAAAATGGAACAGCTATCTGTGTGATAGTTGCTGGCCTGTTGTTTTTTGTACCTCTATGCCTTGCTTGATAGAAATGATACAAAATACCATCGAGTAATTCGTACTCAAGGGCACGACCTTTGAGACCTTGAATTTGGGCTTGTGTGTAATTGGGAGGAATCTCCCCTTTTGACAAGTAATCTATGACAGGCCGTAAGTCAGGACTTTTGGCTTGCTTGTCTGCTAAATCGGCTGTGTCGAGTTCATAGTCAATTGATGATACCACCACGGGCGGCTGATCAGTGTAAACTAGGTCGACTGATAAGAGCATATCATTACACTGAGTCTGGTCACTAATGAGGGAAGGCGTCGGTAATGACCGACCACCTGTGGATTGCGAGGACAGGGTGGGAGGGTAACATTGAAGAGGTGTGATTGATTTATCTGATGAGGCTTTAGACGTGTTACCTGTATCGGTCTCTGATGATGTGTATGAAGCTAGTTGAAGGTGTGCAGCAGCAACTTGTGCATATGTGCGAGCACCTGTGTGATGTGGGCCGTTGGTGGCTTGATTGCTTGATTGAAGCAATTGGTTGGCTTGTTTTGATTGAAGCGCTTGATTGGGTTGATCGCTGAGAAGCGAGTGAGTACTGTGCTTGATTGGAAGCAATTTGGTATATGAGGATGATGACCTCGTTTTACCTTTGGGAGAGTGACCTGTGGAGGCTTTTGTAGGTTTGCCTATATAGGTCTGAGTACACGACGATGTGTGTGTATTCGGGGTTGTACAGGCAACGAGTGCATTTGTACGCTTGTGAGTGTGATCACTTGGTATGGGGGGCCCAGGTATATCTTCTGTGTCAGGTAAAGACGTCTGTGGTGGGAACTGTGTACGCGAAAGTGCATCAGCATTGGCATTAGATTTACCAGACCTATGCTCTATGTCAAAGTCGTATTCTTGGAGCATGAGTGCCCAACGACCAAGACGACCTGTTTCGGCATTCATGCCTTTTATCCAGGTGAGAGCCTTGTGGTCGGTATATACCTTGAATTTGGTACCAGCTAGGTAAACCCTATATGTTCTGATACCTTCAAGGACAGCCAAGCATTCTAACTGCGTAACACCCCAGTTCTTTTCAGCTAAGTGAAGAGAACGCCCACCATAACAAATAACATGCTCAAGGCCGTTATCGTCACGCTGACTGAGAATATACCCAATTGCAGTGAGAGATGCGTCCGTTGTAAGTATGAAGGGTCTGTCAGGGTCAGGGTAAGCTAAAATTGGGGCAGTTGTGAGTTTGGTTTTGAGAAAAAGAAAAGCTTTTTGACATTCTTCAGACCATATAAAGGGAACTTCTTTTTGTAATAGATTATACATTGGCGATGCAATGCCTGAAAAGTTGGAAACAAATTTTCTGTAGTAGGCTGCGAGACCTAAAAAGTGTCTGGCCTCACGCACGTTTTTGGGAGGGGTGATTTGATTCACTGCTTTTACTTTGGTCTCGTCTACTGATATACCATCTTTATGGAAAACATGGCCTAAATAGGTAACCTGTTTAGAGGCAAATTTACATTTACTTGGTTTCAAGGTGAGACCTGCGTCTTTGATTTTCTCAAACACACACTGAAGGTGATGTAGATGCTCTTTGAAATTTCGTGAGAAGACGATTATGTCATCTACATAGATCAAAACATATTTCCAATTCATTTCCTGGAGAGCTTGAGACATGGTTCTTTGGAATGCCATTGGGGCGTTTTTGAGACCGAAAGGGAGACGGTTCCATTCAAAAACTCCATCAGGTGTAATAAATGCAGATTTGTGTTTTGTTGCATTATGAAGCGGAATTTGCCAAAAGCCGCTTGCACAATCTAAAACTGAGAATATTTTGGCATGACTGTTACCTACGGCATCAGTTACATCTTCAAAGCGTGGTAGAGGGAAAAATATAGGACGTGTGATAGCATTCAATGACCTATAATCCACCGCAAAGCGATAAGAACTGTCTTTCTTTTTAACCATAACAACAGGTGAGTGCCATTCGGATGTACTAGGTTGGATAATCTTAGTTTCTAACATTTCCTTGATCTGTTTTGAGCACTCTTTTCTAACCACAGAGTTTTGCCTGTAAAAGGGAAGTCGAACGGGTCTGGCATCACCTGTTTCTATGATATGGTGATGTAAGTTGGTTTTGCCCAATTGAGACCAGTTGTGAGCAAAAGCATTTTGATTGGCTCTGAGGAATGTCAAAAGTTGTTGTTTCTCTTGAGGGGATAAATCTGATTGACTAAGATCAACTTCTAAGTCTATGGGAGTGGAATGGTCAGGGTACCGGGTGTGAGAAGCGGGCGATTTTGATTGATGAGGTAATTGTTTCGATGTACTAACCTGATAAACTGAGGGTAGTTCTGGAGGAGTAGTCTGGTCAGTGAGTGTGTACACAGCAGATGGATTAATCTCGGCTGCTGTTGCAAGTACATGTGTGATTTTAAGCTTGACCTTACGTGAACTTGGGTTGAGGATGCGCATGCAAACGAACGGACCACTAGTAACTAAGCATCTGGCGCCCTGCAGATTAAGTTTAGATAAGCTTGGAGCTGGTTCAAGGAGAAGAATTTCTCCATGTGGCGTGCGAGAGATTGTTACTGGAATGTCTGTTTGACAGTTGGGAGGGATAGTGACAGATCTCTTGGCTCTGACAAAGCCAGTACCACTTGAAACAAGAGAGACAGTGAGAAGACCCTCATGGATATGAATGCATTTATTGGGTAGATCGATGATGACCTTATTGGTTTCTAAAAAGTCGAGTCCAAGAATGAGGGAATGGTGAATGTGGGAAAAGACATAGAAGGAATGAGAAAAGAGAGCATTTCCGATGTTGATATCGAGAGAGATAGTGCCTAAAATGGGATGCCGTTCACCACCTACTCCTATTATTTCTGTAAGTGAACATGGCTTGTAATGGAAAGGAGAATAGCCTGCTTTAGAAAGTAAACGTTCACTTACACATGAGATAGTAGCTCCAGAATCAATAAGACCGGTAGTCCTAATGTTGGACAATTTACATTGAATAACATTTTTCGTTAATGGAGCCACGAGTGAAACTACTGAAATGTTGTGCCTGGCCTCAGCTGCCCGAGTACCAGGCATACACCCCTATTGCTGCATATAATAATGCTGCGCTTTTCTACATACACTTACGTGGTGACCCTTATAATTACAAAAGGTACATATTGTGTTGGCATGTGGACATTGTGTACGAGCAACGCAGTACTTACCACAGCCTTGGCATCTTCTAGGTTGGGTGGACATGTGGAAATATGAGGGTTGTTGCATATAACCTCCTTGAAACATAGGGGGTTGTTGCGGCGGGGGTTGATGGGCGGCATTGGTCCAGTGAGGCGGCATTGGATGGGACTGCAAGAGGGCAGACGGTCGTGGATGTGTAGGCTGGTGGAAGGAGGACCTGTGCCGTGGTCGATGAGAGTGTGCTGAGGCCTTTAGATGTACAGGAGCACTGGCAGCCTGTACTTCTTCTTTCTGTCGCAGCAGGTCACGCATTAGATCCGCGAGTTCTGCCACGTTCACCGAGGCGGCGCTATCACTCGTCTGGGATGATAAGGCCACCTGGGCGAAGCGGCGAACGTCTTCTAGCGTCTTGGGCTCCTTGATATGAACCCACTGCTTCAGGGAGGCAGTGAGTCCATTAACAGCCAAGGCAACGATGACCGGCTCCGGCAGAGTGCAGCACGCTGTGGAGGATTGCACCCTGGTCAGGTAATCATCAGCTGACTCCCCTGGTTGTTGAGTAAGTTTCAACAGGCCAAGGTCAAAAGAGTCGCTGGTGAATCGACCCAGGAATGCAGTTTTTAGGGCTGTGTAGTCCGCTCTGGTGGCCTCGGGCAGATGTTGGTGCCATACCTTCGCTGCTCCCTCCATATAAAAGGGAAACAGAAGGCAAGCACGTTCTTGTGGTATAGCCTGCAGGTCCTTCAAGGCGTCAAAATCCTGCCACCAAGTTGTCGCTGATTCTGAGCCGTTATAACGTCGGAGATGGACGTTGTTCATGGCGTTTTGGTCTTGTGCTCGCGGCGATGAGGGTGGAGTCGGTCTTGGCGAAGTTGAAGGAGATGAAAGTGTTGAGAGAGCTGATGATGGTTGGTTGTCAACAGGAGAGAGACGAGCAGCAGGAGATGGCGATACGGGATTGAGAGTTGGGTAAAGAGATGAAGCTGGTGACTGAGTTGTTGTTATCTTGACCAGTGGGATTCGGGAAGGCTGTCTAAGTCGTTGTTTGTAATTTTCTGGACTTATACCTGTCATCTGGAATCGAATCTCCAAGAAATACTACGTCGACGAGGGACGATGAAGGCAACGACAGTGACGATGTTGAAATGACGACTTGACAGGCTTTGGTGATGGTCGACCATTTTCTTTATTGATGTGTGTGGTTACATGAAGAACTCGAGCCGGAGAACATGCACAAGTCGGTGTACACGTCAGGGCAACCCCATACCTGTCGTGTTACCAAGTTGATGATCGCAAAGAAATACTACGTCGACGAGGGACGATGAAGGCAACGACAGTGACGATGTTGAAATGACGACTTGACAGGCTTTGGTGATGGTCGACCATTTTCTTTATTGATGTGTGTGGTTACATGAAGAACTCGAGCCGGAGAACATGCACAAGTCGGTGTACACGTCAGGGCAACCCCATACCTGTCGTGTTACCAAGTTGAGTCCGACTCGAGTGGTGTACACTAAAAACTACATGATGTTGAGAGTGGACAGTCGGACAGCCGGCGAGTCCGTCTCCGGCCGTTGCCCAAGCTAATCTCTTGCAGCAGTGGACTGCACGAGACTTTATTAGCGTGCAGCACATGCGTGTACAAATTTGGTTATGAAAGAAGGGAACCTACGTGGAAGTTTAGAAGCGAGAGGTCAAGCGGTCGAACGTGTAATTAGATAATTATTAGTTTTAAGTGAATCGAATGTTCTCGCCATCTGTGCCCGTGTACATGTGGCCTGACTGGCGAGTGCTTATTCTTTGATCGCAAAGAAATACTACGTCGACGAGGGACGATGAAGGCAACGACAGTGACGATGTTGAAATGACGACTTGACAGGCTTTGGTGATGGTCGACCATTTTCTTTATTGATGTGTGTGGTTACATGAAGAACTCGAGCCGGAGAACATGCACAAGTCGGTGTACACGTCAGGGCAACCCCATACCTGTCGTGTTACCAAGTTGAGTCCGACTCGAGTGGTGTACACTAAAAACTACATGATGTTGAGAGTGGACAGTCGGACAGCCGGCGAGTCCGTCTCCGGCCGTTGCCCAAGCTAATCTCTTGCAGCAGTGGACTGCACGAGACTTTATTAGCGTGCAGCACATGCGTGTACAAATTTGGTTATGAAAGAAGGGAACCTACGTGGAAGTTTAGAAGCGAGAGGTCAAGCGGTCGAACGTGTAATTAGATAATTATTAGTTTTAAGTGAATCGAATGTTCTCGCCATCTGTGCCCGTGTACATGTGGCCTGACTGGCGAGTGCTTATTCTTTGATCGCAAAGAAATACTACGTCGACGAGGGACGATGAAGGCAACGACAGTGACGATGTTGAAATGACGACTTGACAGGCTTTGGTGATGGTCGACCATTTTCTTTATTGATGTGTGTGGTTACATGAAGAACTCGAGCCGGAGAACATGCACAAGTCGGTGTACACGTCAGGGCAACCCCATACCTGTCGTGTTACCAAGTTGAGTCCGACTCGAGTGGTGTACACTAAAAACTACATGATGTTGAGAGTGGACAGTCGGACAGCCGGCGAGTCCGTCTCCGGCCGTTGCCCAAGCTAATCTCTTGCAGCAGTGGACTGCACGAGACTTTATTAGCGTGCAGCACATGCGTGTACAAATTTGGTTATGAAAGAAGGGAACCTACGTGGAAGTTTAGAAGCGAGAGGTCAAGCGGTCGAACGTGTAATTAGATAATTATTAGTTTTAAGTGAATCGAATGTTCTCGCCATCTGTGCCCGTGTACATGTGGCCTGACTGGCGAGTGCTTATAATAGAGAGAGGAATAATTTAAAGATAATTTTACATAGATTTCAAATGAATAATTTGTAATATAATTTCGTTAATAATTTACCAACGAATACACGATGACAATGCTTCCCGTCTTTCGGTGAAATTTGTCCTCAAATTTCTTTAAAGAATAATTATGCATAAATAGTAATATTTGGGTGTAACATGATCATTGAAAATTGCTTGACAAGCATAGAATTTTGGTGCATCATCAATTACATGAGTAACATAAAACACATGGAACATATAGTGTGATAATCAAGCCAGTTTAGAAATTTGTTAGCAACAAAGGTAATATTGTTACATAAACGGTGAATGTATCTAGTATTGACAAAAACATAAAGATGAATCAAGTTGGGAGTCTTATATTGAGTGAGCCTAGACTCGACAAGGCCGCATTAATTAAGAGGAGGATCGTAGAAGATCGCACGAATATGAGATAACCTAACCAACTTGAATCGCCTGGTATGATAACGACAATATAGATTAAACATTCAATCATTATGAGAAACAGGTACGACGTTGGACATGAGTATATATAATGCAAGAAATCATGTTTGATTATTGGCTTTTGGATACATGATAAGTCTGAACGTGTACTATCACAAATGATAAAATTCAATTTGTTTCCATATTGAAATGGCGGAATAATTTTGGTTTAAAACAGTTAAGCATGGTGCAATTTCGAACGACACTGGTCTCTTAAAGAGTTGTATATTTGATGCAGAGAACAAAGTTATTGACATCGGGATACTTAGTACTCATTAGAGCCATATGATGAGAAATACACTACTAGCGGAAACATTTCAGCTTCTCTTTATGTCTTTAGAGGGTTTTAAAACCAGTTAACAAATTATCAATAAAACTCTTGACACCGGGAGTCGTATTGTGCGATAGGGAGACTCATCAACCGTGAAGTAAGATAATGAGAAGATACATGAACCTAACCGACGTCAACAATTTAAATTGATAAATGAAAAAAAATAAGGTTTATCCCAACGACTCCAGTACATACAAAACTTATAAACATAATGCATACAAAAGTTATTTCGAAGCGTTATTACTGGCTGATTAATTCACACATACCTGTTTGTTGGATCCAATAATTTAAACACACATTTGATACAAACTGATTTTGATAATGGTCACTTAATTATGAAAATTATTGTCCGATAGAGATTTTTATTCACAGAGTCTTTGTTCTTGATTTGCCAGTCTTCAAGGGACACATGGTGGATGCGTTAGTAGCGTTGAATGTGGTGTCTTGAAGATGGCGAGTAGAACGTAGACTTTTGTTGATTCTCTGTCGGGTGTTGATTCACTGCAGGCTCCAGTAGGTAGATGTCAGGCTGGTTGCCGTTTGTGATGACTTAACGATGATTGTCGCACGACGACTAACTGAACCTCTGGATAGAGTGAACTTACTTCAGTTAGCTGGTTGCGTGCTGATTGGCGTAGAAGGTTGGTTTTCGTTGTCGTCACTTCAGGCATATGGTTGTTGTCTGCTGATAAGCGTAGAAGGCTTGTTTTCTTTGTCGTTTCTTCATCTTCCGTCGTCTCCATGTTCCTTGTCGCTCAGCTGCAATTTAGGTACCTTGGACTGCGTGAGCTACAGCAAACTCACGCTACCGGGAAACTCTCCACCATCTTTGATCGCAAAGGAACTACTACGTCGACGAGGGACGATGAAGGCAACGACAATGACGATGTTGAAATGACGACTTGACAGGCTTTGGTGATGGTCGACCATTTTCTTTATTGATGCGTGTGGTTACATGAATAACTGGAGCCGGAGGTACATACACGCACAAGTCAGTGTACACGCCAGGGCAGCCCCAACCCTGTCGTGTTACCAAGTTGAGCCCGACTCGAGTGGTGTACACTAAAAACTACATGATGTTGAGAGTGGACAGTCGGACAGTCGGACAGCCGGCGAGTCCGTCTCCGGCCGTTGCCCAAGCTAATCTCTTGCAGCAGTGGACTGCACGAGACTTTATTAGCGTGCAGCACATGCGTGTACAAATTTGGTTATGAAAGAAGGGAACCTACGTGGAAGTTTAGAAGCGAGAGGTCAAGCGGTCGAACGTGTAATTAGATAATTATTAGTTTTAAGTGAATCGAATGTTCTCGCCATCTGTGCCCGTGTACATGTGGCCTGACTGGCGAGTGCTTATAATAGAGAGAGGAATAATTTAAAGATAATTTTACATAGATTTCAAATGAATAATTTGTAATATAATTTCGTTAATAATTTACCAACGAATACACGATGACAGTATGAACAAATAACTACACTGAATTTCAGTATAATCAGGGTTTATTGGTAATGAGGACAAGGCCATTAAATTGATAAGATATACGAATGGAATTGTAGTGTTTAACATTTCTTTTAGTCCAAGAGCAATGTAGGATAGTATAGTATAGATGTATGATATACTGCTGTGTCATATTCGATCATCAATCATCATAAACCAAGTTTCTGTAATGATAACAAAGAAAATGGTTTAATGGTCGTTTGTCACAACAACCATACGTGATTGCTTTGTCAACGATATGTGTTGTTTTACCGTGCTGGTTTAGATATGGCGCAGTTTACATACAAGGTGGAACCGACATATTATGTTGAGGTATAATAGTTTTAGGTCCACGCTTCCTTTCTAACATTCTATCAAACCCTACTTTGATGTACAAAACGGATTTGGGTATCATATTAAAGGCTCTTGTATAGATTTAAACATTTTGTGAGTTTGTAATCACACATATCAATTCTTCTTTTTTAATTCTGGTTGTAAATGAGTTATGAGTTGATTTTTATGTCACAAGTTTTCTGACATGTGCGTTTTAAACGATGTTCTAGAAACATTTAAGAATGACAATGACACCGTCTAATGAAAGCGTTTCACACATCTATCTATCTATCTATATCTATATATATATATATATACTAAATGCATCCTAATATGGTCATTGCTCTCTGATCGAAACAACATAATGATAATTTGAAGTCTTTGAAGGGTGTGGAAGGAAATTTCCCACACGCGGCCTGATAACGTCGTAAAATTCACAATAAGTAATTGTTATCCAGAAAATCTTGTCAAATCTAATCATAGTCATACTTAATAAGGTTCTAGATATATTTCAGTCTGAATTTTTATCAATGTGTCAAACTAAATTCCAATCAATACCTATAAATACAAACATATTCTATATCATATGTACATACTTGTATGTGTTAGGGGCAGCTCCATGATACCCGAGAATAATGTGTTTACACATACAAATTATTGATAATGATGACTCATACGTTTTCACATATAAGTAAATCGCATGTATAAATGATTAAGAATTAATGCCATTTCTGTATAATGATGCTATATCACATACGTGACGTTATTACACAAAAGTTAGATTGATATGCATCCTGAACAATTTTTGGTCATTATTATATAAGTGATGAAACTACTGAAACAGGTTAGGTATTTTGAGGTTTAAAGCCGCTTTCAATATTATTCCATTATATCACGGCTGCTAGTATGTTTGCATGGAGAAAGCCCGCAACACCATTGTGGCAAAGCATTGCGGTGAAACCTGCGAGCATTATTATTAGCTGATCATGATTGGATAACTAGTGGATCATGATTGGTACTGTGGTAAAATCAGATGCACAAATACTTAGGAAAAAACCTAAAGGGTGTCACAAATGATAGCTATGACGAGTATGAACGTCATGTTGAAGTATTTGAGTAAGGTTATGCTTGGTGAAAATCTGCTTTCAGTAGTATTGCGTTATATAATGCTGACTACTATATCAGAAAGCCTGCACCTGTAAGTGAATCTTGCATGCGCCCACTGAGACTACCTGTGGTACTGTATGAGGACATTGATCCCAGATTTTGTACATATATGAATATCTCTATTTAACGGAAAAATTTAAACACAACATAACTCTCGAACGCACAAACAGCTATCCATCCCTGTTCTCACTAAGAAACAAGAAAATGTACGCAAATAATTGAATAGGATTCATATTGATGTAAATCTTATAATCGGAGTTTCAAGAAAGCAGACAAAACGCCGATACTACGTCGATCAAATTACTTGTTTGTGTTCCCTTTTTATAGAAATTTTATAGAAAAGAATTAATAATTCTTGAAACTCATTGAAGTCACCATATTGGGGACAACCTTTAGCTGTTTTTCTTTCTTGTTTGCTACTCTAAACTCGTTGTTGCTCAACCTTTTATGTCATAGAGATGGCATGATTCAAGATTTTTGAGCAGTTCTAAGAAATTGTTTGAATGCATTGAAATATTTTGCAATCAGTATTCCGTACAGAAATAAACGCCAATCAATAAACAACTTTTTACAGCATTGAGTTGCTATTTCCTACGGAGTCTTCAAAGTTTTTCATGTTAGATCAAGTGGCTATAAGGTTGTGCCATCAGATTTGTTTGGTGAGCTAGGTGCCTTCATATGTGCATTAACTGGAAATCCATATTGTATTACATTCTCATATGATTAATCTCGATAATTAGGTTTCCTCACTATTGTTTAATGTTTACTTGTTGTGGTTATATGTACCAAAATTCATATATCCTACAACCAACCTGATGGAGTAATCATGTACTGGGGAACGTGAATTTAAAAATAAAGTTGTTAAGCAGAAAAATTTGTCTTCCTTATGTACATCTCACTTATAAAAGCCCTATAAGAATTTCATTTTTGTTGTCTATGGTGGACCTGACATAAAAAATGTTGAGAAAGTTTGCTGTCTGCAACTGAATGACTATTGCTGTGAAGATGAGTCAAACAATGTAACATGGACACTATCATGATATCATCAAAAGCCTAGAGTATCATACAATGCATTTCAATTAGCAGGTGGCTATGGAAGACATCTCTGTTCCAATGCCTGTTGTTCTTGCTGCTAATGAGAGTCATAGTTCGACTCTTGTGGATGGGAAGCTAGAGCCAGTGCGCTCTTCCTAGAGAGTTGGTGGACATCAAGGCCCCGCAACGTGACAGCTTTGAGGATGATAATGATGGTTGTTGTGGTGTGTGGTGTATGGTGATGTTATTGATGATGATGCTCTCTCTTAAAACTATGATTTTGATAAATTGCTGATGTCCAAAAAGCAGCTGAATCAAACAGTCATATGGAGATTGAAAATGAATAATTTGCAAGAATGTACTCCTATACTACATGACTGTGATGTATGTAATGACGGAATTAGTACCTACGTGTTATCTTTCTTCTTCGTACCCTTTAAATCTATCCCTTTAAATCCCCAATGATTTAGAAGTAAAACAACACATTCAAAATACAAAACTGTAAGTTTTTTTCAAGGCTGAGTTGACGTATTTCAATGATAGTAGATAAATGGTAGGTCCCTTAGTTTGCATGTGGACACTTAACCTGGATTGTTATAAGTAAACAAGTACACAAAAGAGTTGCAAGTAGTCATAATTCTACTCTTAGTGCAAATAATGTAAAATAAAATGATATACATTAACTGCAGAGAAGAGAAAATAGTTTTTTTCCAAGGCCGAGTTGGTGTATTTCAATGATAGTAGATTAACGGTAGGTCCCTTGGTTTGCTTTTGGACACTTAATGTGTGTGGTATAAGTACACAAAAGGGTTACAAGTACTCATAATTCTACTCTCAGTGCAAATAATGTAAAATAAAATGATATTCATTAACTGTAGAGAAGAGAAAATAGAATTGTTACCGATCGAAGTCATGAATGATGAATTTTTGTAACGGAAACCTAAAATTTCGTACAAATGACTCATGGTAGCTATCTGAAATGTCTGTCAGTGAATTCAATGACCTTCTAAACATACATTTAGATACCAAGATTATGGTTCTATGATAGTTAGAAGGGGGGGGGGGGGGGTCATGGGGACCCCTGATGGCCGGTGGACTATACATATCGATATTCAGGAGACTATATGATGCAATAATGCTTTCTGGAATTAAGATGTTAAGTTTAGGTACATTTCAAAAGCACATTGTCGTGCATGCATATAGATATTTGACAGCAATTGATGGGGATGGTATAACGTCAATAGCTGCTTGCGATGAGCAAGAACCTGTAGGGTTCATCAAGAATACTTTAAAACGGGAAAATATCAATTCAGTTAACTTTGCCGAAATATTCATAATTCTTTTAATCAATAAGGCTACTATCCAATTAAAGATTTATTATGGCATATCTTTGTTACCAATTATAATGAAAATCCATATAAAAAGATATAAGGTTATTAATATGCATGTAGTATAATATGTTATGGTTTTTTAAAATCATGTTAATTTGATAGGAATGATATCATTTGGGATATTATGAAACATAATGTATCGTAAACGTTCCAAACGTACACATTTCAAATATATATATCACAGTTTTATCGGTTTATAAACGTTATGGTATTAGCCAATGACGCACTAACAGTGCAGACGTTTATTTTCGAAATCATCAGCCCAATTATTTCAATTTACCAATTCAATACATGCGGCATTGGATCAATATATAGAATAGAGGCATTCAGAAGCGTACGTTTTCTTTCCTTTTAAAGGAAATTAGATATGTGGTACAATCCACACAAAACGAAATTAGTTAGATAGGAAATTCGGTCTCGCCGCTGAAAATAACCACTGGAATGTTTCCATACCAATTGGATGGACTTTATAGTGGATCCATACTTACCCTGCCACTGTCGTTCTATTTTTGGAACAAAGAAAATGAAATCGGGTCATGCTAATTGGACAGATATCTAATAAATATCAGATTATATATCCTTTCTTCTCTACGACAATTCTTATATGGGTTTAATGTAGAATTGTGTTTGGTGTAGAAAAGCGCGATTAGCAAGTTTAGCACCACAAAATAAGTTTCTTTGTTTACATGCAAGCACGTGGTTGGAATATAGGTAACTGGGGCAAGGGTTGAAGTTCATAAGCCAAATCTAGGTTAGTGCTTGGCGGTTGCTAGCCGGTCACGTGATATTATTGTTATGATTTGAGTGGACTGGGCTTTGCTTTGAGCTCGTGCGATGACTATACTGTACATTATATTCAATTCTGGCCTGCTCTATTAGACTACATATACATGTAACGGCTGTTGATAATATGGTAGCAACAACACAGTATTTTATGTGTCAGATATTGAGTTAAAGGTTCTAGGTTAATTCATGCGTAATTCGGCGCCATTTCGTAGTGTAGCCTAGTATTTAGCTTTGCTTGAAGAAACTGATATAAAGATTTACACTACAAATTCTATGATAATACACATTTGAAATATCTTATAACATGGCTTAAAAAGGCTTGTGCTTTACGCATGTATCAGTTTATCATATTCCACAGCATCTCTATATATTTAAGATTTGTTTCCTAGCTTTTTTTTTCTAGAAATATGCTTTCTAAAACGGAAATCATAAAAGTAACATTCAAATAGTTTAATTCACGAGTTTAATGCGTGTCAGTGTAAGCACAAAACCAGCTGGAACTGGTTTTTCGTTGTCAGTTTCAACTGTCATATGTCAGGAGTAGTCATAATATGTATATAATTATATACATGTATATGTTTATCCTTGACCGGGTTTTCCTCTAGATTCGAGACCTAGTTTATCATATGCGCATTTAGTGCAGTATGTGAAATAATTCGAGATTAATATGGAAATAATTGTTTAATCTTGTATGAATCGTATACACTCGCCTGTATTCACGCCAAATAATCAATTTTTGCATTTCTTGCTAAAATAGTGAAAATGATTCAGTATTTATTTATGAAATTCAAGAAGGGAGGCTGCTTATGTTGAGATCATGTTATTATAATTATCTACAGTCTGTTATACTTTATTATTGTCAAATGGTCATTTTTATAAATGTCATGATTAATTATAACATAAATTTGCCTTGAATAAATCGTGAAATGGTTTCAGTGCGAATACTATCAAAGAAACTTAATTTCATGAAAGACAGAGACAGAAAGATAAAGACAGAAATACATACCAACACGTATGGTAGGATATACATTCATGTAGACATGTTCAATAACTGTGTATGACCAATGGCACCTTATACCGATAAAATCGCAAAACCAAGCAATAAACAATGAAAAACTGTTTCATTATTTTAAAAATAATTCATTAATAAACTTAAAGACTACAGGACACTACCAGTCCCCCTAAACCTCGAGTTGTATATAAAATGTTTTCTCCGGTTACGTAAACCAAGTCTTGCATGAACACTAATTGTAAGCAAAGCTTTCTTTCATAGCACCACCTTATAAAATGGCTCATTCATTCGCGTTACCAAAATCGATATAGACTTCTAAGACTATGTGTTCACAGACAGAGTAGAAGGTGGTTGTATTACATTCCTGGAACAGAATCTTGGGACATAAGCTAAATATAACGCTGGTTCATTGTCACGTGATGTAGATAAATTCTATCCTCGTTTTAGATGATCGATTTCGTCTAGTCGAAAGCAAATTAAATGTAGTGTACACTTTGCATTGACTGGGTAAACCTATCTTTGCCATAAAAAGTCTGTTAATTAGAAAAGATGGTATGTCCTCAGTGTTTGAATGAATTGTTCATATGTTTGTTGCGATAAATCGAAAAACTTTAAGCATCTGAAACGTACAGTAAATATTTTATTCCGCTTCCTGACCTCTAGATAGCTAGCATTATCTATACTTTAAACTGCTCACTGTCAAATGTGTATCTATTTTCAAATAAACAAAAAAATAGTTTGGTCTTTCACACCAAGAGCATTAATGTGACTGATAAGTAACGGTGGTGTATTATCATCATTAGGGACACAGGCAATTTTAAAAAAAGCACATTATTTAAAGGGTTTAAATGAATTTCATATCGTGGTCAAGAATAGTTACTCATACAAATATATCCTCTAAACTCTCACAGATGTTTAAAAGCTCATGCAACAATTCTCTGGTTGTATTACAACGATAGTTTTCTGTTGCCCATTTACTTGCTATGTCCAACCTTATCGACAACAAGTCAAAGTTTACAAATGTACTGACCAAAACATATTTTATCGACAGGTGAGACTTACTTTCTAAAAGGGAAAAAAATTATATGAAGGATATGAAATGGAATACCACTCTCAATATTTATCATCGTCGGGACTCTCAAATGTTGAATGCAGAAGCATTGTCTGTGCATAGACCATGACATAAAAGTATCTACTTAGAACATTGTAAGTTAAACGCTATTATAGAAAGTCATTTTATGGTAGCTTCAAACAGTCATGTCCTGGTTTTATTCATCCAAGCTTGTGCTGGCTTCATGTTTCTGAGCATTTTCTCCCAACAGAGGTAGCTCCGTCATAAATTCCTCTACAACCTCTGTCTTAATATGAAGGTTTCTCGGGCGTCCGGCAGTTTCCCCTACCGCCGCAATTTATTGCAACTTAATCTATCTGGCAATATTTCAGCCAATGAAAACACCGAATGCATGTATAACATATTTCTTGGCACACAGGCCTATGCAATGATGCAGTCGCAAAGTGAGGCGTATGTGTTCTGTAAAGACGACTCAAAAGTGCAAGGTGCATATTCGAATAAAGTTTAGCTTTTTGAAAGCTTACGGAAATAACTTAGGCGATTTGAATGATAGGCTAACTTTTAATGCGGCGTCGCCGTCGTGTTAAGAGAGGTTGGATAGGAATGTATGACTGTTGGGAAAGAATGCTTTCGGACGTGAGCAGGCCATCTAAAATACCTCCGTTTTTGACCCAGGGAACTGATACAGTTGTGATATTGGTTGTTTTCTAACCTCATTTACATAACCTTGTTTACCAGCGTTTATTCAGATATCTGTAGCCCAGGCTTGGTTGCAGTGAGAAAGCCTGTAGCACCAATGTGTCGCAGCAATGTAAATATTCGAGCATCTACTGTTACTGCACAAAGTATTACATGTACTAGGTAGCATAATTCAAGTAATCTAAACTCTCTTTTTCACGTAACACAGTTTCATATTAATAAGATGTATAAGTCGATTTTTGCAATGATCGAACTTGAAAAGGTAATCGTTACACTGCATAAATAGAATAAGGCGAACCTTGCGAAACTTGCATATTCTCACTCGTTAACGATCGACTAAATACTCATCCAAGATCTCATTCCTTTCGTTTCAAAATCATGAAATTTGTTCCTGCTGCATTTCAATAAACTTTTTAAGTAGAATCGAAAATAAAAACACAAGGGCATAAACGTGGATGTAGATAGAAATGCTAACTTAGATAAACTAGGAAACAATATACAGCTTCATCGTAACGATAATAAGATCAATGGAAGTCTGTCAAAGCGTACATAAAATCCACATTCCCACTCTAAACCCAAACCATGTACCAGAATGAATTCTGCTCCAAATCGATCCAAGGTTATTATGTATCAATAATCGGCATAAACAACGTTTACAATTAACAATTAATGTATTATGTACATGTACCGTTCATATAGACTAAATGACTGAATAATATATAGAATTGACACCTATCATGTTTTCACTTGAAATATTTTGACCGAAAGTAAGTGGTTTAACAGTGTAGAAGAGGGTATCTGAAAGACTCTATTTAACCTTAACAATACATCAAATATTCAATTCAATTTATATAATTATATTGAAAATTTACTATTCACTTATATTCCACAGATTCCTGAGGTTATTTTAACACTGAGGCAAAGAATGACAGTGATGGCACATAGCCAAAGGAGGTAGGGTACTTATTCATGTGGTGAGTAGTTGCCAAACACCTTTATACTGTTGTTTGAAGTCAGGAATGCTCAACTAAGACAAGTTTTCAAAACGTTAATTAAGGTTTGTCTATTATTACTCTGCAAATAACATCTGAAGAGTGCAAAAACGTTTCGTAGGAGGAGGTATGTGCTTATTTCAAAGAAACAATATCTTAATCTAGAATTTCAATTTTTGAAAATAATTTTTTTATACATGTTAACAAAAATAGATAGATTTAAAGTTGATTATAACTCTACAAATAACTTTAATTTTGAGTGTTGCAAGGGTTGTTCGAAAAGAAAATGCCAATTGTACTAGAAAATCATTTTAAGTAAATCGAAAACACAAAAAATACAAATGAGATCTAAATAACAGATTCTTGCACAAATAAACATTTGTCAATATACCTGGAAGAGTGTCTGCTAAATTAGGATTATTGCCAGGGTTATAAACTGAAGGTTATTTCGGAGAATTTCTACTTAAGATATAAACAGAGCCATTTACTCGCTAGCTTATCAGGCTTTGACGACTTTCAAATGGAATGATAGGATTATATGGTAAACTGAATCTCCACTGAACAATTATAATCAGCAAGGCAAAGGGTGTCCACACTTCAGTCTTCCAGTCTAGGGCTCTACGCTCATTTGGTGTTTTTGCGAAAAAAGTAAAGAGAACAGTGAATTATATTTTGAATTGCCCTTTCGCTCACTCATGATGCTACACCCTAAAACGACTTTATTGTTCTCTGCTGGTCACCGCATTTCCTCATGCAGTCGAGAAGAAAAACGACTTGTCATTTTAGGTGTTAATGTGGCTTGCGTAATTTACTATATCTTATCCCAACTGTTTGGAAGTGTTGTTGATTTTTTAATTTAGTCTCAGTCGGAGTTCTCACATTGAAATTACGTGCGCTTCAAACACACCCTTTTGATACTTATAAACAAGAGTATATATATATATATATATATATATATATATATATATATATATATATATATATATATATATATATATATATATATATATATATATATATATATATATATCATTCAACTTTATAGGGATAACTCGAATTACAACCATTTTAAGATAATCTCTTTTCTGATCCCATTTCCTATAACAGAATTCCGAACACATGGTACAATAATGATGTTAAGTAATGACATAAAAAAAAATGGGTATCCCAGGTAAGATGCTTTATATTCTCGATTGGTCTCGGAAACCTTTGGAAAGCGCAATTTGTATAATCTCGTACATTATTCATCCAGTCGCTTTCTTTAATACTGAAAACATATCTTTAAACTTGATGTGATAAAAATAATTTGTGAAATGGATGTTTTATGTTTTTTATTCAATATTTCCAAATGATCTGCTTAAAGAAGCATGTCGTGTCATATGTTGATGTTAAGAAATTCAAGAGATCACTAGCAGGACCTCCATGTTTCTCTCATGATTTGTAAGTGATAGATATAAGTGTTATAAAGAAGACTTAATAAGCACACTCTGTAATTTAAATGAAATTGGAGACGAGTACCATTATTCTCTCTGGAGCTAATGTACCAACTTTGAAGCACCCTGCAAAGCTACAGGCGTGCAACCGTCAGGAGAGAGAGCGAATATAAAAAAGTTAGCGGAGGGATAAATGGACAGGTGGGTCATGTATGAGATAAACTGAACACCAAAAGAAATGTTACACCTCTTTGAATTGGACTATCATAATTCAACTTTAAAGAGGTGTAACATTTCTTTCGATGCTCAGTGCTCAGTACATGTTTGATTTACGCGTAATATTATCTTTTTAGGAAAACCATATGGATTATCTGTGTGGTAGTAAGCAAACAAGATAAGTCTAGCAGAGGACTTGCACCGCAAAGAACAATGACCAGTCATTCCATAGCTTATACTGTTGTTTTGTGCAACTAATATTCAATAAAATTTTGTTTATGACAGTGTTATACGTAAATTCTCTGGACATCAGGACACTACTAGCAGAGTTACACAATGACATTCGATGTCACACTGACACTTCATAACACTTAGGATCCAGTTTTTGTTTCAAAGTACCTTTGACCTAAATGCCATCCTCGGCACTCCAGGGAAACATTGTAAGGTGAAAACGTATTAGGAGCAGGTAGTCTTTCACGCAATGTAAGGAGAGTGAAAGAATGCGTTAATATAACTGTTTCGTACTAACAGGGCATTTGTAAAAATATGAAGTTGTCAATTATACAGGCAACTGTCATACTGAAATATTCATATCAATAGCACTGACCTTACCAACAGTTTGCCCACTCGACCAGCAGGACTTAACGAATGAATTGGCTACTGGTAAGGTCAATACTGGTGATATTGATTGACTCTGAAATGGTGGGTTCGACCAAGAATTTGAACTTTTGCAATTGCTAAAATGGCTAATTTACGTTTTTAGAAAATCAAAAAGCACGTATCAGTTGTTTATAATTGTACTCTTTTTTCAGTTTTTTTTATACCCTAAGTGATACTTGAGTTTAGGTATGTGAAAGACATTTCCTTTTGGTTGTCGACTTAAATCAGCGTATTTGAATCCGTTCAGCTACTTCCGAATACCCTGATCTCCTTCAAGCGAAATACCTCGAATCGCTAGCTATCTAACCAGCTAATGAGACGCTTTGCATTCATCATCAGCGGTACAACCCAAGTGGAAAAATCCGTTGAGTACAAGATAATAGGTTCAAGCTCCTTGCAAAACGACATTTCATTGGCTGAAAAAACAACAGGTGAACTTAACCATGGATATGAAGCCGCGCCAACCGTACGAGGCATTTGGCCCGAAAGAGATCAGGGTATTAGGAAGGAGCCATTTTCATAAGCGTCTTTGTCTCTAAATATGTTATTTTAACTTCAGCAATTAAATGCATGATCACAAGAAAACTCAAACACGTGTAATAATATGAAACTTTTAGTAATAGTATATTCACTAAACACAAAAATTACAATATTTACAGCATTGTATTCGACAATATCTAAAACATGTTGTAGCAAATGAACGTTAAATATTTTTTGTAAGCAGATAATATTAACTGTTAAAACAAATAACTCAGTTTTGATATATATGGGAAACTGGACATTTAACTCAACATAAAATAACCAAATAACAAGGACTTGCAATTCGGGAGCTTCCAGAGACAACGACATGGCATTGGAAAATTCAATCAGGTATTGCTTTGGCAAAATGGCGGGGGTAAAGGGAGGTATGGTTTCATTTCTTGAACTCAAATTGAGACAGCGGTGTTTCAGTCTGATATCAGTTCAAGTCTGTTCATTAATACATATATAGTATTTCCACGTTTGAATAACAAAGATTGGCGTTTACCCTTCAGTTGTAGTTTGCATAAACGCAAAGATGCATTTTAAAACAAATTTTTCTCGGACCATCTCTCTTAACATCAAATATGTATCATATAAGATGTATACGTTTCTTTGTAATATCAATCATATGCAGTCACCATGCATCAACACATCATGTAATTGTAATTCAAGTAAGTTACTTTCCTCGTGTTGAGCCTCCAGAATGACGTCTCACTTTTCTTCCTCGACTAGTTCAACAATATCGCCTTTTCCTGATGGATTAACCCATCAATGCTGTGAGATCGACAGAGCACCTCTCTTCACATACTCTCCTAAGCCACTCCTTCTGTGAATCCGCCACCTCCAACATTGTCGTACACGCTCATTTTTGATGATGACGTCTGTTCAAAAGTCATAGGTCGTTTGGCAGACGGATATTGAAGAGGTTGAGGCTCAGGAAGATCGTACTCTTCAACACGTTGACCTCCTCCCTTGCAACTGATAACTGTCGTCTGCTGCTGAGAACTGGAAGATCTGAACTGAGAACTGTAAGAATCAGACGACATACCAGAACCCATTCCGGAACCTATTCCGGATGCACCTGACATTCCAGTATCCATTCCAGAGCCAATCCCAGAACCCGTACCAGATGACATGCCAGAGGACATTCCAGATGTTCCTGACATTCTAGTGCCCATTCCAGAAGTGCCAGACATGCCAGATGACATTCCAGATGTCATCCCAGATGACATACCAGAGGAGAACTGGTGTTTCTGTTGGCTCAACATAGGAGTTGTCTCGGCAGGATTGTCGTAATCGTCGTCAAATCCATATCTTATTGAAGAAGATGTTGATGATGCCGTCTTCATAGGGTACACCTGCATAGGGTACTGGTTGGCTGGTGGGGCGGACTGGAAGGTCGGACTGGCCTGGCGATTCATAGGGGCCGGAGGAACATACATCTGCCCTGAAGGTTTGAAAATGGGCGTCTGTTGGGCAAAACTGTTTTGTTGACTATACATTTGAGACTGGTTGGAGTGTTGAATTGGGATCTGGTGGACTCCATCCATATGAATAGTGCCGCTAGACGGCGCCACTGTCACCTGACCTGACCTCTCCCGGGCCTCTATATCTGGGGCAAGGGTCACGTGTTTCTCCAGTGTCCGTCCATTACGTTTCGAGCCTGAATCTGATCTTTTCAGGGAGGACGGTTTCTGTATCACTGCGTAGTTGGGGATGTCATCCGAAGTCATCTCCACCTGAAACATAACATAGCATTAGCTGCTGTGAAAAAAAAGAAAAACAATTATTCTTTAATTCAATTTTAACATGAACATTCATGTTATAAACGCTTTTAATGTCAATACATTCAAGCTCATCCTCAACATTCTCAAATGGACTGAACATTATTTCAATATAAAGTGTCATTTTTAACTCCCTCTGAAACTGGACTCAATCTGAAAATATAAATCCCTATATATACATATTGTATAATACTTTATATATTGGGGATTATTAATTTGTACCGACTAGTGATTATTGTGTAGACAAAGGTCGAGTTTCTTCAAGAGGAAATATAGAACGGCATGAAATGTGGTTTCAATGGGATTCAGAAAAATAGAGCCATTCGTATCTCTGTAGTTCACCAGTAACTGTAATCCATTTGATCCATGGTCAAAGGGTCACCACATGACCTGCCACAGGATCACTGAATACATTCATTATAGAATCCTCACCAACTTCGGTGTCTGTAAAGAAGAGTTTAGCTTTCTAGACCTTTTCTTTTCGATAAAAGAGACAAACAACATTGTTGGTGTTGCCCACGTGGCCCTTTCTGGGATGAAGATGAATATAGTTTTTTAAAATGTTTTTTATTACTGAGGGTCACAGGGTCATCAAATGTATAATCATAGCTTTCATTTTCGGAAAAAGAAACGAAAAAAGAGTTGTAAGGGTGTGGTGTCTATGGCCCTTATAAGGGTTACAGATTCAACAAATTTATAAATTAGAATTTCCATCAACTAAGGAGTTTTTACAAGATTTCAGCTTTCAATGACTTCGGGAGAAGAAGATGAGAATAGGTTTTAAGGGTGTGGTCCCGGTGGCCCTTTATAGGTAACCATATCTTTAAATTAGAAAGTTCATCAGTCAAGTAGCTTTCCTTAGTCAATGGTTCTAGAAAAGAAGATGAAATAGAGAAAAGTTTACAGGCGGACGGACGGATGTAAGGACGGACCCCGGACCCCGGACTCGGGACACCATGCCATAAGCCCATCTGGCCTTTCAGGCCAGACGAGCTAAAAATTGGATTAGAATTTCCCGAATAATATTCCATGCAGAGAGCATCCTTTGCATTGAGCTTCGAATCCACGCTTTCATAGGCACGGTCAAATTCTCTCAAACTTACATTTGCAATTGTTTAAAATACGGTTTATTACTTTAAATTTATTTTCAGGCTGAGAGCAAAAACTATTATTTTGAGTACTGAGAGCAAGAATAGGTTATTAATGTTTATTTCCATAGGGTACAAATACATCAAGGCCAACAGCCCTGGGTAGACATATGTCAGTAATTTGGTTTGAAGTCACCGTCCTGAAAGTCATACAAACTTAGTTGAAAGTCATTAGTACACGCAACACTAATGTTCTGGTCCCCTTGAAGCATACCTGGTATGTTTATAACTAACAGGTGCCATGTTCACACTACGCAGCTATGATTAACAGCCTGCAAGTCACTTGCAGAATTGTGTCTGGAACTGGGAAGGGGTTGTTATTCCGGGCTAAAATAACGAGTGTACAATAGAGCTGGATTGTAACCACATGCTTAGTTAATGCTCAGTCTTCGGTGCCCAGAGGGATGGAGGTAGATTCGATGGAGAAAAAAAGAGAGAGTTAGAGAGTGATGGAGAGAGGGAAGGAGAGAGGGAGGGAGAGATTGCGGAATTTCCAAACATAGAAAGAAAATGATTAGGGTAAAAGCTAGACTACAAGAATGACAAATGAGCTTAAAAGGGAGAAAAGAAAGAGGAGTTGGAGAAATGAGGGAGAGGCTGAAAGAAAGGAGAGATGGATTATTAAAAGGAGGATCAAATAGAGAGATAAAGAAACTGTGAGACAGTGACGAGTAGACAGGCGAGCAGAAACAGACGAAAAGGTGGAGAGATGGAGAGAAAATCTTTAACTGGAATGGGAACGTATAACTTATAGAAACAATAACGAGTGTACAACTGCTTCTTGTTCCGACCACATGCTGCGTCTATACACTGTATTGTGAAGTGACTGTGTATATAGGAGACATGTGGTTTGTTCATTAGTGGTTTCTGAAGGTCTCCGAGCAGACGGAAATAGTAGTCAAGTACACTGGCACAATACCAAGAAGGTAATTCCTGCAAGCGAAGATGTTGGAATATGCTGATGGTTTATCTTATCAAGAGGGCTGTTTCCTCTAACTATGGATGAGTTTACTGAAAAGTGCAATTGCCTTGAGTTCCTTGTTGAAATGTCGGTGCCAATGATTTTTCATTGACGTCATCTTTCGATGAGTTTATTTGGAACTATGTTTGAAGGTGGTTTTATTTTTAAGTGCTTTTTTACTTTGGTTTTGATTTTTGATAATAGGGAGACGCCGATGGAGAGATACAGTTTGTACGATTTTTGTACGAATGGTTTTTCAACCAATGCCAAATAACTGAATTACCTAAGCCATCAAATAGGTAATAAGGTAAAAATTAAAACATTAATACTGAATTACTCTAAGGTGTACTTCTTTGGGGAATGCATCATTCCTTTGATTTCCTTGATTTCTGCTAAGACGCGCTGATTTCCTCAATTTAACAAGAAAGAAAAGGGGCACTTGTCTTTTGATCGCTTCCTTCTTTAAATGATCTTGCCAAGTGTGCTTTGACGTAATTCATGTGAGAAATTTCGGTTTAAACCCGTAAATGTAAAATGATGATAGCATTGTGTATTTGTTGCACGAACCTTCAGAATATTTGTAGATAAACCTTGAACTACGTGTGGGTCCAAGTGGAAAAATATAAGCATTTTGGTGATTATTTGAAAGAAATTAAATTTCTTCTTTTTTCCTCTTTTAATTGCCTCCCCTGTTTATATTTGGTTTTTGAAGTATTATATGTTTTTTTCAACTGTGATATTTTATAAGGCAATATATTTTTATAGTGTACGCATAAGATAACCAAGCGGTTGAAAAAATATACTCTGTCTGAAATCGAATCCTAGATAAACTATTCAACTAGATTTGAAATTCCTGAAGTCAAATCAGTTCCAGATGATATTTCCTTCTAGACCCATTTCGCACATACTAGTTTTAACTTTGTAACATATACACACTGCAATTCGTGTGTGGCGATATTCATATTCAGTATTGCTGAGACAAGCATGTATCTGTGAATACCTCTGAAGAAACTCTTTGACTTTCCTACCACTCACGAAATCATTATCAATAGCTGCCAAGTGGTAGTGACAATATTATCCAAACATTCCTTGAGGGTTTTTGTTGTCAATGAAGCGTTAATTCATATGTTCCAGGAACGTTAATCTTGGTACCAAAATACTCTAGGTTGAAAAAACTTGCTGTAATGCAACCCTGACTATACTCATACTGGTAAGAGCGCTGCGCTATATTCTGTAGTGCTGAATGTCTGTCAGTGCGTCTGTAAATGAAACGAGGAATTGCTTTTGCAGAGAAATGCGGCAGAGGCAGATAGAATATATAAATAGTGTTGGGCAAAGTATTTCTTAAATAATACCCTAATCTTTCCTCTAATTTCATGTTAATTAACACTACTACAAGTAAAATAATATTTGAAAAATTTTCATTTCAAGATTTTCAGGTATTTCTATGGGTTGAATAGACGACATACTTGTATTAATGAGGTGTTGAACATAGCAAGAAATAAATAGAAAACAGACTTTCTCTGTGTCTGATTTAATCATATTTTATGAAATTGAAAGGAGTCGATTTTATACAATTATAGAGTGGCAATTAGGTCAATACCTGTTTTAACAGGACCGCGGAAAAAAATATTGACCTCGGAGAAAGTCCGGGATCAATATTGTTTTCCTCGAGTCTATAGAAACATGTGTTGACCGAATATCACCAGTTCATAATTGTTTTATTATGCCCTCAGTTACAAAATGAAAGGAAAACACAAACATACGGCCATAAACCGAAATTTAGTTGGATTTCTTACGGTGACGGGCAATTGACGTCATGAGAACAATAGAATGACGACATGATACAACGGTTTGACGTCATCAGGTCTATTTCTATTAACTCAATATCACTTTCGGTCGGACCCGAACTGAAGTGAATGTTGTTTCTGTCGACTGACGCGTGACTGTCTCTCGACCAATCGGATTAGCGAAAAAATAAGCTCGGGTGATAAAAGGTCATCTAGACTTGCCAAAATAGTAACAGATAAAGGAAATTATTTTTACTATTCTATATTACAATCTCACCTGAACTCCAGTCTGGGTGAAGACCTCTTTGGTGTACCTGCAGCAGAAGGCGTGGACCCCGAGTAGGAGGAGCACTATTAGGCCACACCCACCCAGACCAACCAAGACTCCGCCCACCGACAACCCCCTGAAAGAAAAAAGGAATTCTTTGAAAACTGAAGTTAGGTTATTTAAATTTTCATAGTCTGACAACCAGAGCCTAAAATAAAATAAAAGCCTTAACAAGTCTATAGGAGGAAATGTAAGATTGATGTTGAATAAATCTCAGTCTTTTTTTTTAATTGTTGTCTAACTGTTAGACTAATATTTAACCAACTTCATTGGAGTCACATTGTTACCATTATCAATTAGAAACTGCAAACATCTTCATTTAATATCTGTGCATTCAGAGGGTAGTATTTCTGAATAATGTTACGTATTTGAATAATGCATTAATTTTAAAATTTTAGATTAATACTCTTTCATATGTCTTTTGATATCATATTAAAAAAAGAAAATCAACCAAAAAGAAAAGAAAAATAGATAGATGGCTTATGATATATACAACTCTTCTTGAAAACAAATAAAACCTGTACAGTTTTCCAACAACATTTTTTTACAACATAGCGGTACACACGACGAAAAGAACAACATACAAAGAACGAAGAGCATAAGTTCAGTATCTTTTTTACCTCTCAATGACACTACAAATATACAAACAATCTTCTTATGTCCACCCACTTGTGACCCATTTCGGTAAGAAACGAATGCTTGGGATGGCCTACTTCCTAAAAGAACACACCTACAGTGACATTTCGGTGTAGGTATCTCGTTAGGACGGTAAGTACCTATCTTCCTGTGCATATATTGGGATGCCAAGTCTTCTGGGAGAGAGAGGTCAAGAAGTTTACATGTGTGGTCCAGTGATCCAATATAAATACTAACCTTATTACTGAATATGCGATACACTGACAAAGAGGCTGACGACAAACTGACATAGAGTGCATCATTAACAGATTGTAATATCTCAACCTTTTTCTGATTAGGATGTATTTTGTCTTGAAATGGTGCATTTTCCTCTCTTCAAAACATTAGTCAGAACTTTCAAGACAAAATAATCTTTTTGTAATCCCCTTTTCTCTAAGCTGTTGTCAAAAAGTACAAATTCATCCTCTAGTTAGCCTTTTAACAAACCTTTAAACAATGCTATGTTGGTGAAGAAAGAGGTTGCTGTAATCAATGTCTTCAAAAGTTGCCAATTGATGAGGAGGCCCTGATTGAAGATGTACAGTTAATGGTTCAATTGTCCTTTCTTCATCGCCTAAATATCATCAATCTTTGTGAAAATACTGTAAAAAGCAATTGAATGCACCGAGCTCCATCACAGACCTCGGTCCTGTTGCACAAAATAATAGGGTAACCTTAAGTCATTTAGGGAGCCTTAGTGCAATGTTAAAAGATGGTGCTAAGGTTAACCTTAGTGTTAAATTGTTTTGTGCAACGACCATGAGGGAAGAAAATGAATGTTATTAAAAACCATGACAGTAGGAACTGAAGAAGGAGCATGCAACTGATTCATAGACACACAGAAGTGCGACATCCGATTTTTACGTTTCTCGAGAAAGCTAATACTGTGAATTTTTGCTTTAAAATACAAATTTATTAAATAACCGCTAAACTCGACTTGATCACTTCTCGATTTTCGTTCAAAGAAAAACATAAGAACTGAGCTTGATTTTTGTTAATTTGTCCAATAAACACATCTAATGAGCCTTTCATTAAGACAGCGTAACTATCGGCTGTGAAAAACCAACCTTGTTACATCGTCAAATGATTTATCTAATTGAGTGGAAAACATTCTCTGAAAATAGTTAATTATTGGGTTTTTCTGTGAAATTGTTACGATAGATGTATAGATCACGTGGCAATGATTCTGTTTATGACGTCACAAAAAGGGCGTGTGACCAGTCATACATTCACTGATTTGTGGCCAGATAGATCTAAGCGGCCAATCAAAAGTGGCATTCAAAAACGCCTTTCATTACCAAACTGAACATATTTGAGCAGTGACCTTTGACGCACTCTACAATATTGTCATCAGGCATTCATATATTCCAAAGAAAATAGTGAAACATGTTTGTGGTTATGTAGACTTTAATAATCATATGGCAAACTCGCTTCGGTAGAATTCTTCACGAATAGGTATCATATATAGACGTTTTGGAAATATACCATTGTAGCAACACATAACCCAACCAACTAGATATTCATCAATTCAAAATCAAGATCAAGACTTATATGCATATGAGTGTAAAACTGCTTATTGCACAAATTATAACAAAGTGAAGCAAAATTTGACAGAGCCCATAATCATCAAACTTATGTTAGCCTGCACGTATCGTTCTCTGTATTTCTTAGCGGTATGCATAAACGATGTCGTCTGCCCTCACCAAATTACTCAGCACGTGCGATAAACATTGGAGGCCAAATGTTCCAGCTTGTAGGCGCCGCTGGTCGTGGACCTCGTGGTATACAGATATGTATATATAGGTATTTTTATAAGGGCTGGTGTTCCTGGCGTGGGTGACTCGCTGCTGTGGCACGTGCATAACTGAAAGATTAGAGCGACCTAGATTTTGATAGACGGCGTGTTGTGGTAGGAGCACATGTATGTATGTGATGTTCGTGCTAACGATGATTGGTTTAACCCTTACTCATCCGAGAGATTTCACATTACAGTCTCATTAGCATGTTGTATTCGGAATAAGCTTTTTTTTTTTTTTTCACAAAAATATAGATTAAATCAAATATTTTATTTATACACTTCAGTTTATTAAACATAGGATGCATTGATGGAATAGACACAAAATTATATATTACCATAGAAAATGAATTCTGCATTCTACCAAACCAAAATTAACGCTTGATTTAGAGTTATCATCGACAGCCACGGGATGGGTTACAGCTGAGAAGATGATTACATAATCACATGAGTATGCATCAGAAACTCCAGGGATGTACCTCCTCGGATGAACACGCGTCTCGTATCGCTATAACACGCCGATCTCCTAATCAAGTTATAAGGCCTGGTAGAGAGTCGTTATGAGTAATTTCATGTGCTGAGTAGGCGCTTGATGTGTTGATGAAGTACCTCATTTGGGAGAGAATCTCTAGGAATACGTGAGAACATATTGCCATGGAATTGATAATAACAAAGTAAGAAAAATCTGGACGAAAATTGGAATATGTTTGTCTGATATGAAAATTGTATCTGTGAACATGTATTTTTGTTGCTATCTAAAACAGAAATATTTGCATCTTGAAACAAGAGAGGGAATCTTGATATGACAAAGACAACTCTGTGACTGGAATCTGACTGTATCCTGGCATTGGAACATGGATAGTAAATGTATTCTTACACATATTCTGCATTTCCTCACAACAGTATCTGTAGTGCACGCTCCTTCACGAGAATGTATAGTATACATAATGTATGGAAACCTTAAGCTTCATACGTTCCTTTGTCTAATGGTAACATCGGTCTCATCCAAAGCGGTATCACGCCTCTTTGTTGTTGGAAATCTTCAGCATTTCTGGCTGATATGTGAACTTCAGTTAAAACAGGAATAACATAGTCTGCGTACACCCCAAAACGACAAACGTTATAAAATATATTGCATTTAAGGAGAGTGTCTTAACTGGTGCATACCATACAATAAACAAAAAAAGAATTATGGTAAGATGATGTGATAAAACAAACAATGCAATAAAATCCAGAATCCTCAAGTTGCTTTTTAGGAATAACATCTGTTTCGGCAACTAGTTATATTGTTATACAGTCCACCAGAGGCAGGTCCGTTTTGATAATAACCAAATAATAGAGGAATAACTTTAATACAGGACTGTCCCTTTTACACAATCAAATCGTTTGTCATAACATGCAACACTAGCAACTTTTTGTATAACGTAATTAGATTCGCTTTCTTAATACTTTTCCTCACTTTGCTGTTTTGAATAACATCTGTTTTGGTAACTATTTCTATTGTTATACAATCCACCATTCACAATCACTTACCTTAGTTACTTATTTACTACAACAAACCACCCAATGCAGTTCCATTCTGATGATAACAAATTTCTTTAATACAGGACTTCTACTTGTACGCAAGAATATCGTTTCTCATTTACCATACAACGACAGTTTTTGTTTTCCATAATCAATTCCACGTTCTCACACACATTTTCAGCATATCGTCTCGAAAATCGCAGTGTGTCCCAGTGCACAAGCGTACAGGTGGCACGATGCCAAAGGGCATAAAAGACTGCAACATCATGTCATATAACGTTACCCTGGAGTACGTGTTAGTATGAGTGACGGAAACCCGGATGACCTTTGTTTATATAGGAGTTGTTGTCGTATACGGTTTCAACATAAGCTGACGATGATATTCATATCTGGGTATTGAAGAAATCAGACCCACAGCTTCTTGCTAATGAAAGGAAACGTGCACGTTACTATTACAAATAAACGAATGTATGGGAATACGTTTAAAGAAGAAGCCCAATCTATTCAAATAATCTGTCCAGATAATATATATTTTTTCATTAATACACATTTACCTTTTATTATTGTATAGCTTTAAGATGCCACATTAGTGATTGGCCTTTATTATGCATGAAAAGACAGTCAAAATAGCATTGCAAAAGATCAATAAGCAGAGAATGATATCTTAATGTATTTCGTTATCAATTAAATGATATTGTGTGACGCTTTGGATTGTTAAATGAATAAATTTTCATAAACAATTGGGTTTATCGAGTTCTCATTTTCGATAATCAAAAGAAAATATGGTTATACTATATGGATGCAATTATTTCAGTTCGTTATTGAAAAACATTTCGATTACTTACAGTTCGATTTGAAGGAAAATCGGGTATTTATCTCTAACCTCCGTATACTTTCAGATGGACACAAAAACGATAATATTGAAGGCAATTACTGTTGTAGTCCTGCTTCATGACTGTGTATATAAAGGAGCCTTTTATACAGTCTAGCAAGTCTAGATTAAATGAAATTAGGAGCCCACAGAAAAAACCCCATTATTGATGAAGGAACAGTAAATCAATTAAATGTTTCATAGACTAAATTTTACTATTTTACTGTTGCAACGGGTATTCATTTCCTTTGATTTTACATAAAGGTTGTTGAAGAACGTAACGTCATTAAAACTGTCATCGGGGTCGTAACATCAAGTTTAGCTGACAGTTGTTGACGAACCTATGAGAGTCAGCTATTCTTTTTATGGTTAGTCAAAGACAACACATTATTTTTAATATATGTTCTGTTGTCCGCTTATAGACAACATAATGCTTTAAACTAATTCACTGCTGGAATCAACGTTGTTGATGACGTTCATGAGATAATTTTACTAGATATAGGTGTTAAATGATGTAAGGCTAAGACGAGATTTTAGATTTAAATCTAAAAATAAAAATAAAAATTATGATACACCTGTTGGTTATGTCATCAGCTTATCCTAAAATACTCTTTACAAGCAAAAAATCCCATGGCGAATAACCGCAACGTGTTCCATGTTAAAACTTATCATGATGCACCTTATGATAATGCAGAAGTTCAAAATCATTAAGCAATATGCCATAATGTTAACACATTGATTCGAAACTTAAGATAGTACCTCACCACTTGTGTAAAAGTATCATAAACAACAAGGACGCTATCTTAAATAAAGCCAAGAATTCTCATGTAATTTTTTTCGAATGATGAAATATTTGTCCTATTACATGGTAGCACTGTAACTGTTTAGATAAAACTACTTTACATTGTATTATTGGTCTCGGGGCTATATATCCCAATATTATCTGTCTGTCTATTCACCATTTATTATCACCCCATATCACCTCTTGCTGGAGACAGATGGTCTCCAAAGATTGTTCCCATCTCAAATCTGTTAACACCAGTGTTTGCCACCTGTTGGTAGCATCAACATGTATCTGGCTCAGGTAACCAGGCAACCAGATTCCTGCAGTCACGGAACAGACAACTTGTTGCCTCTTAATCTAGAACCTTCATTCATGTAAGTCAAATCAGTCAAGTCAGCAATTCCATGATGGCACCAAAGCCGGTTGGACGCCAAAAACAATGGATATAACAACAGCCGTCTTATTATTTCTGGTTAAAAAAGGAAGAGTTTTCCACGAAATCTTCACCAAATGTAATATAAAATTGTTTTCATTACAAATACCGACAACAATGAGATATATATATATATATATAAGAAATATGATAACTATCCACTTGTTCACCAATTAAAAATAACAATCGATACGCATATTGGAAACTAAAAATAAGCAGAAAATCAATAAGATGTACATTTTAAATTTCAATACAAGAATCTGTTCGACTTACGTTTGACTAACGACTGAATAATCGTATTTGATGTTTTTGATTACCCAATTTGATGCGTCTTTTAATAAAGTTTATCACTTGATGCCTTTCATTTCCGCCTAATCACGCCGACTTTATTAATTTAACTGCACACCATAAACGTGCTGCACAGGCGCGGCACGCATTCTTGCTTCAATCTCCGCACAAGCAGTTGACCAGGAGGCTACGCAACTTAATAAATCCATGTTCACTATCATTGAGACCACTAATTACTTCAAGACATTTCGGGCTTTTGAAGTGAAGGGTGCTGACTCATGCGTGGGGAGGTAGCTGTTGAAATTAAACTTTCGCGAATGAGAAAAAATATACTAGTAAATGATATACTCCACAACCACAGTGCGTCATTAACAGTCTAATCAAGTCTTTAATCATGTGTTCATGATACTTAATCTTTTAGACAAGATAGCATATACAGTCATCATTTTAATATTTACTTTTATCTCTATAACGTACATTTCAATTCCATACATATCCATGAAGAGCGAATGTGATATTTAATCAACTTTCAAAATGTATGAAATACCTTGTGGTCATTAGAAGCTCCTTGACCTAACCAACACACCACCGGTATGTCTTAACCGGTCAGTCTGAACCCCTAGTATGTCCAAACAGTCCAAGATCAAGCTTATTTACATACAAGGGTCAGTATAGTCTCTGATCTCCGCGAGAGAATTTGATCGTTTGTTTTTATAAGAGCTATCAGGGAGTTAGGGAACCAATTGTTTTGCATATTTCGGTGGTTCTCCATCTTTTTGTAAGTTTATAGCTGGATGTAATGTCCAGACGGCTTGTTAAACTACTAAAGAAAAAGGAAAATGTTGATGCTGTGTATTTTACACATCTATACTCTTACTTCATCACAAAATTGATAAATGGTGTGTCATGGAAGGACATTGATATTCTAACTTGCTCTGATGCGTACGCTTTTCAGATTTACGAGAACGATGATGAAATCTCAGTGAATGTCGAAGAACAGGCAACCGACGTGTGTTTTGGATGTCTGGACCCGTTTCTTTGCGTCGAGGACCCAGTTAAACCTTGACCATATTGATATCGTCTCATACAACGGATTTCATGATCATGACACTTTAATGTGTTTATAACATTCTTTTCTAAACTGTGAAGACCAAAACCCAAAACATATTATTTCTGGAGACATAAATGTTATCTTATCATAAAAAATCAAAGTATTCCACCATGGTATTGAGTAATTTCAAATGTGAAAACCATCAATCCCCTAAAAGCAAAGCCAAATTATTTTTATCAACTCCAGAAGGGCATCATGCATCTCGTGCCAAAGCAGTTAACATCGGGGAAAGAGAGCATATCCAGGAATCTCAACACTTTGACTCTCAGACTCTGACTTCATAGTGCACTGGGAATCACGCCAAAAGTTGCAGAAAACCTCTTTCAGGTGTCATTACAACTTGTTTCCCAGGAATAATTGTTTCATGAGTGATGTTAACGTGCGTTAAAGAAACTGCGTATATCCTTGACAGAGGTTTTCTCTTATCATACATACAACATTTGCAGATAACATTGATATCTCTAAGAATGGGACATTTCGTACATCAACATCGAAATGTGGCGTGATTATAACAAATAAACATTTACAAAATGGATTTGTGACGGCCCAAATAGTCAAGCTTTAACACGATAGAAAACCTTACGCCAAATATTTATATTTCTTAATGTGAACAAAAACAAATCTAAGATAGAACACACATATGCGTTTTTTTCATACAAATTTCCTAAATTTCCTAAATTTCCTAAATCCTATTTGAAGTGAAAAGATAAAAAATGATTATCATATATGTCATTATAATAATTATCATTAAAGCGTCATACAGGTACACATGAATCGCATGGCCAGCGCAAACAATAATGTAGATGCATCATAAGGTTAACTTAAAATTAAATGAAACTACCATGCTGTATAGTGTATAAACAGTATACGATCCAGACACAGGTGTGTAATAACATTATGTCATAGAAAACCATGACCTTGATTATAATGTTTAATAAGACGTGAAGGTCTATTCTCATTACCATACTAGCACCTTAGATGATTCCTCCTTAAGGCTTAATAACACCAGTGTTTCTAATCGTAGGTGTTGTGTTTATTCATTGAGTAAGGTTGAGGTACTGATAACCAGGTGCCACCTGGACCTCCCACCTATATACATACATACTGGGTGCTTACAGTAGATCTACAGTTCATAGCTTTCAATAAGCGTTAACACCTAAATAAACATATAGCATTGAAGATAGATCCTCCGTTATGCAACTCACATTAGTGGTGGAAGGCATAGCAAACACGTGAAAAAATCTTTTTGATGATAAAATTAGTGTAGCTTAATAACTGCACACAATGAAATAAATACGAATACAACGCACACTTCAAGTCTTAACAATCGTATCGTTAAAGAAAATGCAGTGAACCAAACCGCTAGAGTTTTCGCATGTCATTTGACAGCGTTTGAGTAGAACATAGTTTTTCAACTCAAATGTGTGTAATGAATCTAACTGAAATTTTTCCCCTTTGAAATAAACCAATAAACGAATACTGAATCAAAATCACCATCAACATTTACACTTCAAACCTGTGGGTATAAACTTTGACTCTCTTTCGAGGCCTGCGAATGTAACATTTACGAGGTCAAAACGACCTGATTAAATCCCAGTTTATCTGCAATGATCCATTTCATTGGGCATAAACGTTTGTACTTAAATAAGAGGCAATTAACCACTACATAATCACATCAAACGACATAGCCAGTCGTGTATCATCAATCAAGTAAGTTTCCCAATCAGCAATGAAATATGATTAATCACGTTAAGTATTTATTATCACAGTGTTCGAATGTGTGAGAGTACTGGTCAGCAAAACCCCTTGAAGTCTCAATCCATATGGATTGGTAATTGTGGGCCATGCCAGGATGGAATTACATTCGGACTGTGTTGACTGCAATGGTGCTTCGGCATGATGAAAAGGTACTCCCCAATGGCATTTTGTTCTCTGTTGACTATGCAACTAAATGTCAGATATTTCATGTGATTACTTAAAACAATAAATACATCTATCACTTGATTTAGAATGCATGGTTCACTGATTCTGATTCTGAGTAATCTACGAATAAAATAAACCGTTATAACACGTAGTTTTCCTTTAAATATAACAGCTGTGAAGTCCATTAATGTCATATTGACATTGTAGATATATATCAGTTTTCACACATGGTGTTTGAAAACGCCTGAAGTTATTAGATACAGATGAGGTATTCGAGATTAATTTTAAAAAGACATACTGACTTAATCTAAAAACGGTTTCAATTAAGTGAAACTAATTTTAAACTTAAAGTTGTAATAAATATATCCTATCAATTTTTACTATATAATTTCAAATCTTTTTTGAATCAACACATCATGGGTTGATTATCTAAGATAATTGAAAATTGACTGGCTAAGCTGTGATGAATACGCAAGTCGAGTGAAGTGAATTGAACTTACATTAACAAATATGGTATTTATGGCATATCAAAGGTAAATAAAAACAAATGAGAAATTACTCTGTGTCCCTTATTTCTAACAGATACATTCTGTAAAAATATTTTAATTAGAAATTAATTAGAAAGATATTGATTTGCGCTCCAGCGGCAGCAGTCACACTGTCCTGTGCTCCTAACTTTTCTTGAATTAGTCCAAGTTATACCTGTTGGAATGTTGCGAAAAGAAGCCTGTGCCTGTACCATAATACCAACAACATTATGTGAAAATTTCAACTTTGAAATTTGATGGAAATGTTGACTTTTTGGACAGTTTTAGTGTGGATTTTACATGTATCTGGAAGTGACCCAGATTCAAGCTATTGTTCTCTAATCACACATACAAGCAGAGGAGTTGGAAAATCCATGAGGAGCATGAACTGTCATACTTACACCAATCAAGAGCTTACATCACTCAATACAAGTGGTGGCAAGAGACAATGGATTGACCCTCAGCTACTACACTGCTTACGTATGAATGGTATCAGTGTTACAAAACCCACAAAAAGAGGCTGTAGAGGTGGAAAGAGTAAACAGAGAAAGATTAAAGTTGTTTCTAATGTTTTTAAAAACTTTGAAACTATCACTGAGGACAAATCTCAAAATGGTGTAAACAAATACAATCTCATAACAGTGTCCCCATGTCAACCCCAACAAAAATTGCACCTGTGTCTTTGGAATGTTCAGTCAGCTCGGAATAAGTGTGAAGATATCTGTGAGACAATCATTGACAGGGACATAGATATTCTAATTCTCACGGAAACATGGTTACATCAGGATGGTGATCAGGCTAAGATAGTTGCGATGACACCGGCTGGCTACAGGTTTACACACATACCCCGTTTAAAACGCGGTGGAGGTCTTGCAGTCATTCACAGAGACTATCTGATTATCAAGCAATGTGACAAGAACATTCATGGATACAAGTCCTTTGAGCTGATGGAGCTGAGTGCTACACACAGCCACACAAACACAAGATTTGTCTGTGTTTATCGCCCTCCCCCGTCTAAATCTAACAAACTTACTATTCAAGACTTTTTCACAGAGTTCACAGAGTTTATTTCTCAAATGGTTATATGCAAAGGCCAACTTGTAATCCTAGGTGATTTCAACTTTCATTATGAAAACAATCTTGACCGTCATACTCTAAAACTCAAGGAGCTGTTAGAACTTCATAACCTTTCTCAACTGGTTTCCGATAGTACGCACAGAGGTGGTCATATTCTTGATCTTGTGATAGTCCGTAGCGACAATCATCACATATCAAATGTGCAAGCTATTGATCTGAACCTTTCCGACCATTTGCTGATATCGATGTCCCTGGACACTACACGCCCGCCTGCACCTAAACTGAAAATCAAATGTCGTAACTTCAAGAGGATCGACAAAGACGCATTTCGGAGAGACTTGCTTGACTCTGCACTATTTTCCTCATACAACCTCGATGCAGAGGAGTACACTATGCTGTACAACAACGTCCTGGCCACGATTTTGAACAAACACGCACCTGAAATTGAAAAACTGATACCATACCGCCCAGAAACACCTTGGCTTTTCACTGATGAAGTTAAAACTGCCAAGCAAGAACGTAGACGTGCCGAGCGTAAGTGGAAGAAAACGAGACTTGAAGTGCACCACCAGATATATAGATCTGCAAGGAACAAAGTGTCAGCGGAAGTCAAACGTGCAAAGAAGAAGCAAATCAACACTGAGATCGAGCAGAGTGAGTCAGAGTGAGTCAAACCCACGCAAACTGTATAAACTTATGTTTACACTCATGGGTAAGACCTGTGATAAGAGCCTTCCATCTCAATTTGAAACCCTTGAGGAAACAACTGAGGCTTTCTCAACCTTCTTTCATGACAAGGTGGCTACAATTCGGCAATCTTTCTGTGGGGATCCAATAGACCTGAACATCAACTCTGATGCCCCAAAGTTCCAAATATTTCACCCATTGTCAGAAGCAGAAGTGCTGAAGATCATCAGAAGCTCAAAACCAACTTTCTGTCCCCTAGATCCGATTCCTACCAGGATCCTGCTGGAACACATTGACGTGCTGCTGCCAGTAGTTACGCACGTTATCAATACCAGTCTGGAAAGTGGTACGGTACCAACTCCTTTCAAGAAGGCCTTGATCAAACCCCTCATAAAGAAACCGGGATTAGATGCTGATACATTGAAGAATTTCCGGCCAGTGTCCAATCTCCCGTACTTGTCAAAGTTGGTAGAAAAGGCTGTATGTATTCAACTTCAAGATCACATCACAAGTAACAACCTTCAAGATCCTTATCAGTCAGCCTATCGCCATCGCCATAGTACGGAAACTGCACTAATCCATGTGACTGATAACATCAAAAACGGCATTGACAATGGGCAGATTTGTTTACTGGTTCTACTCGATTTGAGTTCGGCCTTTGACACAATAGATCACTCTGGTATTGTGTCTCGTCTTCAAACCGAATTTGCCGTGGAGGGTACAGCATTGGAGTGGTTCTCGTCCTACCTCCGAGATCGTACACAGTCTGTCCACATACAAGATGTGTCCTCATCTCCTGTCTCCCTAACCTGTGGTGTCCCTCAAGGTTCGGTACTGGGACCAGTGCTGTTCACCCTCTATGTGAGACAACTTGGATCCATCATTGAGGACTTCAACATCTGTCGCCATGGCTATGCCGATGATGTTCAGCTGATTAGACTTTTTGATGCCAATCCTCAATCAGCTGTAACAGCTAGTCAAGACTTAACATCATGTTTCACCACCATAAAATCTTGGACCTTGATTAACAAGCTGAAGCTCAATGATGATAAGACAGAGGTGATACAGATCGGCCCAAAGAGCAAGCAGAAGAAAACTGGACTCAGTAGTTTTGAAGCTGGTGATGCAGATATCCGATATGTACCCGTCGTAAAAGATCTCGGCATATACCTGGATTCTGAGCTGTCCCTAGAACACCAAGTTGCCCAGATTTCAAGAACATGTTACATGGTTCTCAGGAATATCGGTAGCATCAGGCACCTACTCACCAAGTCGTCAGTTTCTAAACTTGTTCTCTCGCTGGTCACCTCCCGTTTGGACTACTGTAATAGTCTCTTTGCCGGATCACCCAAACGACTTATTGACAAGCTTCAGAAAGTACAAAATCTGGCAGCTAGGATAGTGTCCCGGACCGGCAAACACGAACACATCACTCCAGTGTTGTACTCACTCCACTGGTTACCTGTTGAATACAGAATCAAGTACAAGATCCTCTGCCTCTCCTACCAGTCTCACACAAACCAAGCTCCCCTCTACATGTCTGAACTACTGCAGCCTTATGTACCTGTCAGATCCCTCAGATCAGAAACTAAACACCTGTTCACAATCCCTAAAGTAAGAACTGTGCGTTATGGGCAAAGCAGGTTTGCTTTCCAGGCCTCTACAGAATGGAATAAACTTCCAGAGGAAATCAAGCTATCCTCCTCACTGGACTCCTTCAAGTCAAGAGTGAAGACTCACCTGTTCCAACAGGCCTTCAAGTTGTGCGCCTAGAGCATACAGACTGTGTGAAAACGGCGCTATATAAATAGACTATTATTATTATATTATAATTAGCCGTTAACTAGATAATTAACTAAAATGAAACAATATTGTCCCAAACACCTATTCATTTTCTTATTGGGAAGGTGGAATTTTGTTTGATTTTTCTGACAATAAACATGTACGATTCACACTTGATGTAGGTGTATGACGAATAACGCCGCCAGGTCCACATGTGATCGAATGGGCGTTATATCGCTCTGACCCGCAATAATAGGGCAATGTGCCAGAGGTTGCAAGAGCCTGGTTGTCAGAACACTTCCACACCAGAAGTCGACTCGGTGCTACACTATTTCACCAAAGGATGCCGCGCATAACCCATGCTGATGACATTAAAAACTGCCACCTGTTACAGACGAGTAAAAACTTTAAAAAATTCTACATGTACTCAGTCCACACACATTTTCATTTAAAAAAGTTCATTCATTGCTCAATGCCACTTATTCACATTTTAAACGGAACTGATTTCCAATTGGCCATCTACGGCCATATAACTCAAATGTTCCCGGAAACTTAAACATTCTAATTAAAAGAGTGACTAGAGAACCCAACATGATAAACAGCAGAAATTACAAAAAACACACTTTATCTTGTCATTTCTATATTCTTTCAGTGTTAGAACTGGCTTCACAGCCGAGGAAGCTACCTAACCTTAACATATACATGTACATACAACATAAACATCTACATTGCCACCAAACCCGAGATACTGTTTATTCCGTATATAATATCCCTTTCGCAACAGCATGGAAGCAATATGGTTAAGTTACTCGACAAAATGTTGAACGTATGCTACTGACAGCCTGCGATGGAAATCAGCGTTTGAAGGCTAACTTACATGGACTCACGGAAGATCTGATGCATGCATGGTTTGGAATGGCACCCAAAAAAGGTACCGGTATTAGCAAGCGGGGGAGGGCCATGGCCAATTTGCTCAAAGCACTTAACGGCACTGACTTAAAATTAGCCATTTACGACCATATAAATGAAATATTCTCGAAACCAATATTATCTAAGTACAGGAGAGACTAGAAAACAAACCATGATAAACAGTAAAACTCTTCAATAATCCTATCTTGCTATTTCTATAATCTGTATAATTTTCAACAGGCTTCCCAGACGATCACACTCATGTATGCACCTTCGCATTTCCCGTTCAACCATCTACATCGTCACCGACGCCGAGAAACTGTTTATACTATATATAATATCCCTATCGCAACAGCATGGAAGCAAGACGGTTCAGTTACTCGACAAAATACTGAAAATTTGCAGGAACAGCTTGATTCACACATGGTTAGGAATGACACACACACACTTACACACACATGAATATATCTTTGTGTGAAGTTACCTTCATTTTATGCATTATATTACGTTTTTTATTTATTTGATCTAATATCAAAGGTTGCATTTTATTCTGCAGATTTGAAGATTTTAACGTGAAACAAGGCAGTTTCGCTTTAAAGTTTCCTTTGACGTCTATTTGACCTTTCTTAAACGCCAGTTTCAGTTGAAAGGTGATGTTTCTGGTCTACTAAGTTTGCACCTAAAGGCGCGGATATTTAGCCAAACCATTACAAGCTCTACAGCTATAACAGAACATTAAACAGCGGGATGAAACACTCAGTGAAGACCAGCTACACAGTTAATCTGACCATGTCTTTAGAATATGTGTTTGAGAAACAAGGGTGTACTGACTGTAGTAAACGAATTGTGAAGGGGTACCACGCATATATTTAGCGAAGACCAAAACAGGCCAGAAAGATGGTATTAGAGTTGACTACTCAAATATAAAAAATTTTTAAAATTTGATTTTTATCTTTTGGGTAATACTTGAGCAAGAAAAAAACCAAACACAATTGTTCAGAGTAGGAGAATCTTAATTCTGGCTCACCATTCGTAGTTCTTAGATATTGAATACTAGGTTACAGTGTAAGCTATTTAATAATGGTTGTTTCACATTGTAATATATTTGCTCCTTCTTGAAGTTATACTTTGTTGAACTTAAACAAACACCAATGAACGTAGCACAAGCACAAAACGGGAAAATAAGAAACTTTGTAACTTAAATGCAGAATATTTCATGAAAAATACTCCCTTGTCAAGAGTTCAAATTTTCCAAAATCGTGCATGTAGCAAATCTCCTAAAGCACCCATGGATACATTCATTTAATCATAGTATATACCAGCATCAAAAGGAAAAAAATATTTCCTAACCTTTTATCAGTTTTTAACAATTTATCACAATCGTCAATAGGAAGCAATTCTCAACTTTCTGAAAATCTGTTAAATCATAAATGTACCTAGACGATAATAAAATTTACATGAGAAATCTAAATTTGTCTTCTAAATTACCTTTTTCAAACTCTTACGACTTAAGTTATTAAACTTTGGAACTTTAGATGAAGATTGATTTCTTTTGATCAAACAGTATAAAGTTTTAATTAGTGTTTCTTGTAATTGCCTGCCATACGAAAATCTTTAGCACTTATCAATGCTCAGTGATAATAATGAAATTTAACTGATGAGGCTGAAGTTGATTAACGTGATGTATTATCAAATTCATGAGAGACTGTGTGGTTAATACCAGAATGACGATATTGAATTAATATTGATTATCCTTTCAAATATATCTAAAATTTGAAACTGCCGCTCTCATGGATTAGAAAAGAATCACATGAATTGATAATGTTTCAAGAACATAACCCATTAAAAGATACGGTCGATCAAATCAAATGCTTTGAACTTTGATTAGAGTTGATCATAATTCAACATGTTTTCGTCTGACCAGGCCGCCCAAGTAATTGAAAATGTAATAGATGGTATAAAACACTATAAATAAAACCGCAGTCCTGCTTCATGACTGTGTATATAATGGAGCCTTTTATACAGTCTAGGTCCACATTCAGCAAGTCTAGATGATTTTAAGAGCACAAAGAAAAAATATTATGGATGAAGAAACAGTAAATTATTAAAAATTTTCATAGACTAACTTTAAGTCTAATCATACCGGTTCAAAGTCAGAAAGCGATGTACATGTTTACCTAAACCGTTGGCACTCAACATCAATATTCAGTAAACCGCCGAAATATGATATACAATATTCAACATGATAGCAATGAATAAGTTTCCAATAAACAAAGACGAGAAATTATAAATAGAAATCTAAGGAATCGAAGCAAACTATAGCTACAAGAAGTTTTTGCTTAGAATGCTCTTTTACGTTCCAAGCTTTCTCTACAGGAATCATTATCCTTGGGATGAACCTTCACCCGCGGCGAGACCCGGATTGATATCTTATCCTAATCATCGGTAGATGAGTCAATAAAGAAGCGGCAATAGAGGCATAGCAGCGGCTTACAGGGAAGAGGATTTGAGGGACGATTCTTGGTCGACTTAGCCAAACAGCTGGAGTTACAATTAAAGTGGATTACGCAGGTCGAACATTATCTGTTTTTGTTCGACATACATGTAGCTATAAACGTTTTGACTTAAAAAAGTCTAGTTAAAGTAGAATATATTTCATTACGGAAGATAGGTTTTGTTTAGATATGTCTATATAAGCTAAACTATTTTTAACATACATTAACGTCTTTAATGGGCGTCTACGATTTCATTTGGATTATACAAATACCCGGTATGCATTTGAAGTATGTGGATATAAGGTCGTTTTAAAATAGGAAGAAATAATTTACAAGATTGGCAAAATAATACTTTTAGATTTATATGAAATTTTAACAATGGTATCGTCAAAGCATATTTGAAAAATGGATGTTACAATCAAGTACATAAAGGTGATCATTTGGATTCATTATGAATAACAGAATCATCAAATACATTCTCGACCAATAGAAAGTCATAAACCATACATGCCTTCAAATTCCGCTGCATATCTGATGGTCATTATAACCTCTTTACTAATGACCACCGACATTTGACCTCTCTCGTCAGTGGTCAAAACCACGCAGGTATGCATTCCTAGCATGATAGAAGTATAGACTAAACAGTTCACGTTTATATCAACATATCAGAAGGACCATTAACATTCCTTGGTCAGTATTGACCCATATCTTGGAGCTGGATGCAGGGACTAGTGAGGGAGAAATGCTAATGTGTTTGGATAAGAGCTATCAAAGAGTTTGGGGATCAATTGTTTTGGATATCTTGGGGGCACCTCATACCTGAAATGTTCTCGTTTGGTACACAGATCCTCCACGTAACCCAGTACCTCATCGTGGTGGGGAGGTATTAGACAAACTTTAGTCTATGGAAAATTTTAATAATTCACTGTTTCATCATCCATTATATTTTTTTTCGTAATTTCGTGTCTAATCTAGACTTGCTGAATGAGGACCTAGACTGTATCAAAGGCTCATATTCATACACAGTCATCAAGCAGGACTAGGGAGGTTTGTTTACCCTAAGAGCTACGTCAGCTGGACCATTGTACCCAAGTTGAACAGGGTCTCGTTGCACAAAAAAACTAAGTTAACCTTTAATCACTAATGTAGCCTTAAAGCAATGTAAAAGAATGGCACTAAGGTTAACTTAGTGTGAAGTTGCTTTGTGCAACGACTCCCATATCAACAGTGTCCAGACTAAACCAAAGTGGCTTAAAATTATGCTGTCTTTATCTTACTGTGTCTCTCTCCGTCGTACTCTTTCCCATTTCCTTCCTACCATCCACTGTTATGGAAGGCAACAGCTGAAATATCGCCGATGACGTAAACCCTACCAACACACTCACTATAGTTGCTTTTTGAGACTACTCAAGTGTATCTGGGACTTCTAGAGAAACTGGACTAGACGTCCATGATCATGAGGGTACATGTTGCACAAAACGACCACAACAGTAAGGTTAACCTAAGTCCTATCCTATTAACTTGCATATTCAGACTACCTTAGCGATTTAAGGTTTAAGTTATGTTCGTTTGTTTTGTGTGAAGCAGAACCCTGAGGAATTTTAGTTAACCTGTATGCAACTCCTTCACATCAATTATTGGAAGCAGGTACTATTCTCAACTCTGTTTTATCGAATCACAATTTATTGTTTACATGTCATTGAAATATTATTTGATCAGGTTACTCTCTGGGCATAAACTAACAGATATCATGCTATTTCTATAGTCTGGTTCTTCATTTCGACTTATAGGAAGGTAATAGTCAAGCTTTGCAGCTTGGAAAGCTGACAGAGCAGTAAAGCGATAAACTCATTTGTGATATACTCCTTGTACCGAAAAGTCTCCTTTTTGCCAAGATACACATTGTCTATATTCAGCATTGGTACGTCAGTCTTGCATACCGTGCAGATGGGGGTCACTGGCATAGTGAAAAAGGCTTTGCCAAAGCATATACCATACTTTAAGATATATCTAGGGAAGATAGACTCAAATTTTGTCTATCAAATATTTAAAATTTACTGTTCCTTCATCTATAATAAGCTTTTCTTAGGGCTCCTAATTTCATATGCAGTCAAATCTAGACTTGCTAAATGAGGACGTAGATTGTATTAAAGGCTCCTTTATTATTATTTATTGTTTATTATTATGACGCAGGACTACTAGGGAAGACAACTGACCTTTGTAGAAACATGAAGTTCATGTATTGAATTTGGTACCAAAGATATCAAAAGATGTAGTTTTTCAGATATTCATTCAATCAAATATATGTACTAAACTACTTGTAAACGTGATGCATTGATGAATTTCTTTGTCGAAAGCTTTGGCTCTTTAAAATGCTTGATATTAAAAATGGTACTGTACATGGTATCGTATCTTATTGCTTAATCAGCTTTGAAAATCTTAGCCCGAGAACATCAATCATTCTCAATAATTTCTGAAGTGAAAACGAAAGGTTATGAACCATAAGTTTACATAGTCCGAAATAGTCATATGAAATGTGCCACCACTTAGCATTTGTATTTCCGTTTACAACCCAACTCTCATCTTCTTAAACGCTAGGATTGCATTTTGACCAAAATCAAATAATCATACTACCGGAAATATGTATCCAAGATGTAAGACAGACGTTCTAAGACTATTGCTGCAAAGTATCTGGTCTATGTACAGTTTCACACCTTAAAGAAAGAGCGATACAAATCAAACGCCACTATCAACACCGAACAACTGTTAGTCGGTCTCCTGACTGGCTCACGCAGCAATCAAAGAAACCCAGTGCTACTGTTACGCGTCTGGATCTGAGCTGGAAACGTATCTTATAAACATATCACAGGCTGGCTTTCTGATTCACACTACATGAAACTTTTAAAGAATAACTACGAAAATTCTATGATGACATAAGAAAATATGAGAGTAACTGAGATGAAATGAAGATTCTCATGTACACAATTATATTGAGACTATAATTTAGTCTATGAGAGTTTAAAAATCATAACTTTACATTTATCAATCTTAATCAATTTCTTTGTGGTTTTTTTTATTCCATGAGTATGCAGTAAAACCTAGATTTGCTTTATTTAGACCTAACCTTTACTAAAGACTCAATACAATGTCCTAAAACAAGACTCAATTTTATTCGAATTGGCGTGTATTTTTGAGAATATGAGTAAAGCATAAATATGAATATGAAAGAAATTGATGTTTGTGTATACATATATGAGACCCTAATAAAGGTAATGCGAGCGAATGCATCCATTTTTCTCAATGTCTGGGAAAGTTTCAATTCAAATGCGTTCAAATTTAAAAACCGTTTAGTAAGTTTAGGAAACAGAGTCATTGGCTCTGTTTAAATGGTCACAGAAGACGATTAAAATTAAGATTGAAAAAGGTTATTAGGGTGTGGTCCTTGTGGCCCTTAGACAGGGTCGGATGGTCACCTAAACTATATATTGGCATCTCTATCAGCTAAGGAGTCTGAACACAAAGTTTCAGCTTTATAGACCTCATTCTTACGGAGAAGATGATGAAAATACGTTTTTAGGGCATGTTTTTTTTGTCCTTATTAGGGGTCACAGGGTCACCAAATCTATAAATCAGAATCTCCATCAGTTACGGGTCTGTCCACAAAGTTTCAGCTTTCTAGGCCTCTTGCTTCTAGAGAAGAAGATAAAAATAGGTTGTCAGGGCGCGGTCCCGAAGGCCCTTATTAGGTCACATGGTCACCAAATATATACATAAAATATCATTAAAACTTCATTAGTCAATGAATCTGTAGACAAGATTTCAGATTTCTTGAGACAATGGTTGTGGAAAGGAAGGGGAAACGGTTAAAAGTTTACGGACGCATGCCGAACGATATACCATGCCATAAGGACATCGGGATTTTCAGGCCAGTTAAGCTACAAAGCGCAGTACATCAGTGTATATACATCTAATGTCATGCTATGCAAAATATGTATCCCCTATAGACATCACCGTGTCAACTCAGTACTCGGTTGCTTTGATCCTGTAACTTCTCAACGTAAAATGGTAACGATGAGGTTAAGATATATAAGACAAGAACTGAAGTCAAGAAGTATAAATAAGCATATTCCATCATCAGGTGTTGCCAAAGCCTTTATAATTCACCTTATCGTAGCACCTGTTTGATATCTTTAAAATACGCACAAGGATTATGAATATAGTTACCCACACCCAAAATATAAATACGATAGTGAGTTATCAGTTCATGAAGATAAGCATTACAGGTTATTAATCACTCACTTTCCAAGATATGCAATGCCAAATAATGTCGACCCATGCATTATAAATGGAAGGGCATAGCAAATTTTACTGACATGATGGATGATAGCTTAGATCAGTTTTTATATCCAGAGATCGGTTTCACAGGCATCGAACAGTGAGGTAGGTTGAATAAGTTTTATTTGACAGAATTACCTATTCGTTCTACGTAAATGACGTAAATGCGCTTTCTGATGTATAATGATCAAGTGTTTGAATTCATTGACCAAATTCGACATTTCTAACTATTGTTTGCCATAGCATTTTCGAAAAAGAAAGACCACTCGGTGGAATGAATATTAAGGAAAAATGATATGGATATCAACTTCTATATTTTGGGAATGCGACATTTTGATACTGATTCTTGCACGAAGCACTCCCGATTTCACTTTCAAAGAATGCATTCTGAAAAATTTAGACTATTGACCCCAAGGTGACCTTCATTCCACTAAGAAGGGGCTTTGCTTCCAAATTAATATCGACTTTTAGTTAACAGATGGGCAATTGGGTTTCAGATTTCAGATGATCGCAACTACAAACATTATGAAACACCTACTCAATAATGAACACTTGATACATTAGAGATATACCATAATTGAATTGAATTTTACAAAGCGATAAGGACAATAAGGGTAATAAACTACGAGCAAAAAGCTATTACGGTTGGACTCTATTATGCGAAAGAAATCAAATTATCGTTTGTGACGCTTGCAGATGCTTCGGGGGTCGTTGATATATCATATTGACAGAGAAATCACGTTTCAACGGATAGTTAGCATCCTGTCCGGATAACACGAGACAAAAGGATATTGTGAAACCTTACGCAGCCTTTATGAGTTGTATGATATGCCAACATTATCAGGCTGATAAATGACTGAAACCATGCTTCGTCTTATCTTTAGAAGGTTACCGTATACGCTATTCCTTTGAGTTTAAAGTACAAGCTGCTATTGTGTAATATCAACAAAAGCACATTTATTAATCATTCATATCACTACTTTGTTTGGCATTTTAGAAGTTGAATAACAAACTTGTGATAAGAATGTGCACGGAAGCCGAAATATAATCGTTGTATACCCTTAAAATATATTTTCAAACATTTAATAACACATAATTTTCCATGACGGTTTTGATCCTGCTTGACGTAATTCAGATTGATATGCAATAAATGAAGATAAATAGTTGAAATGGTACACAATAATTTCTTCTGAATATCAACATTAACTCCATTTGTACTCTACCTCTTAAAGGACACTGAGTATGTTGTTGGATTCAAATATGTCAAATTTCAAAAACGGTTTTTTTTATCAAGAAGTAGTGGTTTTATCATAAAATATAATATTTTAAAAGAAAAACAACAAAATAAATTACCAAGCATCCCATACATTAAAACGACATTCGCAACATATATATATAACATAGACAAATATGAAATTCTGGTCATCTTGTCACAATTTGTTCTCGTTTTAAGCGATTGCCCAACAAAATATCATTTGAAAAAGTATTATGTACATCCACAGATTATAATTTCCATCCATGAATAGTTCTGGTTTTTATATAATTCAATTATACTCTGTCCATTTTTTGTCAATTACTATGTTGAAATTTCTTGTTTCTATATTGATATGCATGTTTGAATTTGTATATACATGAACAAAAATGAATAAAGTTATAAAAAAAGAAGAAGTGTTTTTTTTCTCAGGAAATTAGGATTTTGGTGCTTATTAGTTCAGTATAGAGACAATTAACAGGGAGCGGTCGTGATTTGTGATCGAAAACCGGACAATGGCGCCTTTCAATGAATTGGTTGTGCACAGTAGGTCATTTAACTACATGTAATATATATCTAAATTGGACGCAGAATTTCGACTTCCTAACATGTAAATGGCTGTTCATTTATCAATGAAAACAAAAACAATTCATAATTTTGGCATTAGAGATAAAGATACAAGTTTAGAGGGGCGATATGTGTTTAACTCAGACAATATTGTAATTTGACTCTAAGTTAAGCCACATGAAAAATCATAAAACACACTTTGTGTCACTTTGGAGCTTATAAATCCATGGCAACTGTGACGCTAATAAAGGGCATCAGAGTTACCATTCATAACCCTCATTGTCCAAAACGTCTGTAAGATGCGTTTGGTTTCGGAGAAAAAACAAAAACAAAAGTATTTGTGGTTATTGCCCTGATAAGATAAGTGCCAAACGAGTGAACAGGCCCTCAAACTATACTCCCAATGAGTCTGTCCATATTATTTCGTATCAAAATGTCATGACAAAAACATGACCTATAAATGTTATTTTGAAATGATTATGAACTGGTTACTGTATCGTACTCGAATCATAAAATGAGAGAAAATGAGAATAATTTTGGCAAATTATAATAACTATCATATAAACCATTACGACGTAAAAATATTGAAGTATATGTGTGTGCGGCGAAACATTATGATTCATGTTTTACATATTAACTGAATCGAATTGAAACATATGTTGTTTATTCAAGAAACCCCACTGAGTACAAGGTAGCTACTTAAAACAGCCTTTTCGTGTGATCTGAACATCACGGTGAACACTGTTCAAGACAAAATATACCTATAACCTCAAAACCAATATGCTCTTTAAAAGAAGCAATATCAAGCAGCCCAGTGTTATAAACCCTTATAACACTGCATCAGATTAAACAGGTTGCTGTTGTCCGATCTCAAAGAAAAGAACCTCCCGTCATTCTATCTCAACACAAAGAACAATCTTACAATCAAACAAGATCGTGAATGTAATCTTACCGAGGTACAGATAACAGAAAACGAGGTTTGAATGACAATGAGGTTTCTATGAAGTACTGTAAGCCTGCGGTCGCACTTAACTACAAATTGAACAACCCCCCTATGGATATTAAACAGAGCAGAGCAAGATGCTGTGTTTTCAATGCTATCAGCGTTCTATGCTTCTGCGGGCTCTGAATGGACCCCTCAACATAAATGAACAGGTAGTTATTCACACAGAAGGGATGTTTGCCTCGTTTCTTTCAGGTATGTCCAACCAATTTGGTCCGGAACTATTCGTGAATAAAAGGTTGAATGATGATACGCAGAATGATCGTTTCTAATTCCAGTCACTACTGGTTGTAGTTTGTGTGAAAGGACTCTGTACCTCAACGTTATAGACGGATTAGAGTTAGAGACGCTGATTTAAATGATTAAATGATTGTTTAAGACTAGAATAAAATGAATCCATTTCACAAAGAATTACCAATAAGTATATCGTCGGCGAAGTTATCGGAGATAACAAAAACGTTCACCATGTTGTATGTACACAATACGGATATTTGAAATGTTGTTGTGTTGAAACACAAATAAAAAATACTCAATTCATTCCGCCAGTGTTCTTCATTATCATAAATGTTTTGAACATCGGTTAAATCTTAAATATTGGTTAAACTTTGTAAGCATTTGCTAATAAAATCGTACGTGAATTATTGTTATATTTCGACGTAGCATTCCAGACATGCTTTAACTTTAGTTCGACATATAAGCCTACCAACTTGTGGTCTGGTCATACTAAACGATGTGTAAAACGTCGCGAAAGATTCAGAGACATGCGTCAGACTACTTTCAATGTAAAAGAATTACTTGTGGAGTTCAACACAGGACAGCACACTGCCTGAACTTAAGTTTGACTCGCCGCACATTGCCTGAAGAAAGGTCAACTATTGTATCCACCCACACTACATATAGACATTGGTTTAGTCCGTGCAGGGGGTCTTAGAGTCCTTTCATCTCTATTGTCTTAAGGTTATAAACTGAATTAATCAATTGCCTTTCGTATGTTGTTATTTCATTTTACATAAATTCAATAATTTGGGGGCTATATTTCATTCAAATGTAATTGTTTTGATTACATTCTTTCGACATTTTTAGCATGCATTAAAGAATTATACACACATCGACCCCGCAACGAAAACCTGTGCTATTATCCTCTTCTTGAACGAACTGCTGATACCAAGTTTCAAAAATACAACTAAAACAGAGGCTTTGAGTTTTTTCTCAGATACGAGTATTTTATCATGTGCCCCATTATGAAAATAACCGTTCCGGTCCTACAGTTCAGTTTGAGTAGACACGCAAGGCGGAATTTGTTTCCATATGACAATTACACAGGATAATCTTTACCATATTTAGAATTAATAATGGCAAATAAAAATTTTATATCCCTGAAAACACAAGTAAAAACATCAACATTATTTGCAGCAATCTAAGTCTCAATCCAAGTAATTAATTTACAATAAAATCTATTTATCGAAGTGTAATGTACGCTATCCCAACGAATGAATGGAAACAATACTTCTTCAGAAGAATGTCTCAGTCACCTTACTCCGAAACAGAAAATACAACGTACATCTGGACATTTGTCAAAATATCAGAAAAAACAAGGAAGTGTTTTGTTGGTTGCCAAGGTGAGGAACATACGAGTCCCGAAATAGTCTGAGGAACCCTGTAGCGACCAGACAACAGCTTGTCTTGCTGTAGGTAATAATACGGCATAACAGCTGATGGAAGTCTGCATTTCGCGTTATATACTGAAATTGTGACTGGCAAGTTTCGAATATATATATATAAGCCTAAAGCTGATTTCGGTTTTATTTAGATATAACAATGACCTTTATAGTCGAGAAATTCACCATTCAATTCACAATTCATAGGTATGTGTACAAGTCATCAATAAATTAACCTTCATAATAACAAACAATAAGGGTATTATCCTTTTTAATATCTTAACAATGATAATAATTAAAGTTGCAAAAATGTTATTTTGCAAGCAACAAATAAAAGCATCTGGACTTCACGCCATTAAGTAAACGATAGACTAATTGGCGTAAATAACAAATTAATTTATCCAATTCCTATCTAAGTTGTCAAACTATTTTTCAATGGAATCAAGTCCTTGTTTCATTGTGCAGATTGCACCATTTGAAAAATACACTTGCGGTCCAAGTAGCTTTTATACTATTGAAATAACATCATATTTCATATTCACTGTTACTAATGTTGTATTCATTAGCACTTTTTATCACACGGAATGTATGACCTAAATTAAAGAAGAATCGATATACAGGGGAATAAATACATAAATAGTTGTGGTATTGAGTGCACGGGAAGCAAGAACGCAGTAAATCAATACAATCGATTAACGTCTCCACAGATGTGCATTATGTGTGTTATAAATGTATCTTAATAGCATGTTAGTCATCTTATCATAGAGATCATATTTATGACAATGTAACATAAGGAAATTCTAATATGACAAATAAAAACAGGTGACAATTATTCTATATTTTCTCTGTCTAATAATGTTACGTCCATGTACTTACAAGGTAAGAATTACATGTACAATGGTCAATTTGAATGACCACATCTTCACATGTAATGTAAGACAAAGGAACAACAGATTGAGTATCCAAGATCATAAGATGATTAGACAGAAAGTTGTAATAAAAAATCTTTTTTAAATATCAGATATATCAACAAGTTGAAATGCTTACAAATGTCTAATGCACGTCGAATATTCTGCTTCGTTAGCTTTTAGAAAGAATTACTTCTCTGAAAATAGCACTGCCTTGAGCTAAATATGATGTTAAAGCTCTGACACGGTTTGTGATTTCAAAACATTGTATCTAAATTCGTGATATCATTGTTTTGTCAGGACACTGGGCAAAATCTATTGTGAAAATGATATCCAGAAAATATATAACTTCCATCTCTTTCTGAATAATTGTTTTGGATGATAAGGTAAAAATGAACATTAATATGATATTTTGCATTAATACACATATAAAACATAAAATCAGCTGCAAAAGTTGGTATGGTAAGTTAAACGCAAGGACTTGAAAATACGTGAACATAGTGTTGTTATGTTCATAAGAAATGGTCACATTCTGGTAGCTTGTGTGTGTAAATGACATGTAACTACAATCGACATAGCCGTCAACTTCAACAATGACACCACCACCATCACCAACTACATGAAGCAAGACAAGATTTATACGTACACAGCCAGCAAGACGACGCCAATCAGCAGCAGAATGAGAGACACGGCAAGGATGACGATGACCACTTTGCGAGGAAGTATCCAATCCTGCCCACACCAACATCGTGGCGCGATATCTCCGTAACTGTAGGTCATCGTCGTACACGACGTCGTTAACCCAATCCTCCAGGAGACCTTACTCTGATTTCAAAACTTCGGAAAAACGAACCATTGAAGTCAACTTTTCAATACGTTGTCTCTCCGTACGCATACGTTATCCTTTACGACGTCGTAACTTCGAACTGTCCCAGGTCACCTCACGATGCTCCCACTATTCTTAACACGAGCCCATAGCAGTCAGCGGTTCAATAAATTGATCAGTAAACGTGACACGCTAGGAATATCTATTTGCTGTGTTAACGGAACACGAGTGAAGACGGCACTATCCTGAACGCTCCCTCACCTGTCCCTCCGTTTCACCTGCAATCAAACCACCTTAATCACCTGGTTGGTATCACATCCTATCAACATCACTGCTATCCATGTTGCCCATAGCTCCCAGAACGGTTCCCAGTGAAGTTTCCACTCAGTTTACTGCCAACATAGGCCAGTGGTTGAGAGAGCCAACAACCCAGCTGTGTCGACTGCGTGTGTTACTTCGGTGCCAGGAGTTCTAACCCTCACTTCCTAGTAGTAATAAAAGTGTATACTCTGCAACATCGCGTTTCACTTTCAGACTCCCTTTCTCACCACCCACCGCTCCAGTGACCTGATTTAAAATTGACGGGGTTTGTCCAGCTTAAACTCTTTGACCTCTCACGGACAAACACCTTGCTATTATCAATACGCCGATATTGCCGTCTCCTTACAGGTCGAAATATCTAAGAATAGCTACACGCACTGAGGCTCATCACGTGACAGCGAAAGTTACATGAAACACGATCTTGAGGAAGCAAGTATTCGTCTCCTTACAGAGAAATTCACAACTTTCCTGGGGGTGAATGCTTCGGAGAGGGCTCGGGGGTTCACATTTGTTATCTCTCGGTGGATACATCGCATGCCCGGCAATTATCACTTGTATGCATCAGCAGCATTAAACCCTCTCTGTTATGTCACGTCAGCCGGGTTAGCGGATGCTTTTAAGGTTCGACCAGTTATCTTTTGGAGTCTTAGTTTACTGTTTGGGCTCTGACAAGGAACTTTTGATATATGACGAAGCTTGTCGCAAGACCAGACAAATATTCCTGGCATTTGGGTCTCTAACCATGGAGGTATCTGAATGGAGAATGTGTTGGTATTTTTTAGATTCACTTGCAATATCTGCGTCTCACAGCAATGCTTGTGGAACATATTTACCGAAAAAAATATTAATGGACTACTAGGCTGTTTTCTTGTTTTCTTTAATTTGAGAAAAGTTTTACAGCTTTATAATTTTAATTCTCTTCTTTTAAAGCTTGAAAATGATTTACGAATTATTAACTGGATTTGATTATTGAGGTTTCTAAAGAAAAGATATACTGCAGAAACGTAAGTATCCGAGATTTTAAATCGTGAAGTTTTCATTATTCGAGTATTGTTCTTGTAATTTGTCAATCATTATTTATTTATTTATCATTATTAAGGTACTTCGACACATCGAACTAAGAAACCTGGCATATTCATGCAGATCGGTTGTAAAGAATTGTACAAAAAATATGTTATATATATACATGTATATCTTGTTTTTCCATGAATACAAAAAAAATAAAAATAAAAATTCAGAAGAGTTAAACACTCGGAGGCACCGCTTCACATGAAGATTATTCCACATACCAAATTATAATGAACTAGGCCTTATTCTTTTGGAGTTATAGTCTTGAAACAAAATTATAAGTTGCGTTTTTTTTGGAAACAACTCCCAAAGAAAAATTTAAAAATTGAAAACCCCGAAAGGCCTCACGATAAGGAATGGTTTTTCATAAAAAAAATTCAATGAGCTGGGGTTTGCGGGTTTTGATTTCCTGTTGGTAAAAGAATAGCCTGCACAAACGCACGGACGGACGGAGGTCATTTTATATTTCCAGTGTCAAACAAATTTTAAATCAAGGGTTGGCATTCACAAATGAGGTAAATAAAGAGCTTCCATTTTTAGATGACGAATCTGCCTCGAATAATCCTGTTGAAACGGATTTATACTACAAACCAACTGATTCTAAGCATTATTTAGATTTTAACTAATGCCAACCTCGTCATACACAGCCGGTGTTGCCCGTTGTTGGGAGGTGAAATATACAGTTAATATTATGTTTGTGATTTCTTATAAGCTGATTATTTCTTTAGAGCATAAATCAAGGCATTTGTGTGAAGTATTGAGATATAAATGTACAGACTACTGTTAAATTTTGTTGGATATATTATGTACGCTTCAGCGAGTTTTTGAGAATTGCTTTTTGTGATGCTTTGACTCAAATATAATTTGCAGTTTCAGAGATTTTTAAGCATTTTGTGTTGTAAAATAAAACTTAAAAGCAATAAACAAGTGTAGATTTATTGGAAACAATGAGGTGAAGGATTAGCAAACAGGTCTTCGAAAGCATTCAAATGAAATGTTTTCGATAGAAGTTTAACATGAAATAAATGGTCAACTTTTACAAAACACGGCAAATTAAACCGGCAACGTAAAACGGCAGATTCATGAAATAAAAGTACGGTTTGGTCGTATGACTTATATGCAAATTGATAATCAGTCTAAACTTCAGCGCCAAATAATATTATGTAAAATAGTCTCGCCTTCGGATATTCTAAGAATCAGAATGTTAAAGTTCCATAGTGCCGTCACAAGCTATCACAGAACACAGTACTACACTCCACATAAAAAGAGGTGGAGCAAGTATAACAAACACATATCTAAATCTATATAATCTACTACTTGAATTCTCAGAATTAATATTGGCCAGAATCATTCGGAAGCAAACACATTTGACAGTTCTATGATAACATCGTTGTCTGCTGATAGATGTCTACGTCTGGGAGACGTTCACTCTCTGTGGCTAACTTGATCAAACAGACATGGTATCAGAAGTCCAGTTCGTGTACAAGCGGTTTGCAAGCAAGAGGGCCGTGGGTTTCAACCCTAGCTTCTAAGTCCTCGACACGTCCTGATAATGTTTTATATAAACATCTGTCATTTCGTTTTTATGCATTTGAAGGGAAATTTAACCAGGGCACTAGGTTTCTTAGAATAATTAAGACATTTTTTCTAGATGTGGAAGAGGAATATTCGAAAATAAATAGGTCACGTCAACTCTCATAGTAATATGAAGTACAGTCTAATTAAGAGTTAGATTATTGAAATCATAAGATCTTTTCATACCCTTTTATGTTTGTGTTAACTATATGAATAATGGGACACATGCCAGGTACTCTTTGTGATATTTTATCAACTTTCCTTTTTTTCTGAAAAGCATCCGTTTTTTAAGAATTCGAACCTGTCAACCCAAAAGAGGCCTTAATTATTGCAACATTATTATGTTGGAAATGAAAAAAGTTACAAGATGATTAATATATGTCATATAATATCTTGCCTGTAGTTTATATATTTCTCGACAAGTCTGACATAGAAAAATCGTCACAAAAGGTTCAGATTAATGAACTGATTCAACAATTTGCTCCATCTGAAAAAATCACAAACACTGACATAAATTTCAGTGGTCTGCTTGCTGCTACTTATGTTTACTTAATGTACCGCGTGTTTAGAAAATGGGATCGGTTTCGCGTGAGAAGATAAGCCATTTTGCCGTTAAAGCGTACATACCACGTTGTACTTTCTTTACATATTTACAAAAGAAGGAACTATATTGAAGAAGACTATGTCGAAGAAGAGAAGAAATGTTAAGTACAAATGGTGCATGTCAGTTGGACACAGGAAACTGAACACATCCCACGTGCACTACAATATGCATGACACACACGTGCATTCGATGGAAAGACACTGGCTGTTTAGGTAAAATAGACAGTCACGTATAGCGAGACGGCGAGGATCGACCTGTTACCACGTTTCAAGTTATTCGTAATCTATTAGCAAGGTTGCATTAAAGGACTTTTTGATAATATATACACGAATATAAAAAAAAACTTTGAGCGTAGGCTACGAGAGAAACTGTGAAAATGGATAGCAACCTGATTAAGGTAGGTCTTTGATATCCGATTTAGATGATAATCTAATACTTATGTTATAAGCAATTTGATATGTTTGATATATTTACATATCCCCAGGTTCATTAGTCAACTGATGAATTTCTAATGCTAGGTCAAAATTTTAGAGAGAATGTGATGTCTTTGACACGTGCATTTGTTGCTTTTTGAAAATGGGCAATGTGAAGGGAGGTCGCATATTGAACGAAGCTTTTTACCTCGATCTGGGTACACCCGTCTTGCGATGACGTCGCCTTTCACTAATTGAAATAACGTAGCTCTAATTAAAAAGATGACATATACGTAATTCCACTGTTGAATTGGAGGTAGGTCATTTATGAATACGTTAGGAGTGATACTTACCGATGTCACACTATGAGTATGTTTGTAACATCACGTATAACGGAGCTTGATATTCCTGCGCGAATGCCTTATTATATATTGTATACAATGTCGCCCGTGCTTGTGTTGTCATGATAATATAACTAAACAAGACAAGTTCATACTACAGTGTTCGCGGTAGGTTTTTATACAGTGCGTGTAGAAATGAAATAATACATTTTCAATTCAAATATTTGGCGTGTTTTATGGAGTTTTATTGGAGTTTTTTTTCAATAAAATAATTACTAGTAAAGGTAATAAATTATCATCAAATTTAGACATCAAAGTTTAACCTACCATATACGGTTCAGTTTTGATGATAAAACACATGCAGCCACATGCCTGTGTAAGTAACTAGCTGCCGTTCCGAACTTCGTAATATTATACAGCATGAGACTTGATAATAATCACTTGATAACATCGCTCTGATTGGATGAAACGAACGACTTCCGGGGAATTCCATCGATAAAGAAACCAATGACAGGGCTTTTAGCAATGGGATTTCTAGGTTTCGATTTAGTTTCGTCAGGACATCGTAATCAGACAATCACGGTTTTTTAAACATTATTGAAAAATATAAACTTAAGTGTATAATTATATGTGCGTGCAAAACACGCAGTTACAATATAGTTTGCGTGTTTATACGATTTTTATGCGTGAAAATCGCAGGTTTATGCGTTAACACGAACACTGTACTATTGCCACTGTTCACAGAATCAAATATCTGAGATTTAAATTATTCTAAATTCTAAATTTATTTTCAGAAACTGTGTAAGGATATTTTATGTTGACGTAAAAGAAGTAAGACCTGGAGTATATTTCTAAATTCAAATTTATTTGATTCTACATATTTCAGAACTTCAGATATAAATGTTGACTTTCATAGTAAGGTACAGTACACCCATAAATAAACATACCCCGTATCTAGAAACACACTAGAAACACACTAGATACGCACTAGATACGCACTAGAAACTTTCTAGAACGTATCTAGAAACTTTCTAGAACGTATCTAGAAACTTTCTAGAAATTTCTAGAAATTTCGAGTTTTCACTCTTTTCAAAATATTCAAAAATTATAATCTTAATTAAAATCCTCATGTTTTCTTTGCCTCTTGTGAAATTTTGAACAAGATTGCATCAATAGAAAGAGAGATAATTAATATTGAACTTTAAATCTTCCTCGTTTTAACGCGTCCCTTCCCGCGGCACAAGAAGCAGTCTATTTATAGCGCACGTCCTTTATTAGCTTCACAGCGATAGGCGTTAATTAGATCGCTCGTCTCCAAGATGTTCCGACGCATGTAGTTTGTTTTTGTTGTCGTTATATTATAACAATTATATGTAATATAAAACTTTGCAATAAAGCATTTATAAAATAAGTAATTATAGTTGACATAACGTATATACATTGCGAGCTTATGAAGAAAGAGGCTTTGGGGACATGTATCAATCTGTCACTACATGAATCATATTGTGGTTTAAACATATTTTATTTCATTATATAGCGCATCTTAACAAATATACTATAACATAAAAAGAAACGTACATATGGACGAATGAAGACATACATACAGTAAACAGGACGAAATAGATGCATGATTATGTTGGACACTTTTCAATGAAACAATTAATGTTTACAAACATATTTCATACCGCTGATAACTACATGTTGTTTGACATGTGCAGGGCACATAGGACAACGATTGATGAATTCCGAAAATCTCTTTGATAAAGTGATAAAATAATTAACAGATTTCAGTAGTCCTTGGTTAGCCTCTTGTGATGAGCCCGGGTGACAAAATTGAATTGACGACAGATTAAACCTTTTTTGAAAGAAATATGCCTTAAGTCTTATGTCATTAACATTTGGACAGGTGATGAAGGAATTTAAGGCGTCTTCAAAGTGATAGCCACTATCACATATCAATCTTTATTCAGTACTGTAGAGGCCACAGGCCTGTAGTACATTACATGTATAATGAGCATTAAGTCACTTTTCAGTTATTTTCTAATACAATCTTTCTTCTTAACGACATTGCAAAATATATATACATCGCCAAATTCTGTAATACTAATGTGTTATTAGCTGTTAACAATGAAATTAAATTTCGCTCACTAGGATTTCTATAATAATATGGTTTGAGATACATTTTTCTTAGATCTGTATAGACAGGGCATATAAGTAGGAAATGTAATTCATTTTCTATATTATTTCTGTTACAAAGTTGACATATTCTTTTTTCTCTTGGTACACCTGAATATCTACCAGTTTCAATGTATAAATCATGGGATGAGCAACGAAATCGGGTTAAGGCTACTCGAAATTTTTTTACATGAACTTTTGATAAGTAGTTTTCAAAACTTATATCGGATTTCCATTGATTGTAGAATAAACATTTAGTTGACAGATGCAATGATTCGGACCATGATTGTAAATACATATCTTTCAATCTTTGGGTAAATGATGAAATAAATTGGGTAGGGAATTGAATATCATCATCGTTCCATACATAACCATATCCCGTTTTGTTCAGCAATTCTTTTATGTCCGTCACCAAATTTCGTTTCCCATTTTCGTCGTACATTTTCATCATTTCATAACACATTTTTGGGAATCTATGACCAGGCATTTTCTGTAATTTTAACCAGTATTTTAAGGCTCTAATAGAGGAATATATAAATAAGGGATATCTACCTAATTCTCCATAAATCATAGTACTACAAGTACTCTGTTTTACCCCAAGAAATCTTTTGCATGCATATAAATGAACTCGTTCTATACTTTCATATTGTCTTAATCCCCATATTTCAGATCCATAAAGAAGAATTGGGCTAATCTTGGTATCGAAAATTTTGAAAAATGTATTTGAAGACATATCACCTAAACATCTCATATATTTATAAACTCCAATTAAAACTTTGACTGCTTGCACTGATGTAAGTTTAGTGTGCTTTGACCAGGCAAGAGTGTTCGAGAAATTTATGCCAAGGTATTTATAGACATTAGTTGTAACACAGCTTGAAATACAACATACGTGTTTCTCCACTTAAAGTGGCAAGCCGGTTTCAAATGATGACAAACAAGAAGACTTTGTGTTTTTCTTCTATATTTTCTGCGGGAGGTTTTCACCAGAACTTGTACAATAATGGCGTCCACAGGCGAGAGAAGTCGGGGATTGTGTCGTGCCGTAGCTGCGACTCCGAACCTGTCTGCCTGGTTTACGCTATGGACGAGCCTTTATAGAATATGGACAATAGGGTCATTTAACATTAAAACTACACACCAGATGTCAGTTTGAAACTGTTGCAATATGTCAAGTCCGGAGAACAGCGGCCGTTCAATTACTGCATCGGGCTCTGATTAGCGTGGCGAGGGGATGCTTTGATCCCTGCCGACGTGCTCTGATTAGCGTGGCGAGGGGATGCTTTGATCACTGCCGACATAAGCCACTTCACTGGGAGCGTGGCAAGGGGATGGTTTGAACCCTGCCGACTTGAGACACTTCACTGAGCATTTATCATGAAACAGAAAATTATATATAAACAGTTACGCTATGACAGTTGTTTGAAGTAGGTTCCCTTGATAATACCATTTTTCCATTTTAGATAACTGCCCACCTTTCTTAAAGACGACGATTTTGGTTTTTTCTCGATTTACGCTTAGTTTATATTGATTTGAGAATTTCTCTAATTCATCTATTTGTTTCTGTAAACCGCCAATGGTGCTAGAAAATAAAACAATATCGTCAGCAAAGAGTAACAAAAATAGTTGTACCATTCCCGGATGAAGTTGAATCCCGTTCGTACATGTGTTTCTTATTTGAGTTGCCAATTCATTAATGAAAAACGAAAATAAAAACGGGCTTAAAATGCAACCTTGTCTAACACCTAATTCACTAATAAATGGTTCAGACAATTCATTCTTATTTCACACTATCACATACAGGTCTATTAGATATAAATCTAGTGAACCGATCTCTATCAAGATCACTACACCCAACTCGAATATGAAAAGATTATATAGTGAAAGAGAATCCGAGTTGTTATTACGTCTATGCAATCCTTTTGAAGTCCTAAAGCCTTAAGAAAACTGCTTAACATATGATGTTTTGATCATTTAATTCTAAAAGGAAAATGCTGACGCTTACCAACTTATAAATGCGAGGTTTTGTAAAAGAAGCATGAAATGCAAGTGTGCTTACAAAAATCGTTTTTTTAAAATGAAATGTGCGAAGTAGAACAATCGTTCCTCAATGTAACATTATCACTTGATGGATAAACATTTTATTACATATAAAAACGGCATCGGAATGGTGAACAAGCTTGTTAATAGATCAAAACATCTCTCAAGACAATGTACTGCAAGTGGCCAAATCAAAATAGTGACGTAAATGATGTTAGCTATTACGCTAAATTAATAATGTTTATGTTATGTCTACAACATTAAGGCGTACATATATACAACGTTATCTTTAACATGTTTTAAAGACAGGTGTTATGAAAGGTCTGGTTCAGTGTGTCTTACAACGCTGTGTATAAAATCGACAAGTTAAATATTTGTCTGTGAAATTTTAAGGATAATCTTATGATGATACAATCGGAGATTGATTTAAAATGTTCATTATTTCATTACTTTCGACAGGGTATTCACCTCGCACGACATGCCTTCCGATATGGGTTTCTGATCATCAATGGATAGGAATCAGAATGACTTGAAAAATGATATTTACAAACCTGGCAGTGCCAGTTAACGTAATTACCACTCTTACAGAGAAAGGGACACCAACGTTCTGTGCCATCAGTAATGATAGATTCACTTCAGTAAAAGTACAATAAACATTATCTCGTCCTAATGCTGGATTAACTTATCGTTATTAATTTTTTTCCGTCTATTCAATGTAGGTGGATACATCCTTTTGACATAAAAAGATAACGAAATTAAAATATATAGTTGGATTAAGATTGAACATAATGAAAACAGCATAATTTACATTTTGTCATAGATACGGTATCATATTCCACCTAGTTTATCAGACGCTATACCCTGCATGAACGAACCGGTTAAGCTTCATTCAACAATGATGTTATCTAATTAATCAACCAGCCAGCGAGGCATACAACAATAAAACACAGCTGTCTCGGAACAGGAAATGATAATAAAGATATTATGTAAGAGATCGCCGACATACGTAGTTTATAGCACTTCAAGGAAGTTATTTAGTACTTGGAAAGTCTGGTCAAAATAGTAATTGTAATCTCGCTGTGTCATCAGTCAGAGATCGTATAGACATGTGCGGTGGAGCGTGACCTGCTAATGAGCGAGACGAGTTGTGTAACCCCCGTGTAGCAGTAATGTAGTACAGTCAGTTATTTGTTTCATATCCCTGTCTATATGATCCCTGCTTCAGTTGACGAGCTGGAATAAACATTGTCAATACACTTCCTCTCTAAGTCTGTTTAATTTGTTTATGAGTGTATGAGGAAAACTTTTAGGTGCCCAGTTAAAAAATAACATCTTCTCACAACCCGCTTACCGCTCGTTATTGAACTAAGCTTTTCCCAGTGTTTATATATTCCACCGATCGGCACAAAATCACACAAGTGCAATTCGATGGATCGCCAAACAGTATTTATGAACAAACTTATTAAAACCTGTCGGAACGTAGATATGTCTAAATTGACAACGTTCTTTAAAAGTATGAATAATCCCGCGCCTGAATATCAATGTAACTTCTACCTACAACACCTAACAATAACGACAGAGAAAATTCATCTGTTCGAACAGTAAAATGCAGGACACCGTTAAATGCAAGATCGTTTTTCCTGACACAATAAAACTATGGAATTATTTAACTCCTGGCAATAAAATTGTTAATTCAAATGAATTAGCTAGATTATCAACTCTCGCCCGTTGTGGTGACTTGAACGCTGATAAGTTAAACAGACATATCATAGAAAGCTTGACCTGTTCCTGCATGTGGTCACCCAGTCACATTCTTCACATGCCAAAAGTACGATCCAGGTTATAGGTGACATAATTTTCTGCTTGCAACACATTCTTAAAACGAGGGTAAGTCCGCAATTTGTTACCATAGATCAAACCTTTATCATTCCATAATTCAGCATGCCAACTGTCACTGTCTAAGAGTAACAACCACTGTTTTGCAACCTCAAAGTCAACATTTGAGACATTTAAAATATCTACAAGTGGTAAATTCCAATTTGAAATCAAATTGAAAACACGATTATACCAGGAAGTTCTAAAATTGCGTGACCATGCATTAATGATTGATACAATGTTACACTGCGACGTTTGTATACGACGCCAGAGTCTTAGTATTTCGATATTCTGTTTTGTCAGACAAGATGCCCAGCCCATTTCACCACGGACTGCTAGACTGCATATATAATTGCTTCGGAGTGGCCTTAAAATAAGTACCTTGGAGCTTGTTGGACAATCAATTCATGAATTGTACATTTTCATGAATAAAAATGTTTCAATAAAAACAAGCATCTCATCTTCAACACAGTCGGTACAGTTAAAACACTCTCATTTAACGAGAAGATTTTCATAACGCTAACGTTGTTTCAAGTGCAACACCGCTTATGATCAAAACTAACATTCATATTTATATATAACGAATTTCATTACTTTGAATATGATAAATGTATTTAAAACTGTGACCTCTACCGTCCCATGGTAATAAATATGTCCCCTTTCGTTGACCCTAATTGCGTAACACAGTCGCAGTCGTCTTCAGCAAAAGATGAGCATTCCCGTCTATGTCTGGACAGCCCGGTTGTGTATTGTAGAATACACAGTTAATTAATTCACTTTGATATTTCGACATGTTCTTTCCAGGTTACGCTTCTCCGTACACTTGCCTGTTCGGGAGATACGGTTCACTGAGTAAATTGCACGTAAAACAATAATTATTATTGCAGTTACTCATCATCATTCCTTTGAAAACCTTTCGTATTTGAAAGAGTGAAAGAGATAGTAAGCCTTGATAAATCTCGTTAAGCATTTTATGACTTTACATGTTTGTTTTTCGCCATAACTTACACAGTCGAACAAACTTCAACTTACTCACAAGTTACATGATAGTACTGACGCTATGTCTTGTTGCAATTTTGTTGTTGTTAAAGGGGCACAAAAAATGTTGTTAGGGTCAAGTATGTCAAACTTTATGAATGGTGTTATTTTTATCGATAAGTAGTGGTGGTTTATGAAATTCAGCATCCCGATTTTTACCAGTTGAGTATAGCGACAATAAACAATTTTCAGTCGTAATGTGTGATAAAAAAACGGACAGTGACTTGCGACATTGAGCAAAACGTTATTTTGGAAACTTAATTACAGCAGACAAAAAAACAAATATGGTTTTGTAGTGTTTAATAAGTGTTGAGTGATGAACATGTAAATGTGACCAAATAGTTTAAACTCTTAAACATACATTTCCGTTTCCAAATTTAGAAAACAGGAAAACATGTTTGATTTTGGCATTTAGAGATAAAAATGAATGTTAAGGGAGACAATTAGAACCTTACTAAGGACCCATGGTCATTGAGCTACAGTATTATCTGTGTGATATAAAAAATTAGAATGCATACTCTGTGTCACTTTAAAATGACTGCAAACTTACAAAACATTCTAATGTAGATTACTAACACGGACGTTACCAGTAAAGCGGTTATACATCTGAATCCATTTTTCTACGTAAAATCGTAAGGGGAAAAGGAATGTAATTTCTACTTTGTTCCTATCAATACGCAGAATCCATCGACAGTAAATGGATTATCTCCTGGTTGTTTTCTTACATATTTAAATGCATACAAAAATATGTGAATAGCATAACTTTGCGTACATGTCATTATGACTGAGTTGTTACTAAATTATGATACAAATTGATATGTATCTTTAAACACATGGACATAAAAAAAACCCGTTATCGTTGAAAACATTATTGATTTATAAAATATTGAATTATAATTATGTATACGGTTTCAATCAGCAACTCCGGACTTTACGGTTTAAGGTAATCTTGGAGGATACCTTCTCAGTTTTTAATCAAATTAGGAAATGGTTATTAAACGGGTACCTGTTATCAATGTCAGATGGAAATTAAATAAGTTTTCTCTAAGAAAATGTGATTTAATTTACTGTGAAAATCACAAAGCCCCCGTGAGCAACAAAGGTTATATTTATATATATTAGAGCATTAGGTTATAAAATTACATTTCAGACTGATTGCAGGTTAAACTTACTTAACTAAATTTCTAAACTCATTAAACACTGGACTCTCTTCACGGCTCAACGCCTGGTCACTCACAGGGTCACACTCACAGGCGGTGTCGAACCAGAAGCCAATTAGCCAATTAACACCACTCAGGCTGTGGGGATGAGGAACGAACCTTCATCGTTTTATTGTTTCATTGGGTCAAATAGGAAATGAAGGTGAACGATAAGGATCATTTACAGTACGTTACATAAGTGATTTGTTTTACTCAGTTTTGTATCTCTCTGTTTGGTAAAGTTCCAAATGCATAACTGTAAAACGTAGAACAGTTAAAGGGCCACAGAGTATGTTGTTAGAGTCAAATATGCCAAACTTCTTTATAGTGCTATTTTATCAAGAAGGGATGGTTGTTTAGAAAAATTAAGACTTTCGTGCTTATGAGTTCAGTATAGTGACAATAAAACAGGTTAAAGTCTCGATTGGTGTTCGAAATCCGGACAGTGACGCGCGTCAATGACTCAAACGTGATTTTTAAAACCTATTTACATCAAGCACAAATGTAAATATTGATTGGCAGGATTAATTAGGACTTTTAACTGGTACACATGTAAAATGTATGCAGAATTTCGACGTCCTTACATTTATATGGCCGTTTTTCATGTATCAATGAAAAATAAAGATAGCAAAATTTGGGAATTTGGGAGATTTACTGCATTCTTAGAAGATGAACACCTCAAATATGATGTACTTAAAACAGCAAAATATATTGTTCGCTATTTAGACTAGTTTGATCATTTATAAAAGTTTACACACAAATATATAGTTTTCATACTAAAGATCAATTGTTTTATCCAATTGTATGTTGTTCCAATCCGTTACTACTCAGTATTACTAACAAACATGTACAGCATGGAGGAAATCTGATATACCGTCTCTCAACAAAAAATTTATGAAGCAAACACAATTCTGGAATAAAAATATATTTAAACCTTTAAACCATACCATGGAGGATGAAACCATTCAACATTATTTTGATCGAATCTTGAATATGTTGTTTTATGACTCAGTATATAAACATACATCTTTGAGAATTACTCTGAAGCTCTACTCACTGTGTGAGTGGACAGCGGCATTGCTCTTTGAATTATGTTGTCAAATAATACGACGCGTACCTTCATCTTCGACAAATTAAAAAATACTTCCTAAGATTATCCTAGAAAGACATACACATAATTTGTTTGTAAGTTAGTCAACCCCAATTCAGCCGATGAATTGACCAAATAGTAAAGGTCAACAGTCTGAATGAAGATCGAGTATACTAGTGTCACGCCCAAGGTATTGTAGTCGTACATGTAGTAAGCGCGCACACTATAAACAAAGATGACGGCGAGGGAAAAGAAAAGCTTACGACTAACTAGAACGGCGACAAGTTGATATGAACGACGACAATTGCTTAGTTAAAACTGTAAATACTTTCATGATTGAATTAAACGTCAAAAGCGCATGCTTGCTTACACCTACACCTTTATTCTCAATATTCCGATATGTCATTATGTACGTGTAAACGGTGCATTCATATTTTCATTTAGAGACAGAGAACTAACTCTTACAATCTTTTCATTTTCTAAAGAGCAAGCAGAGGTTATTTGCATAAGTCAACCCCCCCCCCCCCCCCCCCTTACAAACAATTATAAAAAGCTAAGTCTTTGGAGAAACGAGGGTATTTTTGATTTTTATAAAAATATCATTTTCTTCAAATATGTCCTATATTAAACCGACAAGAATGTTTTTCTTTGTTTTTTTTTGTCTCATTCAGCTATTTTTTGGTTATTCTTTGCACTCATGTTAAGTTAACAGATCAAATATTACGAACTGAGAGAAGAAACGTAATGTGCTAATTCCTTTGGCATAAATTCTAAGGTATCTTGGTACGCAAAATAGGAAAATCTGCGTAATGACATCACAACTCCATAGTGCGTATGATTAGGTGTCTTTAGAACATAACCGTGATCTCTATACCATGCGTACACCCCTCAATTAAGATCTCCAAGGGTGGAAAATGTTGAGAGTCGTACGCGTATTTTCATACATGAAACATGTAAAATGTAGGACAGGGAACTTATATTCCGTAGACAATTTTCAATGGTCGCATAATTGTGTATTTGTGACACCAATGGGGCACATACTCTCAAATAAAAGTCCTGTTTTCGCCCATGGACTATATGCTCAGCTGGTTTGATAAGAAAGATTTCCAAATACAGGCAGACAAATTTGTCAACGATGGGACTAAAGAAACCAAGGTGATCCCGTTTATGCATTTTATAAGTATACCGAGTTGCTGAACAATAGGGGTAAGAGATAGAAAATGCGTTGTGATCCGATCACAAATTGCTTATTTTGTATATAAACATCCTGCTATTTATGATCAGAGGAATACTGTTTGATTTGTAGGCACCAGCTCCTATAGTGCAACGCATTAAACATTTAGCGCACATAGAAAGATAGTAATAATAACATAATAACATCGAAGAATAGCGACGCTTTATAGAACTAATAATGCTATCTGTATACTTATATCTATTAATTATGCTAACAGAGAGAAACGTTCTTTTATCGTTTTGTTGTGTAATGGTCCCTTATTACGCGGGATAAAAAAATCATAATTCATTCACATGAAATTCAAAGTAGAAACCGAAACGTATTTATAATTTTGATGGAAACATGTCAAGTATGCAAGAACGAAGCTTTACCAATCTAGCTTTTAAACTTTTTCTCCCCAAAAATATTTGAATGCTGGTCTGGACCCAGGTTTGGACCTCACATAACTCAAATGCATAATACAACACCCTCTCAAATTTCGTTTTAAGTGAATCAATTACAAGATTTATGATACAAAGCTTTTATTTCAGTCGAGGCTTCTAAGAAAGATCAATGCTTTTGACTTACATGAAATGAACATAGATAGATAGTACGTACGTTTTCTTTCGATGTGATAAAGGGCTTTGTTTATGTCGCCTTATAAAGCTATTCAAAACCATTACAATTTTTTTTTACATTACAACATTAATTGATTATATCAAGTATACTTCTTTTTCATTTCTTATTCTACGTTTGAAGGCAAAGCTGTACGCTGACTAAGTTGTTGACATAAGCTAACGATCAATATTATCAGATGCACCAACTGTAATATCCAGATATGAGATAAACAATAAGCAATAAACAATCAATTACAACCATAGAACTTGTCAAACACATTGCATTTGTCAATGCATCCAATTCTTGATGCAGGACAAGACGCGCTCAACAACAGCTCATTAGTGGGAGCCGGAAGCGCGTAAGCATGCGTAGCATTCCGCTAGCAGGGGACGTTATAATGAGGATGCGTTGTAGAGGAGGGAAACTTTAACATTGAATATCTTCTTTCCTAATTAACATAAGTAGCTCATCTTTTCAAATTGAGCAAATGATAACACACAGTTTCAAAAAAAATCTTAATTATTTTAATATCTCTAAAAAAATAAAAACTCGAAATTTCTAGAAATTTCTAGAAAGTTTCTAGATACGTTCTAGAAAGTTTCTAGATACGTTCTAGAAAGTTTCTAGATCCGTTCTAGAAATTTTCTAGAAACGTTCTAGATACGTTCTAGAAATTTCTAGAAAGGGGGTAGTTTGTTTATGGGTGTAGTGTATATGGTAACCTTTTTTCAATGTTTACCTGTAAACATGAAAATCTTAATGATAGACAATCATTGTCAAATCATAATCATTTACAAATTATTTGGTTTGGGCTCCAGATTCGAGCTTAAAGAGGGACACGAAGCCAATTTTGACAACTGACAGGAAATTGCTATTGCTCAATCGATAGAACACAATGTGATGTACATTTGATGAAAGTTTGGTGAAGAAATATGCATTTTTAAGAAAGTTATTACGCTAGCAACATCAATGTGTAAACTCTCGACTTAGTTTTTTTCCGCGATTTTGGTCAAACTCGGCTTCGTGTACCTCTTTAAGCTCGAATCTGGAGCCCAAACCAATAAACTGACAGGAAATTGCTATTGCTCAATCGATAGAACACAATGTGATGTACATTTGATGAAAGTTTGGTGAAGAAATATGCATTTTTAAGAAAGTTATTACGCTAGCAACATCAATGTGTAAACTCTCGACTTAGTTTTTTTCCGCGATTTTGGTCAAAATCGGCTCCGTGTACCTCTTTAAGCTCGAATCTGGAGCCCAAACCAATAAACTGACAGGAAATTGCTGTTGCTCAATCGATAGAACACAATGTGATGTACATTTGATGAAAGTTTGGTGAAGAAATATGCATTTTTAAGAAAGTTATTACGCTAGCAACATCAATGTGTAAACTCTCGACTTATTTTTTTCCGCGATTTTGGTCAAAATCGGCTTCGTGTACCTCTTTAAGCTCGAATCTGGAGCCCAAACCAATAAACTGACAGGAAATTGCTATTGCTCAATCGATAGAACACAATGTGATGTACATTTGATGAAAGTTTGGTGAAGAAATATGCATTTTTAAGAAAGTTATTACGCTAGCAACATCAATGTGTAAACTCTCGACTTAGTTTTTTTCCGCGATTTTGGTCAAAATCAGCTCCGTGTACCTCTTTAAGCTCGAATCTGGAGCCCAAACCAATAAACTGACAGGAAATTGCTGTTGCTCAATCGATAGAACACAATGTGATGTACATTTGATGAAAGTTTGGTGAAGAAATATGCATTTTTAAGAAAGTTATTACGCTAGCAACATCAATGTGTAAACTCTCGACTTAGTTTTTTTCCGCGATTTTGGTCAAAATCGGCTTCGTGTACCTCTTTAAGCTCGAATCTGGAGCCCAAACCAATAAACTGACAGGAAATTGCTATTGCTCAATCGATAGAACACAATGTGATGTACATTTGATGAAAGTTTGGTGAAGAAATATGCATTTTTAAGAAAGTTATTACGCTAGCAACATCAATGTGTAAACTCTCGACTTAGTTTTTTTCCGCGATTTTGGTCAAAATCGGCTTCGTGTACCTCTTTTAGCTCGAATCTGGAGCCCAAACCAATAAACTGACAGGAAATTGCTATTGCTCAATCGATAGAACACAATGTGATGTACATTTGATGAAAGTTTGGTGAAGAAATATGCATTTTTAAGAAAGTTATTACGCTAGCAACATCAATGTGTAAACTCTCGACTTATTTTTTTCCGCGATTTTGGTCAAAATCGGCTCCGTGTACCTCTTTAAGCTCGAATCTGGAGCCCAAACCAATAAACGGACAGGAAATTGCTATTGCTCAATCGATAGAACACAATGTGATGTACATTTGATGAAAGTTTGGTGAAGAAATATGCATTTTTAAGAAAGTTATTACGCTAGCAACATCAATGTGTAAACTCTCGACTTAGTTTTTTTTCCGCGATTTTGGTCAAAATCGGCTCCGTGTACCTCTTTTAGCTCGAATCTGGAGCCCAAACCAATAAACTGACAGGAAATTGCTATTGCTCAATCGATAGAACACAATGTGATGTACATTTGATGAAAGTTTGGTGAAGAAATATGCATTTTTAAGAAAGTTATTACGCTAGCAACATCAATGTGTAAACTCTCGACTTAGTTTTTTTCCGCAATTTTGGTCAAAATCGGCTCCATGTACCTCTTTAAGCTCGAATCTGGAGCCCAAACCAATAAACGGACAGGAAATTGCTATTGCTCAATCGATAGAACACAATGTGATGTACATTTGATGAAAGTTTGGTGAAGAAATATGCATTTTTAAGAAAGTTATTACGCTAGCAACATCAATGTGTAAACTCTCGACTTAGTTTTTTTCCGCGATTTTGGTCAAAATCGGCTCCGTGTACCTCTTTTAGCTCGAATCTGGAGCCCAAACCAATAAACTGACAGGAAATTGCTATTGCTCAATCGATAGAACACAATGTGATGTACATTTGATGAAAGTTTGGTGAAGAAATATGCATTTTTAAGAAAGTTATTACGCTAGCAACATCAATGTGTAAAGTCTCGACTTAGTTTTTTTCCGCGATTTTGGTCAAAATCGGCTCCGTGTACCTCTTTTAGCTCGAATCTGGAGCCCAAACCAATAAACTGACAGGAAATTGCTATTGCTCAATCGATAGAACACAATGTGATGTACATTTGATGAAAGTTTGGTGAAGAAATATGCATTTTTAAGAAAGTTATTACGCTAGCAACATCAATGTGTAAACTCTCGACTTAGTTTTTTTCCGCGATTTTGGTCAAAATCGGCTCCATGTACCTCTTTAAGCTCGAATCTGGAGCCCAAACCAATAAACTGACAGGAAATTGCTATTGCTCAATCGATAGAACACAATGTGATGTACATTTGATGAAAGTTTGGTGAAGAAATATGCATTTTTAAGAAAGTTATTACGCTAGCAACATCAATGTGTAAACTCTCGACTTATTTTTTTCCGCGATTTTGGTCAAAATCGGCTTCGTGTACCTCTTTAAGCTCGAATCTGGAGCCCAAACCAATAAACTGACAGGAAATTGCTATTGCTCAATCGATAGAACACAATGTGATGTACATTTGATGAAAGTTTGGTGAAGAAATATGCATTTTTAAGAAAGTTATTACGCTAGCAACATCAATGTGTAAATTCTCGACTTAGTTTTTTTCCGCGATTTTGGTCAAAATCGGCTCCGTGTACCTCTTTAAGCTCGAATCTGGAGCCCAAACCAATAAACTGACAGGAAATTGCTATTGCTCAATCGATAGAACACAATGTGATGTACATTTGATGAAAGTTTGGTGAAGAAATATGCATTTTTAAGAAAGTTATTACGCTAGCAACATCAATGTGTAAACTCTCGACTTAGTTTTTTTCCGCGATTTTGGTCAAAATCGGCTCCGTGTACCTCTTTTAGCTCGAATCTGGAGCCCAAACCAATAAACTGACAGGAAATTGCTATTGCTCAATCGATAGAACACAATGTGATGTACATTTGATGAAAGTTTGGTGAAGAAATATGCATTTTTAAGAAAGTTATTACGCTAGCAACATCAATGTGTAAACTCTCGACTTAGTTTTTTTCCGCGATTTTGGTCAAAATCGGCTCCATGTACCTCTTTAAGCTCGAATCTGGAGCCCAAACCAATAAACTGACAGGAAATTGCTATTGCTCAATCGATAGAACACAATGTGATGTACATTTGATGAAAGTTTGGTGAAGAAATATGCATTTTTAAGAAAGTTATTACGCTAGCAACATCAATGTGTAAACTCTCGACTTAGTTTTTTTCCGCGATTTTGGTCAAAATCGGCTCCGTGTACCTCTTTAAGCTCGAATCTGGAGCCCAAACCAATAAACTGACAGGAAAATTGCTATTGCTCAATCGATAGAACACAATGTGATGTACATTTGATGAAAGTTTGGTGAAGAAATATGCATTTTTAAGAAAGTTATTACGCTAGCAACATCAATGTGTAAATTCTCGACTTAGTTTTTTTCCGCGATTTTGGTCAAAATCGGCTCCGTGTACCTCTTTAAGCTCGAATCTGGAGCCCAAACCAATAAACTGACAGGAAATTGCTATTGCTCAATCGATAGAACACAATGTGATGTACATTTGATGAAAGTTTGGTGAAGAAATATGCATTTTTAAGAAAGTTATTACGCTAGCAACATCAATGTGTAAACTCTCGACTTAGTTTTTTTCCGCGATTTTGGTCAAAATCGGCTTCGTGTACCTCTTTAAGCTCGAATCTGGAGCCCAAACCAATAAACTGACAAATTGCTATTGCTCAATCAAAAGAACACAATGTGATGTACATTTGATGAAAGTTTGGTGAAGAAATATGCATTTTTAAGAAAGTTATTACGCTAGCAACATCAATGTGTAAACTCTCGACTTAGTTTTTTTCCGCGATTTTGGTCAAAATCGGCTTCGTGTACCTCTTTAAGCTCGAATCTGGAGCCCAAACCAATAAACTGACAGGAAATTGCTATTGCTCAATCGATAGAACACAATGTGATGTACATTTGATGAAAGTTTGGTGAAGAAATATGCATTTTTAAGAAAGTTATTACGCTAGCAACATCAATGTGTAAACTCTCGACTTAGTTTTTTTCCGCGATTTTGGTCAAAATCGGCTCCGTGTACCTCTTTAAGCTCGAATCTGGAGCCGAAACCAATAAACGGACAGGAAATTGCTATTGCTCAATCGATAGAACACAATGTGATGTACATTTGATGAAAGTTTGGAGAAGAAATATGCATTTTTAAGAAAGTTATTACGCTAGCAACATCAATGTGTAAACTCTCGACTTAGTTTTTTTCCGCGATTTTGGTCAAAATCGGCTCCGTGTACCTCTTTTAGCTCGAATCTGGAGCCCAAACCAATAAACTGACAGGAAATTGCTATTGCTCAATCGATAGAACACAATGTGATGTACATTTGATGAAAGTTTGGTGAAGAAATATGCATTTTTAAGAAAGTTATTACGCTAGCAACATCAATGTGTAAACTCCTCGACTTAGTTTTTTTTCCGCAATTTTGGTCAAAATCGGCTCCATGTACCTCTTTAAGCTCGAATCTGGAGCCCAAACCAATAAACTGACAGGAAATTGCTATTGCTCAATCGATAGAACACAATGTGATGTACATTTGATGAAAGTTTGGTGAAGAAATATGCATTTTTAAGAAAGTTATTACGCTAGCAACATCAATGTGTAAACTCTCGACTTAGTTTTTTTTCCGCAATTTTGGTCAAAAATCGGCTCCGTGTACCTCTTTAAGCTCGAATCTGGAGCCCAAACCAATAAACTGACAGGAAATTGCTATTGCTCAATCGATATTACACAATGTGATGTACATTTGATGAAAGTTTGGTGAAGAAATATGCATTTTTAAGAAAGTTATTACGCTAGCAACATCAATGTGTAAACTCTCGACTTAGTTTTTTTCCGCGATTTTGGTCAAAATCGGCTTCGTGTACCTCTTTAAGCTCGAATCTGGAGCCCAAACCAATAAACTGACAGGAAATTGCTATTGCTCAATCGATAGAACACAATGTGATGTACATTTGATGAAAGTTTGGTGAAGAAATATGCATTTTTAAGAAAGTTATTACGCTAGCAACATCAATGTGTAAACTCTCGACTTAGTTTTTTTCCGCGATTTTGGTCAAAATCGGCTTCCTGTACCTCTTTAAGCTCGAATCTGGAGCCCAAACCAATAAACTGACAGGAAATTGCTATTGCTCAATCGATAGAACACAATGTGATGTACATTTGATGAAAGTTTGGTGAAGAAATATGCATTTTTAAGAAAGTTATTACGCTAGCAACATCAATGTGTAAACTCTCGACTTAGTTTTTTTCCGCAATTTTGGTCAAAATCGGCTCCATGTACCTCTTTAAGCTCGAATCTGGAGCCCAAACCAATAAACTGACAGGAAATTGCTATTGCTCAATCGATAGAAACACAATGTGATGTACATTTGATGAAAGTTTGGTGAAGAAATATGCATTTTTAAGAAAGTTATTACGCTAGCAACATCAATGTGTAAACTCTCGACTTAGTTTTTTTCCGCGATTTTGGTCAAAATCGGCTTCGTGTACCTCTTTAAGCTCGAATCTGGAGCCCAAACCAATAAACTGACAGGAAATTGCTATTGCTCAATCGATAGAACACAATGTGATGTACATTTGATGAAAGTTTGGTGAAGAAATATGCATTTTTAAGAAAGTTATTACGCTAGCAACATCAATGTGTAAACTCTCGACTTAGTTTTTTTCCGCGATTTTGGTCAAAATCGGCTCCGTGTACCTCTTTTAGCTCGAATCTGGAGCCCAAACCAATAAACTGACAGGAAATTGCTATTGCTCAATCGATAGAACACAATGTGATGTACATTTGATGAAAGTTTGGTGAAGAAATATGCATTTTTAAGAAAGTTATTACGCTAGCAACATCAATGTGTAAACTCTCGACTTAGTTTTTTTCCGCGATTTTGGTCAAAATCGGCTCCGTGTACCTCTTAAGCTCGAATCTGGAGCCCAAACCAATAAACTGACAGGAAATTGCTATTGCTCAATCGATAGAACACAATGTGATGTACATTTGATGAAAGTTTGGTGAAGAAATATGCATTTTTAAGAAAGTTATTACGCTAGCAACATCAATGTGTAAACTCTCGACTTAGTTTTTTTTCCGCGATTTGGTCAAAATCGGCTCCGTGTACCTCTTTAAGCTCGAATCTGGAGCCCAAACCAATAAACTGACAGGAAATTGCTATTGCTCAATCGATAGAACACAATGTGATGTACATTTGATGAAAGTTTGGTGAAGAAATATGCATTTTTAAGAAAGTTATTACGCTAGCAACATCAATGTGTAAACTCTCGACTTAGTTTTTTTCCGCGATTTTGGTCAAAATCGGCTCCGTGTACCTCTTTTAGCTCGAATCTGGAGCCCAAACCAATAAACTGACAGGAAATTGCTATTGCTCAATCGATAGAACACAATGTGATGTACATTTGATGAAAGTTTGGAGAAGAAATATGCATTTTTAAGAAAGTTATTACGCTAGCAACATCAATGTGTAAACTCTCGACTTAGTTTTTTTCCGCGATTTTGGTCAAAATCGGCTCCGTGTACCTCTTTAAGCTCGAATCTGGAGCCCAAACCAATAAACTGACAGGAAATTGCTATTGCTCAATCGATAGAACACAATGTGATGTACATTTGATGAAAGTTTGGTGAAGAAATATGCATTTTTAAGAAAGTTATTACGCTAGCAACATCAATGTGTAAACTCTCGACTTAGTTTTTTTCCGCAATTTTGGTCAAAAATCGGCTCCGTGTACCTCTTTAAGCTCGAATCTGGAGCCCAAACCAATAAACTGACAGGAAATTGCTATTGCTCAATCGATATTACACAATGTGATGTACATTTGATGAAAGTTTGGTGAAGAAATATGCATTTTTAAGAAAGTTATTACGCTAGCAACATCAATGTGTAAACTCTCGACTTAGTTTTTTTCCGCGATTTTGGTCAAAATCGGCTTCCTGTACCTCTTTAAGCTCGAATCTGGAGCCCAAACCAATAAACTGACAGGAAATTGCTATTGCTCAATCGATAGAACACAATGTGATGTACATTTGATGAAAGTTTGGTGAAGAAATATGCATTTTTAAGAAAGTTATTACGCTAGCAACATCAATGTGTAAACTCTCGACTTAGTTTTTTTTCCGCGATTTTGGTCAAAATCGGCTTCCTGTACCTCTTTAAGCTCGAATCTGGAGCCCAAACCAATAAACTGACAGGAAATTGCTATTGCTCAATCGATAGAACACAATGTGATGTACATTTGATGAAAGTTTGGTGAAGAAATATGCATTTTTAAGAAAGTTATTACGCTAGCAACATCAATGTGTAAACTCTCGACTTAGTTTTTTTCCGCAATTTTGGTCAAAATCGGCTCCATGTACCTCTTTAAGCTCGAATCTGGAGCCCAAACCAATAAACTGACAGGAAATTGCTATTGCTCAATCGATAGAACACAATGTGATGTACATTTGATGAAAGTTTGGTGAAGAAATATGCATTTTTAAGAAAGTTATTACGCTAGCAACATCAATGTGTAAACTCTCGACTTAGTTTTTTTCCGCGATTTTGGTCAAAATCGGCTTCGTGTACCTCTTTAAGCTCGAATCTGGAGCCCAAACCAATAAACTGACAGGAAATTGCTATTGCTCAATCGATAGAACACAATGTGATGTACATTTGATGAAAGTTTGGTGAAGAAATATGCATTTTTAAGAAAGTTATTACGCTAGCAACATCAATGTGTAAACTCTCGACTTAGTTTTTTTCCGCGATTTTGGTCAAAATCGGCTCCGTGTACCTCTTTTAGCTCGAATCTGGAGCCCAAAACCAATAAACTGACAGGAAATTGCTATTGCTCAATCGATAGAACACAATGTGATGTACATTTGATGAAAGTTTGGTGAAGAAATATGCATTTTTAAGAAAGTTATTACGCTAGCAACATCAATGTGTAAACTCTCGACTTAGTTTTTTTCCGCGATTTTGGTCAAAATCGGCTCCGTGTACCTCTTTTAGCTCGAATCTGGAGCCCAAACCAATAAACTGACAGGAAATTGCTATTGCTCAATCGATAGAACACAATGTGATGTACATTTGATGAAAGTTTGGTGAAGAAATATGCATTTTTAAGAAAGTTATTACGCTAGCAACATCAATGTGTAAACTCTCGACTTAGTTTTTTTTCCGCGATTTTGGTCAAAATCGGCTCCGTGTACCTCTTTAAGCTCGAATCTGGAGCCCAAACCAATAAACTGACAGGAAATTGCTATTGCTCAATCGATAGAACACAATGTGATGTACATTTGATGAAAGTTTGGTGAAGAAATATGCATTTTTAAGAAAGTTATTACGCTAGCAACATCAATGTGTAAACTCTCGACTTAGTTTTTTTCCGCGATTTTGGTCAAAATCGGCTCCGTGTACCTCTTTAAGCTCGAATCTGGAGCCCAAACCAATAAACTGACAGGAAATTGCTATTGCTCAATCGATAGAACACAATGTGATGTACATTTGATGAAAGTTTGGTGAAGAAATATGCATTTTTAAGAAAGTTATTACGCTAGCAACATCAATGTGTAAACTCTCGACTTAGTTTTTTTCCGCGATTTTGGTCAAAATCGGCTCCGTGTACCTCTTATAGCTCGAATCTGGAGCCCAAACCAATAAACTGACAGGAAATTGCTATTGCTCAATCGATAGAACACAATGTGATGTACATTTGATGAAAGTTTGGTGAAGAAATATGCATTTTTAAGAAAGTTATTACGCTAGCAACATCAATGTGTAAACTCTCGACTTAGTTTTTTTCCGCGATTTTGGTCAAAATCGGCTCCGTGTACCTCTTATAGCTCGAATCTGGAGCCCAAACCAATAAACTGACAGGAAATTGCTATTGCTCAATCGATAGAACACAATGTGATGTACATTTGATGAAAGTTTGGTGAAGAAATATGCATTTTTAAGAAAGTTATTACGCTAGCAACATCAATGTGTAAACTCTCGACTTAGTTTTTTTCCGCGATTTTGGTCAAAATCGGCTCCGTGTACCTCTTTTAGCTCGAAACTGGAGCCCAAACCAATAAACTGACAGGAAATTGCTATTGCTCAATCGATAGAACACAATGTGATGTACATTTGATGAAAGTTTGGTGAAGAAATATGCATTTTTAAGAAAGTTATTACGCTAGCAACATCAATGTGTAAACTCTCGACTTAGTTTTTTTCCGCGATTTTGGTCAAAATCGGCTCCGTGTACCTCTTTAAGCTCGAATCTGGAGCCCAAACCAATAAACTGACAGGAAATTGCTATTGCTCAATCGATAGAACACAATGTGATGTACATTTGATGAAAGTTTGGTGAAGAAATATGCATTTTTAAGAAAGTTATTACGCTAGCAACATCAATGTGTAAACTCTCGACTTAGTTTTTTCCGCGATTTTGGTCAAAATCGGCTCCGTGTACCTCTTTTAGCTCGAATCTGGAGCCCAAACCAATAAACTGACAGGAAATTGCTATTGCTCAATCGATAGAACACAATGTGATGTACATTTGATGAAAGTTTGGTGAAGAAATATGCATTTTTAAGAAAGTTATTACGCTAGCAACATCAATGTGTAAACTTTCGACTTAGTTTTTTTCCGCGATTTTGGTCAAAATCGGCTCCGTGTACCTCTTTTAGCTCGAATCTGGAGCCCAAACCAATAAACTGACAGGAAATTGCTATTGCTCAATCGATAGAACACAATGTGATGTACATTTGATGAAAGTTTGGTGAAGAAATATGCATTTTTAAGAAAGTTATTACGCTAGCAACATCAATGTGTAAACTCTCGACTTAGTTTTTTTCCGCGATTTTGGTCAAAATCGGCTCCATGTACCTCTTTAAGCTCGAATCTGGAGCCCAAACCAATAAACTGACAGGAAATTGCTATTGCTCAATCGATAGAACACAATGTGATGTACATTTGATGAAAGTTTGGTGAAGAAATATGCATTTTTAAGAAAGTTATTACGCTAGCAACATCAATGTGTAAACTCTCGACTTAGTTTTTTTCCGCGATTTTGGTCAAAATCGGCTCCGTGTACCTCTTTAAGCTCGAATCTGGAGCCCAAACCAATAAACTGACAGGAAATTGCTATTGCTCAATCGATAGAACACAATGTGATGTACATTTGATGAAAGTTTGGTGAAGAAATATGCATTTTTAAGAAAGTTATTACGCTAGCAACATCAATGTGTAAACTCTCGACTTAGTTTTTTTCCGCGATTTTGGTCAAAATCGGCTCCGTGTACCTCTTTAAGCTCGAATCTGGAGCCCAAACCAATAAACTGACAGGAAATTGCTATTGCTCAATCGATAGAACACAATGTGATGTACATTTGATGAAAGTTTGGTGAAGAAATATGCATTTTTAAGAAAGTTATTACGCTAGCAACATCAATGTGTAAACTCTCGACTTAGTTTTTTTCCGCGATTTTGGTCAAAATCGGCTTCGTGTACCTCTTAAGCTCGAATCTGGAGCCCAAACCATTAAACTGACAAATTGCTATTGCTCAATCAAAAGAACACAATGTGATGTACATTTGATGAAAGTTTGGTGAAGAAATATGCATTTTTAAGAAAGTTATTACGCTAGCAACATCAATGTGTAAACTCTCGACTTAGTTTTTTTCCGCGATTTTGGTCAAAATCGGCTTCCTGTACCTCTTTAAGCTCGAATCTGGAGCCCAAACCAATAAACTGACAGGAAATTGCTATTGCTCAATCGATAGAACACAATGTGATGTACATTTGATGAAAGTTTGGTGAAGAAATATGCATTTTTAAGAAAGTTTATTACGCTAGCAACATCAATGTGTAAACTCTCGACTTAGTTTTTTTCCGCGATTTTGGTCAAAATCGGCTCCGTGTACCTCTTTAAGCTCGAATCTGGAGCCCAAACCAATAAACGGACAGGAAATTGCTATTGCTCAATCGATAGAACACAATGTGATGTACATTTGATGAAAGTTTGGTGAAGAAATATGCATTTTTAAGAAAGTTATTACGCTAGCAACATCAATGTGTAAACTCTCGACTTAGTTTTTTTCCGCGATTTTGGTCAAAATCGGCTCCGTGTACCTCTTTTAGCTCGAATCTGGAGCCCAAACCAATAAACTGACAGGAAATTGCTATTGCTCAATCGATAGAACACAATGTGATGTACATTTGATGAAAGTTTGGTGAAGAAATATGCATTTTTAAGAAAGTTTATTACGCTAGCAACATCAATGTGTAAACTCTCGACTTAGTTTTTTTCCGCAATTTTGGTCAAAATCGGCTCCATGTACCTCTTTAAGCTCGAATCTGGAGCCCAAACCAATAAACTGACAGGAAATTGCTATTGCTCAATCGATAGAACACAATGTGATGTACATTTGATGAAAGTTTGGTGAAGAAATATGCATTTTTAAGAAAGTTATTACGCTAGCAACATCAATGTGTAAACTCTCGACTTAGTTTTTTTCCGCGATTTTGGTCAAAAATCGGCTCCGTGTACCTCTTTAAGCTCGAATCTGGAGCCCAAACCAATAAACTGACAGGAAATTGCTATTGCTCAATCGATATTACACAATGTGATGTACATTTGATGAAAGTTTGGTGAAGAAATATGCATTTTTAAGAAAGTTATTACGCTAGCAACATCAATGTGTAAACTCTCGACTTAGTTTTTTTCCGCGATTTTGGTCAAAATCGGCTTCGTGTACCTCTTTAAGCTCGAATCTGGAGCCCAAACCAATAAACTGACAGGAAATTGCTATTGCTCAATCGATAGAACACAATGTGATGTACATTTGATGAAAGTTTGGTGAAGAAATATGCATTTTTAAGAAAGTTATTACGCTAGCAACATCAATGTGTAAACTCTCGACTTAGTTTTTTTCCGCAATTTTGGTCAAAATCGGCTCCATGTACCTCTTTAAGCTCGAATCTGGAGCCCAAACCAATAAACTGACAGGAAATTGCTATTGCTCAATCGATAGAACACAATGTGATGTACATTTGTTGAAAGTTTGGTGAAGAAATATGCATTTTTAAGAAAGTTATTACGCTAGCAACATCAATGTGTAAACTCTCGACTTAGTTTTTTTTCCGCGATTTTGGTCAAAATCGGCTTCGTGTACCTCTTTAAGCTCGAATCTGGAGCCCAAACCAATAAACTGACAGGAAATTGCTATTGCTCAATCGATAGAACACAATGTGATGTACATTTGATGAAAGTTTGGTGAAGAAATATGCATTTTTAAGAAAGTTATTACGCTAGCAACATCAATGTGTAAACTCTCGACTTAGTTTTTTTCCGCGATTTTGGTCAAAATCGGCTTCCTGTACCTCTTTAAGCTCGAATCTGGAGCCCAAACCAATAAACTGACAGGAAATTGCTATTGCTCAATCGATAGAACACAATGTGATGTACATTTGATGAAAGTTTGGTGAAGAAATATGCATTTTTAAGAAAGTTATTACGCTAGCAACATCAATGTGTAAACTCTCGACTTAGTTTTTTTCCGCGATTTTGGTCAAAATCGGCTCCGTGTACCTCTTTAAGCTCGAATCTGGAGCCCAAACCAATAAACTGACAGGAAATTGCTATTGCTCAATCGATAGAACACAATGTGATGTACATTTGATGAAAGTTTGGTGAATAAATATGCATTTTTAAGAAAGTTATTACGCTAGCAACATCAATGTGTAAACTCTCGACTTAGTTTTTTTTCCGCGATTTTGGTCAAAATCGGCTCCGTGTACCTCTTTAAGCTCGAATCTGGAGCCCAAACCAATAAACTGACAGGAAATTGCTATTGCTCAATCGATAGAACACAATGTGATGTACATTTGATGAAAGTTTGGTGAAGAAATATGCATTTTTAAGAAGTTATTACGCTAGCAACATCAATGTGTAAACTCTCGACTTAGTTTTTTCCCGCGATTTTGGTCAAAATCGGCTCCGTGTACCTCTTTAAGCTCGAATCTGGAGCCCAAACCAATAAACTGACAGGAAATTGCTATTGCTCAATCGATAGAACACAATGTGATGTACATTTGATGAAAGTTTGGTGAAGAAATATGCATTTCTAAGAAAGTTATTACGCTAGCAACATCAATGTGTAAACTCTCGACTTAGTTTTTTTCCGCGATTTTGGTCAAAATCGGCTCCGTGTACCTCTTTAAGCTCGAATCTGGAGCCCAAACCAATAAACTGACAGGAAATTGCTATTGCTCAATCGATAGAACACAATGTGATGTACATTTGATGAAAGTTTGGTGAAGAAATATGCATTTTTAAGAAAGTTATTACGCTAGCAACATCAATGTGTAAACTCTCGACTTAGTTTTTTTCCGCGATTTTGGTCAAAATCGGCTTCGTGTACCTCTTTAAGCTCGAATCTGGAGCCCAAACCAATAAACTGACAGGAAATTGCTATTGCTCAATCGATAGAACACAATGTGATGTACATTTGATGAAAGTTTGGTGAAGAAATATGCATTTTTAAGAAAGTTATTACGCTAGCAACATCAATGTGTAAACTCTCGACTTAGTTTTTTTCCGCGATTTTGGTCAAAATCGGCTCCGTGTACCTCTTTAAGCTCGAATCTGGAGCCCAAACCAATAAACTGACAGGAAATTGCTATTGCTCAATCGATAGAACACAATGTGATGTACATTTGATGAAAGTTTGGTGAAGAAGTATGCATTTTTTTTAAGAAAGTTATTACGCTAGCAACATCAATGTGTAAACTCTCGACTTAGTTTTTTTCCGCGATTTTGGTCAAAATCGGCTCCGTGTACCTCTTTAAGCTCGAATCTGGAGCCCAAACCAATAAACGGACAGGAAATTGCTATTGCTCAATCGATAGAACACAATGTGATGTACATTTGATGAAAGTTTGGTGAAGAAATATGCATTTTTAAGAAAGTTATTACGCTAGCAACATCAATGTGTAAACTCTCGACTTAGTTTTTTCCCCGCGATTTTGGTCAAAATCGGCTTCGTGTACCTCTTTTAGCTCGAATCTGGAGCCCAAACCAATAAACTGACAGGAAATTGCTATTGCTCAATCGATAGAACACAATGTGATGTACATTTGATGAAAGTTTGGTGAAGAAATATGCATTTTTAAGAAAGTTATTACGCTAGCAACATCAATGTGTAAACTCTCGACTTAGTTTTTTTTCCGCAATTTTGGTCAAAATCGGCTCCATGTACCTCTTTAAGCTCGAATCTGGAGCCCAAACCAATAAACTGACAGGAAATTGCTATTGCTCAATCGATAGAACACAATGTGATGTACATTTGATGAAAGTTTGGTGAAGAAATATGCATTTTTAAGAAAGTTATTACGCTAGCAACATCAATGTGTAAACTCTCGACTTAGTTTTTTTTCCGCGATTTTGGTCAAAATCGGCTTCGTGTACCTCTTTAAGCTCGAATCTGGAGCCCAAACCAATAAACTGACAGGAAATTGCTATTGCTCAATCGATAGAACACAATGTGATGTACATTTGATGAAAGTTTGGTGAATAAATATGCATTTTTAAGAAAGTTATT
>OV121089.1:29097450-29166122 GCA_921293015.1 Phorcus lineatus
GGCTCCAGATTCGAGCTTAAAGAGGTACACGGAGCCGATTTTGACCAAAATCGCGGAAAAAAACTAAGTCGAGAGTTTACACATTGATGTTGCTAGCGTAATAACTTTCTTAAAAATGCATATTTCTTCACCAACTTTCATCAAATGTACATCACATTGTGTTCTATCGATTGAGCAATAGCAATTTCCTGTCAGTTTATTGGTTTGGGCTCCAGATTCGAGCTTAAAGAGGTACACGGAGCCGATTTTGACCAAAATCGCGGAAAAAAACTAAGTCGAGAGTTTACACATTGATGTTGCTAGCGTAATAACTTTCTTAAAAATGCATATTTCTTCACCAAACTTTCATCAAATGTACATCACATTGTGTTCTATCGATTGAGCAATAGCAATTTCCTGTCAGTTTATTGGTTTGGGCTCCAGATTCGAGCTTAAAGAGGTACACGGAGCCGATTTTGACCAAAATCGCGGAAAAAAACTAAGTCGAGAGTTTACACATTGATGTTGCTAGCGTAATAACTTTCTTAAAAATGCATATTTCTTCACCAAACTTTCATCAAATGTACATCACATTGTGTTCTATCGATTGAGCAATAGCAATTTCCTGTCAGTTTATTGGTTTGGGCTCCAGATTCGAGCTTAAAGAGGTACACGGAGCCGATTTTGACCAAAATCGCGGAAAAAAACTAAGTCGAGAGTTTACACATTGATGTTGCTAGCGTAATAACTTTCTTAAAAATGCATATTTCTTCACCAAACTTTCATCAAATGTACATCACATTGTGTTCTATCGATTGAGCAATAGCAATTTCCTGTCAGTTTATTGGTTTGGGCTCCAGATTCGAGCTTAAAGAGGTACACGGAGCCGATTTTGACCAAAATCGCGGAAAAAAACTAAGTCGAGAGTTTACACATTGATGTTGCTAGCGTAATAACTTTCTTAAAAATGCATATTTCTTCACCAAACTTTCATCAAATGTACATCACATTGTGTTCTATCGATTGAGCAATAGCAATTTCCTGTCAGTTTATTGGTTTGGGCTCCAGATTCGAGCTTAAAGAGGTACACGGAGCCGATTTTGACCAAAATCGCGGAAAAAAACTAAGTCGAGAGTTTACACATTGATGTTGCTAGCGTAATAACTTTCTTAAAAATGCATATTTCTTCACCAAACTTTCATCAAATGTACATCACATTGTGTTCTATCGATTGAGCAACAGCAATTTCCTGTCAGTTTATTGGTTTGGGCTCCAGATTCGAGCTTAAAGAGGTACACGGAGCCGATTTTGACCAAAATCGCGGAAAAAAACTAAGTCGAGAGTTTACACATTGATGTTGCTAGCGTAATAACTTTCTTAAAAATGCATATTTCTTCACCAAACTGTCATCAAATGTACATCACATTGTGTTCTATCGATTGAGCAATAGCAATTTCCTGTCAGTTTATTGGTTTGGGCTCCAGATTCGAGCTTAAAGAGGTACACGGAGCCGATTTTGACCAAAATCGCGGAAAAAAACTAAGTCGAGAGTTTACACATTGATGTTGCTAGCGTAATAACTTTCTTAAAAATGCATATTTCTTCACCAAACTTTCATCAAATGTACATCACATTGTGTTCTATCGATTGAGCAACAGCAATTTCCTGTCAGTTTATTGGTTTGGGCTCCAGATTCGAGCTTAAAGAGGTACACGGAGCCGATTTTGACCAAAATCGCGGAAAAAAACTAAGTCGAGAGTTTACACATTGATGTTGCTAGCGTAATAACTTTCTTAAAAATGCATATTTCTTCACCAAACTGTCATCAAATGTACATCACATTGTGTTCTATCGATTGAGCAATAGCAATTTCCTGTCAGTTTATTGGTTTGGGCTCCAGATTCGAGCTTAAAGAGGTACACGGAGCCGATTTTGACCAAAATCGCGGGAAAAAACTAAGTCGAGAGTTTACACATTGATGTTGCTAGCGTAATAACTTTCTTAAAAATGCATATTTCTTCACCAAACTTTCATCAAATGTACATCACATTGTGTTCTATCGATTGAGCAATAGCAATTTCCTGTCAGTTTATTGGTTTGGGCTCCAGATTCGAGCTTAAAGAGGTACACGGAGCAGATTTTGACCAAAATCGCGGAAAAAAACTAAGTCGAGAGTTTACACATTGATGTTGCTAGCGTAATAACTTTCTTAAAAATGCATATTTCTTCACCAAACTTTCATCAAATGTACATCACATTGTGTTCTATCGATTGAGCAACAGCAATTTCCTGTCAGTTTATTGGTTTGGGCTCCAGATTCGAGCTTAAAGAGGTACACGGAGCCGATTTTGACCAAAATCGCGGAAAAAAACTAAGTCGAGAGTTTACACATTGATGTTGCTAGCGTAATAACTTTCTTAAAAATGCATATTTCTTCACCAAACTGTCATCAAATGTACATCACATTGTGTTCTATCGATTGAGCAATAGCAATTTCCTGTCAGTTTATTGGTTTGGGCTCCAGATTCGAGCTTAAAGAGGTACACGGAGCCGATTTTGACCAAAATCGCGGAAAAAAACTAAGTCGAGAGTTTACACATTGATGTTGCTAGCGTAATAACTTTCTTAAAAATGCATATTTCTTCACCAAACTTTCATCAAATGTACATCACATTGTGTTCTATCGATTGAGCAACAGCAATTTCCTGTCAGTTTATTGGCTTGGGCTCCAGATTCGAGCTTAAAGAGGTACACGGAGCCGATTTTGACCAAAATCGCGGAAAAAAACTAAGTCGAGAGTTTACACATTGATGTTGCTAGCGTAATAACTTTCTTAAAAATGCATATTTCTTCACCAACCTGTCATCAAATGTACATCACATTGTGTTCTATCGATTGAGCAATAGCAATTTCCTGTCAGTTTATTGGTTTGGGCTCCAGATTCGAGCTTAAAGAGGTACACGGAGCCGATTTTGACCAAAATCGCGGAAAAAAACTAAGTCGAGAGTTTACACATTGATGTTGCTAGCGTAATAACTTTCTTAAAAATGCATATTTCTTCACCAAACTTTCATCAAATGTACATCACATTGTGTTCTATCGATTGAGCAATAGCAATTTCCTGTCAGTTTATTGGTTTGGGCTCCAGATTCGAGCTTAAAGAGGTACACGGAGCAGATTTTGACCAAAATCGCGGAAAAAAACTAAGTCGAGAGTTTACACATTGATGTTGCTAGCGTAATAACTTTCTTAAAAATGCATATTTCTTCACCAAACTTTCATCAAATGTACATCACATTGTGTTCTATCGATTGAGCAACAGCAATTTCCTGTCAGTTTATTGGTTTGGGCTCCAGATTCGAGCTTAAAGAGGTACACGGAGCCGATTTTGACCAAAATCGCGGAAAAAAACTAAGTCGAGAGTTTACACATTGATGTTGCTAGCGTAATAACTTTCTTAAAAATGCATATTTCTTCACCAAACTGTCATCAAATGTACATCACATTGTGTTCTATCGATTGAGCAATAGCAATTTCATGTCAGTTTATTGGTTTGGGCTCCAGATTCGAGCTTAAAGAGGTACACGGAGCCGATTTTGACCAAAATCGCGGAAAAAAACTAAGTCGAGAGTTTACACATTGATGTTGCTAGCGTAATAACTTTCTTAAAAATGCATATTTCTTCACCAAACTTTCATCAAATGTACATCACATTGTGTTCTATCGATTGAGCAACAGCAATTTCCTGTCAGTTTATTGGTTTGGGCTCCAGATTCGAGCTTAAAGAGGTACACGGAGCCGATTTTGACCAAAATCGCGGAAAAAAACTAAGTCGAGAGTTTACACATTGATGTTGCTAGCGTAATAACTTTCTTAAAAATGCATATTTCTTCACCAAACTGTCATCAAATGTACATCACATTGTGTTCTATCGATTGAGCAATAGCAATTTCCTGTCAGTTTATTGGTTTGGGCTCCAGATTCGAGCTTAAAGAGGTACACGGAGCCGATTTTGACCAAAATCGCGGAAAAAAACTAAGTCGAGAGTTTACACATTGATGTTGCTAGCGTAATAACTTTCTTAAAAATGCATATTTCTTCACCAAACTTTCATCAAATGTACATCACATTGTGTTCTATCGATTGAGCAATAGCAATTTCCTGTCAGTTTATTGGTTTGGGCTCCAGATTCGAGCTTAAAGAGGTACACGGAGCCGATTTTGACCAAAATCGCGGAAAAAAACTAAGTCGAGAGTTTACACATTGATGTTGCTAGCGTAATAACTTTCTTAAAAATGCATATTTCTTCACCAAACTTTCATCAAATGTACATCACATTGTGTTCTATCGATTGAGCAACAGCAATTTCCTGTCAGTTTATTGGTTTGGGCTCCAGATTCGAGCTTAAAGAGGTACACGGAGCCGATTTTGACCAAAATCGCGGAAAAAAACTAAGTCGAGAGTTTACACATTGATGTTGCTAGCGTAATAACTTTCTTAAAAATGCATATTTCTTCACCAAACTTTCATCAAATGTACATCACATTGTGTTCTATCGATTGAGCAACAGCAATTTCCTGTCAGTTTATTGGTTTGGGCTCCAGATTCGAGCTTAAAGAGGTACACGGAGCCGATTTTGACCAAAATCGCGGAAAAAAACTAAGTCGAGAGTTTACACATTGATGTTGCTAGCGTAATAACTTTCTTAAAAATGCATATTTCTTCACCAAACTGTCATCAAATGTACATCACATTGTGTTCTATCGATTGAGCAATAGCAATTTCATGTCAGTTTATTGGTTTGGGCTCCAGATTCGAGCTTAAAGAGGTACACGGAGCCGATTTTGACCAAAATCGCGGAAAAAAACATAGTCGAGAGTTTACACATTGATGTTGCTAGCGTAATAACTTTCTTAAAAATGCATATTTCTTCACCAAACTTTCATCAAATGTACATCACATTGTGTTCTATCGATTGAGCAACAGCAATTTCCTGTCAGTTTATTGGTTTGGGCTCCAGATTCGAGCTTAAAGAGGTACACGGAGCCGATTTTGACCAAAATCGCGGAAAAAAACTAAGTCGAGAGTTTACACATTGATGTTGCTAGCGTAATAACTTTCTTAAAAATGCATATTTCTTCACCAAACTGTCATCAAATGTACATCACATTGTGTTCTATCGATTGAGCAATAGCAATTTCCTGTCAGTTTATTGGTTTGGGCTCCAGATTCGAGCTTAAAGAGGTACACGGAGCCGATTTTGACCAAAATCGCGGAAAAAAACTAAGTCGAGAGTTTACACATTGATGTTGCTAGCGTAATAACTTTCTTAAAAATGCATATTTCTTCACCAAACTTTCATCAAATGTACATCACATTGTGTTCTATCGATTGAGCAATAGCAATTTCCTGTCAGTTTATTGGTTTGGGCTCCAGATTCGAGCTTAAAGAGGTACACGGAGCCGATTTTGACCAAAATCGCGGAAAAAAACTAAGTCGAGAGTTTACACATTGATGTTGCTAGCGTAATAACTTTCTTAAAAATGCATATTTCTTCACCAAACTTTCATCAAATGTACATCACATTGTGTTCTATCGATTGAGCAATAGCAATTTCCTGTCAGTTTATTGGTTTGGGCTCCAGATTCGAGCTTAAAGAGGTACACGGAGCCGATTTTGACCAAAATCGCGGAAAAAACTAAGTCGAGAGTTTACACATTGATGTTGCTAGCGTAATAACTTTCTTAAAAATGCATATTTCTTCACCAAACTTTCATCAAATGTACATCACATTGTGTTCTATCGATTGAGCAACAGCAATTTCCTGTCAGTTTATTGGTTTGGGCTCCAGATTCGAGCTTAAAGAGGTACACGGAGCCGATTTTGACCAAAATCGCGGAAAAAAACTAAGTCGAGAGTTTACACATTGATGTTGCTAGCGTAATAACTTTCTTAAAAATGCATATTTCTTCACCAAACTGTCATCAAATGTACATCACATTGTGTTCTATCGATTGAGCAATAGCAATTTCCTGTCAGTTTATTGGTTTGGGCTCCAGATTCGAGCTTAAAGAGGTACACGGAGCCGATTTTGACCAAAATCGCGGAAAAAAACTAAGTCGAGAGTTTACACATTGATGTTGCTAGCGTAATAACTTTCTTAAAAATGCATATTTCTTCACCAAACTTTCATCAAATGTACATCACATTGTGTTCTATCGATTGAGCAACAGCAATTTCCTGTCAGTTTATTGGTTTGGGCTCCAGATTCGAGCTTAAAGAGGTACACGGAGCCGATTTTGACCAAAATCGCGGAAAAAAACTAAGTCGAGAGTTTACACATTGATGTTGCTAGCGTAATAACTTTCTTAAAAATGCATATTTCTTCACCAAACTGTCATCAAATGTACATCACATTGTGTTCTATCGATTGAGCAATAGCAATTTCCTGTCAGTTTATTGGTTTGGGCTCCAGATTCGAGCTTAAAGAGGTACACGGAGCCGATTTTGACCAAAATCGCGGAAAAAAACTAAGTCGAGAGTTTACACATTGATGTTGCTAGCGTAATAACTTTCTTAAAAATGCATATTTCTTCACCAAACTTTCATCAAATGTACATCACATTGTGTTCTATCGATTGAGCAATAGCAATTTCCTGTCAGTTTATTGGTTTGGGCTCCAGATTCGAGCTTAAAGAGGTACACGGAGCAGATTTTGACCAAAATCGCGGAAAAAAACTAAGTCGAGAGTTTACACATTGATGTTGCTAGCGTAATAACTTTCTTAAAAATGCATATTTCTTCACCAAACTTTCATCAAATGTACATCACATTGTGTTCTATCGATTGAGCAACAGCAATTTCCTGTCAGTTTATTGGTTTGGGCTCCAGATTCGAGCTTAAAGAGGTACACGGAGCCGATTTTGACCAAAATCGCGGAAAAAAACTAAGTCGAGAGTTTACACATTGATGTTGCTAGCGTAATAACTTTCTTAAAAATGCATATTTCTTCACCAAACTGTCATCAAATGTACATCACATTGTGTTCTATCGATTGAGCAATAGCAATTTCATGTCAGTTTATTGGTTTGGGCTCCAGATTCGAGCTTAAAGAGGTACACGGAGCCGATTTTGACCAAAATCGCGGAAAAAAACTAAGTCGAGAGTTTACACATTGATGTTGCTAGCGTAATAACTTTCTTAAAAATGCATATTTCTTCACCAAACTTTCATCAAATGTACATCACATTGTGTTCTATCGATTGAGCAACAGCAATTTCCTGTCAGTTTATTGGTTTGGGCTCCAGATTCGAGCTTAAAGAGGTACACGGAGCCGATTTTGACCAAAATCGCGGAAAAAAACTAAGTCGAGAGTTTACACATTGATGTTGCTAGCGTAATAACTTTCTTAAAAATGCATATTTCTTCACCAAACTGTCATCAAATGTACATCACATTGTGTTCTATCGATTGAGCAATAGCAATTTCCTGTCAGTTTATTGGTTTGGGCTCCAGATTCGAGCTTAAAGAGGTACACGGAGCCGATTTTGACCAAAATCGCGGAAAAAAACTAAGTCGAGAGTTTACACATTGATGTTGCTAGCGTAATAACTTTCTTAAAAATGCATATTTCTTCACCAAACTGTCATCAAATGTACATCACATTGTGTTCTATCGATTGAGCAATAGCAATTTCATGTCAGTTTATTGGTTTGGGCTCCAGATTCGAGCTTAAAGAGGTACACGGAGCCGATTTTGACCAAAATCGCGGAAAAAAACTAAGTCGAGAGTTTACACATTGATGTTGCTAGCGTAATAACTTTCTTAAAAATGCAAATTTCTTCACCAAACTTTCATCAAATGTACATCACATTGTGTTCTATCGATTGAGCAATAGCAATTTCATGTCAGTTTATTGGTTTGGGCTCCAGATTCGAGCTTAAAGAGGTACACGGAGCCGATTTTGACCAAAATCGCGGAAAAAAACTAAGTCGAGAGTTTACACATTGATGTTGCTAGCGTAATAACTTTCTTAAAAATGCAAATTTCATAACCAAACTTTCATCAAATGTACATCACATTGTGTTCTATCGATTGAGCAACAGCAATTTCCTGTCAGTTTATTGGTTTGGGCTCCAGATTCGAACTTAAAGAGGTACACGGAGCCGATTTTGACCAAAATCGCGGAAAAAAACTAAGTCGAGAGTTTACACATTGATGTTGCTAGCGTAATAACTTTCTTAAAAATGCATATTTCTTCACCAAACTTTCATCAAATGTACATCACATTGTGTTCTATCGATTGAGCAATAGCAATTTCCTGTCAGTTTATTGGTTTGGGCTCCAGATTCGAGCTTAAAGAGGTACACGGAGCCGATTTTGACCAAAATCGCGGAAAAAAACTAAGTCGAGAGTTTACACATTGATGTTGCTAGCGTAATAACTTTCTTAAAAATGCATATTTCTTCACCAAACTTTCATCAAATGTACATCACATTGTGTTCTATCGATTGAGCAATAGCAATTTCCTGTCAGTTTATTGGTTTGGGCTCCAGATTCGAGCTTAAAGAGGTACACGGAGCAGATTTTGACCAAAATCGCGGAAAAAAACTAAGTCGAGAGTTTACACATTGATGTTGCTAGCGTAATAACTTTCTTAAAAATGCATATTTCTTCACCAAACTTTCATCAAATGTACATCACATTGTGTTCTATCGATTGAGCAACAGCAATTTCCTGTCAGTTTATTGGTTTGGGCTCCAGATTCGAGCTTAAAGAGGTACACGGAGCCGATTTTGACCAAAATCGCGGAAAAAAACTAAGTCGAGAGTTTACACATTGATGTTGCTAGCGTAATAACTTTCTTAAAAATGCATATTTCTTCACCAAACTGTCATCAAATGTACATCACATTGTGTTCTATCGATTGAGCAATAGCAATTTCATGTCAGTTTATTGGTTTGGGCTCCAGATTCGAGCTTAAAGAGGTACACGGAGCCGATTTTGACCAAAATCGCGGAAAAAAACTAAGTCGAGAGTTTACACATTGATGTTGCTAGCGTAATAACTTTCTTAAAAATGCATATTTCTTCACCAAACTTTCATCAAATGTACATCACATTGTGTTCTATCGATTGAGCAACAGCAATTTCCTGTCAGTTTATTGGTTTGGGCTCCAGATTCGAGCTTAAAGAGGTACACGGAGCCGATTTTGACCAAAATCGCGGAAAAAAACTAAGTCGAGAGTTTACACATTGATGTTGCTAGCGTAATAACTTTCTTAAAAATGCATATTTCTTCACCAAACTTTCATCAAATGTACATCACATTGTGTTCTATCGATTGAGCAATAGCAATTTCCTGTCAGTTTATTGGTTTGGGCTCCAGATTCGAGCTTAAAGAGGTACACGGAGCAGATTTTGACCAAAATCGCGGAAAAAAACTAAGTCGAGAGTTTACACATTGATGTTGCTAGCGTAATAACTTTCTTAAAAATGCATATTTCTTCACCAAACTTTCATCAAATGTACATCACATTGTGTTCTATCGATTGAGCAACAGCAATTTCCTGTCAGTTTATTGGTTTGGGCTCCAGATTCGAGCTTAAAGAGGTACACGGAGCCGATTTTGACCAAAATCGCGGAAAAAAACTAAGTCGAGAGTTTACACATTGATGTTGCTAGCGTAATAACTTTCTTAAAAATGCATATTTCTTCACCAAACTGTCATCAAATGTACATCACATTGTGTTCTATCGATTGAGCAATAGCAATTTCATGTCAGTTTATTGGTTTGGGCTCCAGATTCGAGCTTAAAGAGGTACACGGAGCCGATTTTGACCAAAATCGCGGAAAAAAACTAAGTCGAGAGTTTACACATTGATGTTGCTAGCGTAATAACTTTCTTAAAAATGCATATTTCTTCACCAAACTTTCATCAAATGTACATCACATTGTGTTCTATCGATTGAGCAACAGCAATTTCCTGTCAGTTTATTGGTTTGGGCTCCAGATTCGAGCTTAAAGAGGTACACGGAGCCGATTTTGACCAAAATCGCGGAAAAAAACTAAGTCGAGAGTTTACACATTGATGTTGCTAGCGTAATAACTTTCTTAAAAATGCATATTTCTTCACCAAACTGTCATCAAATGTACATCACATTGTGTTCTATCGATTGAGCAATAGCAATTTCCTGTCAGTTTATTGGTTTGGGCTCCAGATTCGAGCTTAAAGAGGTACACGGAGCCGATTTTGACCAAAATCGCGGAAAAAAACTAAGTCGAGAGTTTACACATTGATGTTGCTAGCGTAATAACTTTCTTAAAAATGCATATTTCTTCACCAAACTGTCATCAAATGTACATCACATTGTGTTCTATCGATTGAGCAATAGCAATTTCATGTCAGTTTATTGGTTTGGGCTCCAGATTCGAGCTTAAAGAGGTACACGGAGCCGATTTTGACCAAAATCGCGGAAAAAAACTAAGTCGAGAGTTTACACATTGATGTTGCTAGCGTAATAACTTTCTTAAAAATGCAAATTTCTTCACCAAACTTTCATCAAATGTACATCACATTTTGTTCTATCGATTGAGCAATAGCAATTTCATGTCTGTTTATTGGTTTGGGCTCCAGATTCGAGCTTAAAGAGGTACACGGAGCCGATTTTGACCAAAATCGCGGAAAAAAACTAAGTCGAGAGTTTACACATTGATGTTGCTAGCGTAATAACTTTCTTAAAAATGCAAATTTCTTCACCAAACTTTCATCAAATGTACATCACATTGTGTTCTATCGATTGAGCAACAGCAATTTCCTGTCAGTTTATTGGTTTGGGCACCAGATTCGAACTTAAAGAGGTACACGGAGCCGATTTTGACCAAAATCGCGGAAAAAAACTAAGTCGAGAGTTTACACATTGATGTTGCTAGCGTAATAACTTTCTTAAAAATGCATATTTCTTCACCAAACTTTCATCAAATGTACATCACATTGTGTTCTATCGATTGAGCAATAGCAATTTCCTGTCAGTTTATTGGTTTGGGCTCCAGATTCGAGCTTAAAGAGGTACACGGAGCCGATTTTGACCAAAATCGCGGAAAAAAACTAAGTCGAGAGTTTACACATTGATGTTGCTAGCGTAATAACTTTCTTAAAAATGCATATTTCTTCACCAAACTTTCATCAAATGTACATCACATTGTGTTCTATCGATTGAGCAATAGCAATTTCCTGTCAGTTTATTGGTTTGGGCTCCAGATTCGAGCTTAAAGAGGTACACGGAGCAGATTTTGACCAAAATCGCGGAAAAAAACTAAGTCGAGAGTTTACACATTGATGTTGCTAGCGTAATAACTTTCTTAAAAATGCATATTTCTTCACCAAACTTTCATCAAATGTACATCACATTGTGTTCTATCGATTGAGCAACAGCAATTTCCTGTCAGTTTATTGGTTTGGGCTCCAGATTCGAGCTTAAAGAGGTACACGGAGCCGATTTTGACCAAAATCGCGGAAAAAAAACTAAGTCGAGAGTTTACACATTGATGTTGCTAGCGTAATAACTTTCTTAAAAATGCATATTTCTTCACCAAACTGTCATCAAATGTACATCACATTGTGTTCTATCGATTGAGCAATAGCAATTTCATGTCAGTTTATTGGTTTGGGCTCCAGATTCGAGCTTAAAGAGGTACACGGAGCCGATTTTGACCAAAATCGCGGAAAAAAACTAAGTCGAGAGTTTACACATTGATGTTGCTAGCGTAATAACTTTCTTAAAAATGCATATTTCTTCACCAAACTTTCATCAAATGTACATCACATTGTGTTCTATCGATTGAGCAACAGCAATTTCCTGTCAGTTTATTGGTTTGGGCTCCAGATTCGAGCTTAAAGAGGTACACGGAGCCGATTTTGACCAAAATCGCGGAAAAAAACTAAGTCGAGAGTTTACACATTGATGTTGCTAGCGTAATAACTTTCTTAAAAATGCATATTTCTTCACCAAACTGTCATCAAATGTACATCACATTGTGTTCTATCGATTGAGCAATAGCAATTTCCTGTCAGTTTATTGGTTTGGGCTCCAGATTCGAGCTTAAAGAGGTACACGGAGCCGATTTTGACCAAAATCGCGGAAAAAAACTAAGTCGAGAGTTTACACATTGATGTTGCTAGCGTAATAACTTTCTTAAAAATGCATATTTCTTCACCAAACTTTCATCAAATGTACATCACATTGTGTTCTATCGATTGAGCAATAGCAATTTCCTGTCAGTTTATTGGTTTGGGCTCCAGATTCGAGCTTAAAGAGGTACACGGAGCCGATTTTGACCAAAATCGCGGAAAAAAACTAAGTCGAGAGTTTACACATTGATGTTGCTAGCGTAATAACTTTCTTAAAAATGCATATTTCTTCACCAAACTTTCATCAAATGTACATCACATTGTGTTCTATCGATTGAGCAACAGCAATTTCCTGTCAGTTTATTGGTTTGGGCTCCAGATTCGAGCTTAAAGAGGTACACGGAGCCGATTTTGACCAAAATCGCGGAAAAAAACTAAGTCGAGAGTTTACACATTGATGTTGCTAGCGTAATAACTTTCTTAAAAATGCATATTTCTTCACCAAACTTTCATCAAATGTACATCACATTGTGTTCTATCGATTGAGCAATAGCAATTTCCTGTCAGTTTATTGGTTTGGGCTCCAGATTCGAGCTTAAAGAGGTACACGGAGCCGATTTTGACCAAAATCGCGGAAAAAAACTAAGTCGAGAGTTTACACATTGATGTTGCTAGCGTAATAACTTTCTTAAAAATGCATATTTCTTCACCAAACTGTCATCAAATGTACATCACATTGTGTTCTATCGATTGAGCAATAGCAATTTCCTGTCAGTTTATTGGTTTGGGCTCCAGATTCGAGCTTAAAGAGGTACACGGAGCCGATTTTGACCAAAATCGCGGAAAAAAACTAAGTCGAGAGTTTACACATTGATGTTGCTAGCGTAATAACTTTCTTAAAAATGCATATTTCTTCACCAAACTTTCATCAAATGTACATCACATTGTGTTCTATCGATTGAGCAACAGCAATTTCCTGTCAGTTTATTGGTTTGGGCTCCAGATTCGAGCTTAAAGAGGTACACGGAGCCGATTTTGACCAAAATCGCGGAAAAAAACTAAGTCGAGAGTTTACACATTGATGTTGCTAGCGTAATAACTTTCTTAAAAATGCATATTTCTTCACCAAACTGTCATCAAATGTACATCACATTGTGTTCTATCGATTGAGCAATAGCAATTTCCTGTCAGTTTATTGGTTTGGGCTCCAGATTCGAGCTTAAAGAGGTACACGGAGCCGATTTTGACCAAAATCGCGGAAAAAAACTAAGTCGAGAGTTTACACATTGATGTTGCTAGCGTAATAACTTTCTTAAAAATGCATATTTCTTCACCAAACTTTCATCAAATGTACATCACATTGTGTTCTATCGATTGAGCAATAGCAATTTCCTGTCAGTTTATTGGCTTGGGCTCCAGATTCGAGCTTAAAGAGGTACACGGAGCCGATTTTGACCAAAATCGCGGAAAAAAACTAAGTCGAGAGTTTACACATTGATGTTGCTAGCGTAATAACTTTCTTAAAAATGCATATTTCTTCACCAAACTTTCATCAAATGTACATCACATTGTGTTCTATCGATTGAGCAATAGCAATTTCCTGTCAGTTTATTGGTTTGGGCTCCAGATTCGAGCTTAAAGAGGTACACGGAGCCGATTTTGACCAAAATCGCGGAAAAAACTAAGTCGAGAGTTTACACATTGATGTTGCTAGCGTAATAACTTTCTTAAAAATGCATATTTCTTCACCAAACTTTCATCAAATGTACATCACATTGTGTTCTATCGATTGAGCAACAGCAATTTCCTGTCAGTTTATTGGTTTGGGCTCCAGATTCGAGCTTAAAGAGGTACACGGAGCCGATTTTGACCAAAATCGCGGAAAAAAACTAAGTCGAGAGTTTACACATTGATGTTGCTAGCGTAATAACTTTCTTAAAAATGCATATTTCTTCACCAAACTGTCATCAAATGTACATCACATTGTGTTCTATCGATTGAGCAATAGCAATTTCCTGTCAGTTTATTGGTTTGGGCTCCAGATTCGAGCTTAAAGAGGTACACGGAGCCGATTTTGACCAAAATCGCGGAAAAAAACTAAGTCGAGAGTTTACACATTGATGTTGCTAGCGTAATAACTTTCTTAAAAATGCATATTTCTTCACCAAACTTTCATCAAATGTACATCACATTGTGTTCTATCGATTGAGCAACAGCAATTTCCTGTCAGTTTATTGGTTTGGGCTCCAGATTCGAGCTTAAAGAGGTACACGGAGCCGATTTTGACCAAAATCGCGGAAAAAAACTAAGTCGAGAGTTTACACATTGATGTTGCTAGCGTAATAACTTTCTTAAAAATGCATATTTCTTCACCAAACTGTCATCAAATGTACATCACATTGTGTTCTATCGATTGAGCAATAGCAATTTCCTGTCAGTTTATTGGTTTGGGCTCCAGATTCGAGCTTAAAGAGGTACACGGAGCCGATTTTGACCAAAATCGCGGAAAAAAACTAAGTCGAGAGTTTACACATTGATGTTGCTAGCGTAATAACTTTCTTAAAAATGCATATTTCTTCACCAAACTTTCATCAAATGTACATCACATTGTGTTCTATCGATTGAGCAATAGCAATTTCCTGTCAGTTTATTGGTTTGGGCTCCAGATTCGAGCTTAAAGAGGTACACGGAGCAGATTTTGACCAAAATCGCGGAAAAAAACTAAGTCGAGAGTTTACACATTGATGTTGCTAGCGTAATAACTTTCTTAAAAATGCATATTTCTTCACCAAACTTTCATCAAATGTACATCACATTGTGTTCTATCGATTGAGCAATAGCAATTTCCTGTCAGTTTATTGGTTTGGGCTCCAGATTCGAGCTTAAAGAGGTACACGGAGCCGATTTTGACCAAAATCGCGGAAAAAAAACTAAGTCGAGAGTTTACACATTGATGTTGCTAGCGTAATAACTTTCTTAAAAATGCATATTTCTTCACCAAACTGTCATCAAATGTACATCACATTGTGTTCTATCGATTGAGCAATAGCAATTTCATGTCAGTTTATTGGTTTGGGCTCCAGATTCGAGCTTAAAGAGGTACACGGAGCCGATTTTGACCAAAATCGCGGAAAAAAACTAAGTCGAGAGTTTACACATTGATGTTGCTAGCGTAATAACTTTCTTAAAAATGCATATTTCTTCACCAAACTTTCATCAAATGTACATCACATTGTGTTCTATCGATTGAGCAACAGCAATTTCCTGTCAGTTTATTGGTTTGGGCTCCAGATTCGAGCTTAAAGAGGTACACGGAGCCGATTTTGACCAAAATCGCGGAAAAAAACTAAGTCGAGAGTTTACACATTGATGTTGCTAGCGTAATAACTTTCTTAAAAATGCATATTTCTTCACCAAACTGTCATCAAATGTACATCACATTGTGTTCTATCGATTGAGCAATAGCAATTTCCTGTCAGTTTATTGGTTTGGGCTCCAGATTCGAGCTTAAAGAGGTACACGGAGCCGATTTTGACCAAAATCGCGGAAAAAAACTAAGTCGAGAGTTTACACATTGATGTTGCTAGCGTAATAACTTTCTTAAAAATGCATATTTCTTCACCAAACTGTCATCAAATGTACATCACATTGTGTTCTATCGATTGAGCAATAGCAATTTCATGTCAGTTTATTGGTTTGGGCTCCAGATTCGAGCTTAAAGAGGTACACGGAGCCGATTTTGACCAAAATCGCGGAAAAAAACTAAGTCGAGAGTTTACACATTGATGTTGCTAGCGTAATAACTTTCTTAAAAATGCAAATTTCTTCACCAAACTTTCATCAAATGTACATCACATTGTGTTCTATCGATTGAGCAATAGCAATTTCATGTCAGTTTATTGGTTTGGGCTCCAGATTCGAGCTTAAAGAGGTACACGGAGCCGATTTTGACCAAAATCGCGGAAAAAAACTAAGTCGAGAGTTTACACATTGATGTTGCTAGCGTAATAACTTTCTTAAAAATGCAAATTTCTTCACCAAACTTTCATCAAATGTACATCACATTGTGTTCTATCGATTGAGCAACAGCAATTTCCTGTCAGTTTATTGGTTTGGGCTCCAGATTCGAACTTAAAGAGGTACACGGAGCCGATTTTGACCAAAATCGCGGAAAAAAACTAAGTCGAGAGTTTACACATTGATGTTGCTAGCGTAATAACTTTCTTAAAAATGCATATTTCTTCACCAAACTTTCATCAAATGTACATCACATTGTGTTCTATCGATTGAGCAACAGCAATTTCCTGTCAGTTTATTGGTTTGGGCTCCAGATTCGAGCTTAAAGAGGTACACGGAGCCGATTTTGACCAAAATCGCGGAAAAAAACTAAGTCGAGAGTTTACACATTGATGTTGCTAGCGTAATAACTTTCTTAAAAATGCAAATTTCTTCACCAAACTTTCATCAAATGTACATCACATTGTGTTCTATCGATTGAGCAACAGCAATTTCCTGTCAGTTTATTGGTTTGGGCTCCAGATTCGAGCTTAAAGAGGTACACGGAGCAGATTTTGACCAAAATCGCGGAAAAAAACTAAGTCGAGAGTTTACACATTGATGTTGCTAGCGTAATAACTTTCTTAAAAATGCATATTTCTTCACCAAACTTTCATCAAATGTACATCACATTGTGTTCTATCGATTGAGCAACAGCAATTTCCTGTCAGTTTATTGGTTTGGGCTCCAGATTCGAGCTTAAAGAGGTACACGGAGCAGATTTTGACCAAAATCGCGGAAAAAAACTAAGTCGAGAGTTTACACATTGATGTTGCTAGCGTAATAACTTTCTTAAAAATGCATATTTCTTCACCAAACTTTCATCAAATGTACATCACATTGTGTTCTATCGATTGAGCAATAGCAATTTCATGTCAGTTTATTGGTTTGGGCTCCAGATTCGAGCTTAAAGAGGTACACGGAGCCGATTTTGACCAAAATCGCGGAAAAAAACTAAGTCGAGAGTTTACACATTGATGTTGCTAGCGTAATAACTTTCTTAAAAATGCATATTTCTTCACCAAACTTTCATCAAATGTACATCACATTGTGTTCTATCGATTGAGCAATAGCAATTTCCTGTCAGTTTATTGGTTTGGGCTCCAGATTCGAGCTTAAAGAGGTACACGGAGCAGATTTTGACCAAAATCGCGGAAAAAAAACTAAGTCGAGAGTTTACACATTGATGTTGCTAGCGTAATAACTTTCTTAAAAATGCAAATTTCTTCACCAAACTTTCATCAAATGTACATCACATTGTGTTCTATCGATTGAGCAACAGCAATTTCCTGTCAGTTTATTGGTTTGGGCTCCAGATTCGAGCTTAAAGAGGTACACGGAGCAGATTTTGACCAAAATCGCGGAAAAAAACTAAGTCGAGAGTTTACACATTGATGTTGCTAGCGTAATAACTTTCTTAAAAATGCATATTTCTTCACCAAACTTTCATCAAATGTACATCACATTGTGTTCTATCGATTGAGCAACAGCAATTTCCTGTCAGTTTATTGGTTTGGGCTCCAGATTCGAGCTTAAAGAGGTACACGGAGCCGATTTTGACCAAAATCGCGGAAAAAAACTAAGTCGAGAGTTTACACATTGATGTTGCTAGCGTAATAACTTTCTTAAAAATGCATATTTCTTCACCAAACTTTCATCAAATGTACATCACATTGTGTTCTATCGATTGAGCAACAGCAATTTCCTGTCAGTTTATTGGTTTGGGCTCCAGATTCGAGCTTAAAGAGGTACACGGAGCAGATTTTGACCAAAATCGCGGAAAAAAAACTAAGTCGAGAGTTTACACATTGATGTTGCTAGCGTAATAACTTTCTTAAAAATGCATATTTCTTCACCAAACTTTCATCAAATGTACATCACATTGTGTTCTATCGATTGAGCAATAGCAATTTCATGTCAGTTTATTGGTTTGGGCTCCAGATTCGAGCTTAAAGAGGTACACGGAGCCGATTTTGACCAAAATCGCGGAAAAAAACTAAGTCGAGAGTTTACACATTGATGTTGCTAGCGTAATAACTTTCTTAAAAATGCATATTTCTTCACCAAACTTTCATCAAATGTACATCACATTGTGTTCTATCGATTGAGCAATAGCAATTTCCTGTCAGTTTATTGGTTTGGGCTCCAGATTCGAGCTTAAAGAGGTACACGGAGCAGATTTTGACCAAAATCGCGGAAAAAAACTAAGTCGAGAGTTTACACATTGATGTTGCTAGCGTAATAACTTTCTTAAAAATGCATATTTCTTCACCAAACTTTCATCAAATGTACATCACATTGTGTTCTATCGATTGAGCAATAGCAATTTCCTGTCAGTTTATTGGTTTGGGCTCCAGATTCGAGCTTAAAGAGGTACACGGAGCAGATTTTGACCAAAATCGCGGAAAAAAACTAAGTCGAGAGTTTACACATTGATGTTGCTAGCGTAATAACTTTCTTAAAAATGCATATTTCTTCACCAAACTTTCATCAAATGTACATCACATTGTGTTCTATCGATTGAGCAATAGCAATTTCATGTCAGTTTATTGGTTTGGGCTCCAGATTCGAGCTTAAAGAGGTACACGGAGCCGATTTTGACCAAAATCGCGGAAAAAAACTAAGTCGAGAGTTTACACATTGATGTTGCTAGCGTAATAACTTTCTTAAAAATGCAAATTTCTTCACCAAACTTTCATCAAATGTACATCACATTGTGTTCTATCGATTGAGCAACAGCAATTTCCTGTCAGTTTATTGGTTGGGGCTCCAGATTCGAGCTTAAAGAGGTACACGGAGCCGATTTTGACCAAAATCACGGAAAAAAATTAAGTCGAGAGTTTACACATTGATGTTGCTAGCGTAATAACTTTCTTAAAAATGCATATTTCTTCACCAAACTTTCATCAAATGTACATCACATTGTGTTCTATCGATTGAGCAACAGCAATTTCCTGTCAGTTTATTGGTTTGGGCTCCAGATTCGAACTTAAAGAGGTACACGGAGCCGATTTTGACCAAAATCGCGGAAAAAAACTAAGTCGAGAGTTTACACATTGATGTTGCTAGCGTAATAACTTTCTTAAAAATGCATATTTCTTCACCAAACTTTCATCAAATGTACATCACATTGTGTTCTATCGATTGAGCAACAGCAATTTCCTGTCAGTTTATTGGTTTGGGCTCCAGATTCGAGCTTAAAGAGGTACACGGAGCCGATTTTGACCAAAATCGCGGAAAAAAACTAAGTCGAGAGTTTACACATTGATGTTGCTAGCGTAATAACTTTCTTAAAAATGCAAATTTCTTCACCAAACTTTCATCAAATGTACATCACATTGTGTTCTATCGATTGAGCAATAGCAATTTCCTGTCAGTTTATTGGTTTGGGCTCCAGATTCGAGCTTAAAGAGGTACACGGAGCAGATTTTGACCAAAATCGCGGAAAAAAACTAAGTCGAGAGTTTACACATTGATGTTGCTAGCGTAATAACTTTCTTAAAAATGCATATTTCTTCACCAAACTTTCATCAAATGTACATCACATTGTGTTCTATCGATTGAGCAACAGCAATTTCCTGTCAGTTTATTGGTTTGGGCTCCAGATTCGAGCTTAAAGAGGTACACGGAGCAGATTTTGACCAAAATCGCGGAAAAAAACTAAGTCGAGAGTTTACACATTGATGTTGCTAGCGTAATAACTTTCTTAAAAATGCATATTTCTTCACCAAACTTTCATCAAATGTACATCACATTGTGTTCTATCGATTGAGCAATAGCAATTTCATGTCAGTTTATTGGTTTGGGCTCCAGATTCGAGCTTAAAGAGGTACACGGAGCCGATTTTGACCAAAATCGCGGAAAAAAACTAAGTCGAGAGTTTACACATTGATGTTGCTAGCGTAATAACTTTCTTAAAAATGCATATTTCTTCACCAAACTTTCATCAAATGTACATCACATTGTGTTCTATCGATTGAGCAATAGCAATTTCCTGTCAGTTTATTGGTTTGGGCTCCAGATTCGAGCTTAAAGAGGTACACGGAGCCGATTTTGACCAAAATCGCGGAAAAAAACTAAGTCGAGAGTTTACACATTGATGTTGCTAGCGTAATAACTTTCTTAAAAATGCATATTTCTTCACCAAACTTTCATCAAATGTACATCACATTGTGTTCTATCGATTGAGCAACAGCAATTTCCTGTCAGTTTATTGGTTGGGGCTCCAGATTCGAGCTTAAAGAGGTACACGGAGCCGATTTTGACCAAAATCACGGAAAAAAATTAAGTCGAGAGTTTACACATTGATGTTGCTAGCGTAATAACTTTCTTAAAAATGCATATTTCTTCACCAAACTTTCATCAAATGTACATCACATTGTGTTCTATCGATTGAGCAACAGCAATTTCCTGTCAGTTTATTGGTTTGGGCTCCAGATTCCAACTTAAAGAGGTACACGGAGCCGATTTTGACCAAAATCGCGGAAAAAAACTAAGTCGAGAGTTTACACATTGATGTTGCTAGCGTAATAACTTTCTTAAAAATGCATATTTCTTCACCAAACTTTCATCAAATGTACATCACATTGTGTTCTATCGATTGAGCAACAGCAATTTCCTGTCAGTTTATTGGTTTGGGCTCCAGATTCGAGCTTAAAGAGGTACACGGAGCCGATTTTGACCAAAATCGCGGAAAAAAACTAAGTCGAGAGTTTACACATTGATGTTGCTAGCGTAATAACTTTCTTAAAAATGCAAATTTCTTCACCAAACTTTCATCAAATGTACATCACATTGTGTTCTATCGATTGAGCAATAGCAATTTCATGTCAGTTTATTGGTTTGGGCTCCAGATTCGAGCTTAAAGAGGTACACGGAGCCGATTTTGACCAAAATCGCGGAAAAAAACTAAGTCGAGAGTTTACACATTGATGTTGCTAGCGTAATAACTTTCTTAAAAATGCAAATTTCTTCACCAAACTTTTATCAAATGTACATCACATTGTGTTCTATCGATTGAGCAATAGCAATTTCATGTCAGTTTATTGGTTTGGGCTCCAGATTCGAGCTTAAAGAGGTACACGGAGCCGATTTTGACCAAAATCGCGGAAAAAAACTAAGTCGAGAGTTTACACATTGATGTTGCTAGCGTAATAACTTTCTTAAAAATGCAAATTTCTTCACCAAACTTTCATCAAATGTACATCACATTGTGTTCTATCGATTGAGCAACAGCAATTTCCTGTCAGTTTATTGGTTTGGGCTCCAGATTCGAACTTAAAGAGGTACACGGAGCCGATTTTGACCAAAATCGCGGAAAAAAACTAAGTCGAGAGTTTACACATTGATGTTGCTAGCGTAATAACTTTCTTAAAAATGCATATTTCTTCACCAAACTTTCATCAAATGTACATCACATTGTGTTCTATCGATTGAGCAACAGCAATTTCCTGTCAGTTTATTGGTTTGGGCTCCAGATTCGAGCTTAAAGAGGTACACGGAGCCGATTTTGACCAAAATCGCGGAAAAAAACTAAGTCGAGAGTTTACACATTGATGTTGCTAGCGTAATAACTTTCTTAAAAATGCAAATTTCTTCACCAAACTTTCATCAAATGTACATCACATTGTGTTCTATCGATTGAGCAACAGCAATTTCCTGTCAGTTTATTGGTTTGGGCTCCAGATTCGAGCTTAAAGAGGTACACGGAGCAGATTTTGACCAAAATCGCGGAAAAAAACTAAGTCGAGAGTTTACACATTGATGTTGCTAGCGTAATAACTTTCTTAAAAATGCATATTTCTTCACCAAACTTTCATCAAATGTACATCACATTGTGTTCTATCGATTGAGCAACAGCAATTTCCTGTCAGTTTATTGGTTTGGGCTCCAGATTCGAGCTTAAAGAGGTACACGGAGCAGATTTTGACCAAAATCGCGGAAAAAAACTAAGTCGAGAGTTTACACATTGATGTTGCTAGCGTAATAACTTTCTTAAAAATGCAAATTTCTTCACCAAACTTTCATCAAATGTACATCACATTGTGTTCTATCGATTGAGCAATAGCAATTTCATGTCAGTTTATTGGTTTGGGCTCCAGATTCGAGCTTAAAGAGGTACACGGAGCCGATTTTGACCAAAATCGCGGAAAAAAACTAAGTCGAGAGTTTACACATTGATGTTGCTAGCGTAATAACTTTCTTAAAAATGCAAATTTCTTCACCAAACTTTTATCAAATGTACATCACATTGTGTTCTATCGATTGAGCAATAGCAATTTCATGTCAGTTTATTGGTTTGGGCTCCAGATTCGAGCTTAAAGAGGTACACGGAGCCGATTTTGACCAAAATCGCGGAAAAAAACTAAGTCGAGAGTTTACACATTGATGTTGCTAGCGTAATAACTTTCTTAAAAATGCAAATTTCTTCACCAAACTTTCATCAAATGTACATCACATTGTGTTCTATCGATTGAGCAACAGCAATTTCCTGTCAGTTTATTGGTTTGGGCTCCAGATTCGAACTTAAAGAGGTACACGGAGCCGATTTTGACCAAAATCGCGGAAAAAAACTAAGTCGAGAGTTTACACATTGGTGTTGCTAGCGTAATAACTTTCTTAAAAATGCATATTTCTTCACCAAACTTTCATCAAATGTACATCACATTGTGTTCTATCGATTGAGCAACAGCAATTTCCTGTCAGTTTATTGGTTTGGGCTCCAGATTCGAGCTTAAAGAGGTACACGGAGCCGATTTTGACCAAAATCGCGGAAAAAAACTAAGTCGAGAGTTTACACATTGATGTTGCTAGCGTAATAACTTTCTTAAAAATGCAAATTTCTTCACCAAACTTTCATCAAATGTACATCACATTGTGTTCTATCGATTGAGCAACAGCAATTTCCTGTCAGTTTATTGGTTTGGGCTCCAGATTCGAGCTTAAAGAGGTACACGGAGCAGATTTTGACCAAAATCGCGGAAAAAAACTAAGTCGAGAGTTTACACATTGATGTTGCTAGCGTAATAACTTTCTTAAAAATGCATATTTCTTCACCAAACTTTCATCAAATGTACATCACATTGTGTTCTATCGATTGAGCAACAGCAATTTCCTGTCAGTTTATTGGTTTGGGCTCCAGATTCGAGCTTAAAGAGGTACACGGAGCAGATTTTGACCAAAATCGCGGAAAAAAACTAAGTCGAGAGTTTACACATTGATGTTGCTAGCGTAATAACTTTCTTAAAAATGCATATTTCTTCACCAAACTTTCATCAAATGTACATCACATTGTGTTCTATCGATTGAGCAATAGCAATTTCATGTCAGTTTATTGGTTTGGGCTCCAGATTCGAGCTTAAAGAGGTACACGGAGCCGATTTTGACCAAAATCGCGGAAAAAAACTAAGTCGAGAGTTTACACATTGATGTTGCTAGCGTAATAACTTTCTTAAAAATGCATATTTCTTCACCAAACTTTCATCAAATGTACATCACATTGTGTTCTATCGATTGAGCAATAGCAATTTCCTGTCAGTTTATTGGTTTGGGCTCCAGATTCGAGCTTAAAGAGGTACACGGAGCAGATTTTGACCAAAATCGCGGAAAAAAACTAAGTCGAGAGTTTACACATTGATGTTGCTAGCGTAATAACTTTCTTAAAAATGCATATTTCTTCACCAAACTTTCATCAAATGTACATCACATTGTGTTCTATCGATTGAGCAATAGCAATTTCCTGTCAGTTTATTGGTTTGGGCTCCAGATTCGAGCTTAAAGAGGTACACGGAGCAGATTTTGACCAAAATCGCGGAAAAAAACTAAGTCGAGAGTTTACACATTGATGTTGCTAGCGTAATAACTTTCTTAAAAATGCAAATTTCTTCACCAAACTTTCATCAAATGTACATCACATTGTGTTCTATCGATTGAGCAATAGCAATTTCATGTCAGTTTATTGGTTTGGGCTCCAGATTCGAGCTTAAAGAGGTACACGGAGCCGATTTTGACCAAAATCGCGGAAAAAAACTAAGTCGAGAGTTTACACATTGATGTTGCTAGCGTAATAACTTTCTTAAAAATGCATATTTCTTCACCAAACTTTCATCAAATGTACATCACATTGTGTTCTATCGATTGAGCAACAGCAATTTCCTGTCAGTTTATTGGTTTGGGCTCCAGATTCGAGCTTAAAGAGGTACACGGAGCCGATTTTGACCAAAATCGCGGAAAAAAACTAAGTCGAGAGTTTACACATTGATGTTGCTAGCGTAATAACTTTCTTAAAAATGCATATTTCTTCACCAAACTGTCATCAAATGTACATCACATTGTGTTCTATCGATTGAGCAATAGCAATTTCCTGTCAGTTTATTGGTTTGGGCTCCAGATTCGAGCTTAAAGAGGTACACGGAGCCGATTTTGACCAAAATCGCGGAAAAAAACTAAGTCGAGAGTTTACACATTGATGTTGCTAGCGTAATAACTTTCTTAAAAATGCATATTTCTTCACCAAACTTTCATCAAATGTACATCACATTGTGTTCTATCGATTGAGCAATAGCAATTTCCTGTCAGTTTATTGGTTTGGGCTCCAGATTCGAGCTTAAAGAGGTACACGGAGCCGATTTTGACCAAAATCGCGGAAAAAAACTAAGTCGAGAGTTTACACATTGATGTTGCTAGCGTAATAACTTTCTTAAAAATGCATATTTCTTCACCAAACTTTCATCAAATGTATATCACATTGTGTTCTATCGATTGAGCAATAGCAATTTCCTGTCAGTTTATTGGTTTGGGCTCCAGATTCGAGCTTAAAGAGGTACACGGAGCCGATTTTGACCAAAATCGCGGAAAAAACTAAGTCGAGAGTTTACACATTGATGTTGCTAGCGTAATAACTTTCTTAAAAATGCATATTTCTTCACCAAACTTTCATCAAATGTACATCACATTGTGTTCTATCGATTGAGCAACAGCAATTTCCTGTCAGTTTATTGGTTTGGGCTCCAGATTCGAGCTTAAAGAGGTACACGGAGCCGATTTTGACCAAAATCGCGGAAAAAAACTAAGTCGAGAGTTTACACATTGATGTTGCTAGCGTAATAACTTTCTTAAAAATGCATATTTCTTCACCAAACTGTCATCAAATGTACATCACATTGTGTTCTATCGATTGAGCAATAGCAATTTCCTGTCAGTTTATTGGTTTGGGCTCCAGATTCGAGCTTAAAGAGGTACGCGGAGCCGATTTTGACCAAAATCGCGGAAAAAAACTAAGTCGAGAGTTTACACATTGATGTTGCTAGCGTAATAACTTTCTTAAAAATGCATATTTCTTCACCAAACTTTCATCAAATGTACATCACATTGTGTTCTATCGATTGAGCAACAGCAATTTCCTGTCAGTTTATTGGTTTGGGCTCCAGATTCGAGCTTAAAGAGGTACACGGAGCCGATTTTGACCAAAATCGCGGAAAAAAACTAAGTCGAGAGTTTACACATTGATGTTGCTAGCGTAATAACTTTCTTAAAAATGCATATTTCTTCACCAAACTGTCATCAAATGTACATCACATTGTGTTCTATCGATTGAGCAATAGCAATTTCCTGTCAGTTTATTGGCTTGGGCTCCAGATTCGAGCTTAAAGAGGTACACGGAGCCGATTTTGACCAAAATCGCGGAAAAAAACTAAGTCGAGAGTTTACACATTGATGTTGCTAGCGTAATAACTTTCTTAAAAATGCATATTTCTTCACCAAACTTTCATCAAATGTACATCACATTGTGTTCTATCGATTGAGCAATAGCAATTTCCTGTCAGTTTATTGGTTTGGGCTCCAGATTCGAGCTTAAAGAGGTACACGGAGCCGATTTTGACCAAAATCGCGGAAAAAACTAAGTCGAGAGTTTACACATTGATGTTGCTAGCGTAATAACTTTCTTAAAAATGCATATTTCTTCACCAAACTTTCATCAAATGTACATCACATTGTGTTCTATCGATTGAGCAACAGCAATTTCCTGTCAGTTTATTGGTTTGGGCTCCAGATTCGAGCTTAAAGAGGTACACGGAGCCGATTTTGACCAAAATCGCGGAAAAAAACTAAGTCGAGAGTTTACACATTGATGTTGCTAGCGTAATAACTTTCTTAAAAATGCATATTTCTTCACCAAACTGTCATCAAATGTACATCACATTGTGTTCTATCGATTGAGCAATAGCAATTTCCTGTCAGTTTATTGGTTTGGGCTCCAGATTCGAGCTTAAAGAGGTACACGGAGCCGATTTTGACCAAAATCGCGGAAAAAAACTAAGTCGAGAGTTTACACATTGATGTTGCTAGCGTAATAACTTTCTTAAAAATGCATATTTCTTCACCAAACTTTCATCAAATGTACATCACATTGTGTTCTATCGATTGAGCAACAGCAATTTCCTGTCAGTTTATTGGTTTGGGCTCCAGATTCGAGCTTAAAGAGGTACACGGAGCCGATTTTGACCAAAATCGCGGAAAAAAACTAAGTCGAGAGTTTACACATTGATGTTGCTAGCGTAATAACTTTCTTAAAAATGCATATTTCTTCACCAAACTGTCATCAAATGTACATCACATTGTGTTCTATCGATTGAGCAATAGCAATTTCCTGTCAGTTTATTGGCTTGGGCTCCAGATTCGAGCTTAAAGAGGTACACGGAGCCGATTTTGACCAAAATCGCGGAAAAAAACTAAGTCGAGAGTTTACACATTGATGTTGCTAGCGTAATAACTTTCTTAAAAATGCATATTTCTTCACCAAACTTTCATCAAATGTACATCACATTGTGTTCTATCGATTGAGCAATAGCAATTTCCTGTCAGTTTATTGGTTTGGGCTCCAGATTCGAGCTTAAAGAGGTACACGGAGCAGATTTTGACCAAAATCGCGGAAAAAAACTAAGTCGAGAGTTTACACATTGATGTTGCTAGCGTAATAACTTTCTTAAAAATGCATATTTCTTCACCAAACTTTCATCAAATGTACATCACATTGTGTTCTATCGATTGAGCAACAGCAATTTCCTGTCAGTTTATTGGTTTGGGCTCCAGATTCGAGCTTAAAGAGGTACACGGAGCCGATTTTGACCAAAATCGCGGAAAAAAACTAAGTCGAGAGTTTACACATTGATGTTGCTAGCGTAATAACTTTCTTAAAAATGCATATTTCTTCACCAAACTGTCATCAAATGTACATCACATTGTGTTCTATCGATTGAGCAATAGCAATTTCATGTCAGTTTATTGGTTTGGGCTCCAGATTCGAGCTTAAAGAGGTACACGGAGCCGATTTTGACCAAAATCGCGGAAAAAAACTAAGTCGAGAGTTTACACATTGATGTTGCTAGCGTAATAACTTTCTTAAAAATGCATATTTCTTCACCAAACTTTCATCAAATGTACATCACATTGTGTTCTATCGATTGAGCAACAGCAATTTCCTGTCAGTTTATTGGTTTGGGCTCCAGATTCGAGCTTAAAGAGGTACACGGAGCCGATTTTGACCAAAATCGCGGAAAAAAACTAAGTCGAGAGTTTACACATTGATGTTGCTAGCGTAATAACTTTCTTAAAAATGCATATTTCTTCACCAAACTGTCATCAAATGTACATCACATTGTGTTCTATCGATTGAGCAATAGCAATTTCCTGTCAGTTTATTGGCTTGGGCTCCAGATTCGAGCTTAAAGAGGTACACGGAGCCGATTTTGACCAAAATCGCGGAAAAAAACTAAGTCGAGAGTTTACACATTGATGTTGCTAGCGTAATAACTTTCTTAAAAATGCATATTTCTTCACCAAACTGTCATCAAATGTACATCACATTGTGTTCTATCGATTGAGCAATAGCAATTTCATGTCAGTTTATTGGTTTGGGCTCCAGATTCGAGCTTAAAGAGGTACACGGAGCCGATTTTGACCAAAATCGCGGAAAAAAACTAAGTCGAGAGTTTACACATTGATGTTGCTAGCGTAATAACTTTCTTAAAAATGCAAATTTCTTCACCAAACTTTCATCAAATGTACATCACATTGTGTTCTATCGATTGAGCAATAGCAATTTCATGTCAGTTTATTGGTTTGGGCTCCAGATTCGAGCTTAAAGAGGTACACGGAGCCGATTTTGACCAAAATCGCGGAAAAAAACTAAGTCGAGAGTTTACACATTGATGTTGCTAGCGTAATAACTTTCTTAAAAATGCAAATTTCTTCACCAAACTTTCATCAAATGTACATCACATTGTGTTCTATCGATTGAGCAACAGCAATTTCCTGTCAGTTTATTGGTTTGGGCTCCAGATTCGAGCTTAAAGAGGTACACGGAGCCGATTTTGACCAAAATCGCGGAAAAAAACTAAGTCGAGAGTTTACACATTGATGTTGCTAGCGTAATAACTTTCTTAAAAATGCATATTTCTTCACCAAACTTTCATCAAATGTACATCACATTGTGTTCTATCGATTGAGCAACAGCAATTTCCTGTCAGTTTATTGGTTTGGGCTCCAGATTCGAGCTTAAAGAGGTACACGGAGCCGATTTTGACCAAAATCGCGGAAAAAAACTAAGTCGAGAGTTTACACATTGATGTTGCTAGCGTAATAACTTTCTTAAAAATGCATATTTCTTCACCAAACTTTCATCAAATGTACATCACATTGTGTTCTATCGATTGAGCAACAGCAATTTCCTGTCAGTTTATTGGTTTGGGCTCCAGATTCGAGCTTAAAGAGGTACACGGAGCAGATTTTGACCAAAATCGCGGAAAAAAACTAAGTCGAGAGTTTACACATTGATGTTGCTAGCGTAATAACTTTCTTAAAAATGCATATTTCTTCACCAAACTTTCATCAGATGTACATCACATTGTGTTCTATCGATTGAGCAATAGCAATTTCATGTCAGTTTATTGGTTTGGGCTCCAGATTCGAGCTTAAAGAGGTACACGGAGCCGATTTTGACCAAAATCGCGGAAAAAAACTAAGTCGAGAGTTTACACATTGATGTTGCTAGCGTAATAACTTTCTTAAAAATGCATATTTCTTCACCAAACTTTCATCAAATGTACATCACATTGTGTTCTATCGATTGAGCAATAGCAATTTCCTGTCAGTTTATTGGTTTGGGCTCCAGATTCGAGCTTAAAGAGGTACACGGAGCAGATTTTGACCAAAATCGCGGAAAAAAACTAAGTCGAGAGTTTACACATTGATGTTGCTAGCGTAATAACTTTCTTAAAAATGCATATTTCTTCACCAAACTTTCATCAAATGTACATCACATTGTGTTCTATCGATTGAGCAATAGCAATTTCCTGTCAGTTTATTGGTTTGGGCTCCAGATTCGAGCTTAAAGAGGTACACGGAGCAGATTTTGACCAAAATCGCGGAAAAAAACTAAGTCGAGAGTTTACACATTGATGTTGCTAGCGTAATAACTTTCTTAAAAATGCATATTTCTTCACCAAACTTTCATCAAATGTACATCACATTGTGTTCTATCGATTGAGCAATAGCAATTTCATGTCAGTTTATTGGTTTGGGCTCCAGATTCGAGCTTAAAGAGGTACACGGAGCCGATTTTGACCAAAATCGCGGAAAAAAACTAAGTCGAGAGTTTACACATTGATGTTGCTAGCGTAATAACTTTCTTAAAAATGCAAATTTCTTCACCAAACTTTCATCAAATGTACATCACATTGTGTTCTATCGATTGAGCAACAGCAATTTCCTGTCAGTTTATTGGTTGGGGCTCCAGATTCGAGCTTAAAGAGGTACACGGAGCCGATTTTGACCAAAATCACGGAAAAAAATTAAGTCGAGAGTTTACACATTGATGTTGCTAGCGTAATAACTTTCTTAAAAATGCATATTTCTTCACCAAACTTTCATCAAATGTACATCACATTGTGTTCTATCGATTGAGCAACAGCAATTTCCTGTCAGTTTATTGGTTTGGGCTCCAGATTCGAACTTAAAGAGGTACACGGAGCCGATTTTGACCAAAATCGCGGAAAAAAACTAAGTCGAGAGTTTACACATTGATGTTGCTAGCGTAATAACTTTCTTAAAAATGCATATTTCTTCACCAAACTTTCATCAAATGTACATCACATTGTGTTCTATCGATTGAGCAACAGCAATTTCCTGTCAGTTTATTGGTTTGGGCTCCAGATTCGAGCTTAAAGAGGTACACGGAGCCGATTTTGACCAAAATCGCGGAAAAAAACTAAGTCGAGAGTTTACACATTGATGTTGCTAGCGTAATAACTTTCTTAAAAATGCAAATTTCTTCACCAAACTTTCATCAAATGTACATCACATTGTGTTCTATCGATTGAGCAACAGCAATTTCCTGTCAGTTTATTGGTTTGGGCTCCAGATTCGAGCTTAAAGAGGTACACGGAGCAGATTTTGACCAAAATCGCGGAAAAAAACTAAGTCGAGAGTTTACACATTGATGTTGCTAGCGTAATAACTTTCTTAAAAATGCATATTTCTTCACCAAACTTTCATCAAATGTACATCACATTGTGTTCTATCGATTGAGCAACAGCAATTTCCTGTCAGTTTATTGGTTTGGGCTCCAGATTCGAGCTTAAAGAGGTACACGGAGCAGATTTTGACCAAAATCGCGGAAAAAAACTAAGTCGAGAGTTTACACATTGATGTTGCTAGCGTAATAACTTTCTTAAAAATGCATATTTCTTCACCAAACTTTCATCAAATGTACATCACATTGTGTTCTATCGATTGAGCAATAGCAATTTCATGTCAGTTTATTGGTTTGGGCTCCAGATTCGAGCTTAAAGAGGTACACGGAGCAGATTTTGACCAAAATCGCGGAAAAAAACTAAGTCGAGAGTTTACACATTGATGTTGCTAGCGTAATAACTTTCTTAAAAATGCATATTTCTTCACCAAACTTTCATCAAATGTACATCACATTGTGTTCTATCGATTGAGCAATTGCAATTTCCTGTCAGTTTATTGGTTTGGGCTCCAGATTCGAGCTTAAAGAGGTACACGGAGCAGATTTTGACCAAAATCGCGGAAAAAAACTAAGTCGAGAGTTTACACATTGATGTTGCTAGCGTAATAACTTTCTTAAAAATGCATATTTCTTCACCAAACTTTCATCAAATGTACATCACATTGTGTTCTATCGATTGAGCAATAGCAATTTCCTGTCAGTTTATTGGTTTGGGCTCCAGATTCGAGCTTAAAGAGGTACACGGAGCCGATTTTGACCAAAATCGCGGAAAAAAACTAAGTCGAGAGTTTACACATTGATGTTGCTAGCGTAATAACTTTCTTAAAAATGCATATTTCTTCACCAAACTTTCATCAAATGTACATCACACTGTGTTCTATCGATTGAGCAACAGCAATTTCCTGTCAGTTTATTGGTTGGGGCTCCAGATTCGAGCTTAAAGAGGTACACGGAGCCGATTTTGACCAAAATCACGGAAAAAAATTAAGTCGAGAGTTTACACATTGATGTTGCTAGCGTAATAACTTTCTTAAAAATGCATATTTCTTCACCAAACTTTCATCAAATGTACATCACATTGTGTTCTATCGATTGAGCAACAGCAATTTCCTGTCAGTTTATTGGTTTGGGCTCCAGATTCCAACTTAAAGAGGTACACGGAGCCGATTTTGACCAAAATCGCGGAAAAAAACTAAGTCGAGAGTTTACACATTGATGTTGCTAGCGTAATAACTTTCTTAAAAATGCATATTTCTTCACCAAACTTTCATCAAATGTACATCACATTGTGTTCTATCGATTGAGCAACAGCAATTTCCTGTCAGTTTATTGGTTTGGGCTCCAGATTCGAGCTTAAAGAGGTACACGGAGCCGATTTTGACCAAAATCGCGGAAAAAAACTAAGTCGAGAGTTTACACATTGATGTTGCTAGCGTAATAACTTTCTTAAAAATGCAAATTTCTTCACCAAACTTTCATCAAATGTACATCACATTGTGTTCTATCGATTGAGCAATAGCAATTTCATGTCAGTTTATTGGTTTGGGCTCCAGATTCGAGCTTAAAGAGGTACACGGAGCCGATTTTGACCAAAATCGCGGAAAAAAACTAAGTCGAGAGTTTACACATTGATGTTGCTAGCGTAATAACTTTCTTAAAAATGCAAATTTCTTCACCAAACTTTCATCAAATGTACATCACATTGTGTTCTATCGATTGAGCAACAGCAATTTCCTGTCAGTTTATTGGTTTGGGCTCCAGATTCGAACTTAAAGAGGTACACGGAGCCGATTTTGACCAAAATCGCGGAAAAAAACTAAGTCGAGAGTTTACACATTGATGTTGCTAGCGTAATAACTTTCTTAAAAATGCAAATTTCTTCACCAAACTTTCATCAAATGTACATCACATTGTGTTCTATCGACTGAGCAACAGCAATTTCCTGTCAGTTTATTGGTTGGGGCTCCAGATTCGAGCTTAAAGAGGTACACGGAGCCGATTTTGACCAAAATCACGGAAAAAAACTAAGTCGAGAGTTTACACATTGATGTTGCTAGCGTAATAACTTTCTTAAAAATGCATATTTCTTCACCAAACTTTCATCAAATGTACATCACATTGTGTTCTATCGATTGAGCAACAGCAATTTCCTGTCAGTTTATTGGTTTGGGCTCCAGATTCGAGCTTAAAGAGGTACACGGAGCCGATTTTGACCAAAATCGCGGAAAAAAACTAAGTCGAGAGTTTACACATTGATGTTGCTAGCGTAATAACTTTCTTAAAAATGCAAATTTCTTCACCAAACTTTCATCAAATGTACATCACATTGTGTTCTATCGATTGAGCAACAGCAATTTCCTGTCAGTTTATTGGTTTGGGCTCCAGATTCGAGCTTAAAGAGGTACACGGAGCAGATTTTGACCAAAATCGCGGAAAAAAACTAAGTCGAGAGTTTACACATTGATGTTGCTAGCGTAATAACTTTCTTAAAAATGCATATTTCTTCACCAAACTTTCATCAAATGTACATCACATTGTGTTCTATCGATTGAGCAACAGCAATTTCCTGTCAGTTTATTGGTTTGGGCTCCAGATTCGAGCTTAAAGAGGTACACGGAGCAGATTTTGACCAAAATCGCGGAAAAAAACTAAGTCGAGAGTTTACACATTGATGTTGCTAGCGTAATAACTTTCTTAAAAATGCATATTTCTTCACCAAACTTTCATCAAATGTACATCACATTGTGTTCTATCGATTGAGCAATAGCAATTTCATGTCAGTTTATTGGTTTGGGCTCCAGATTCGAGCTTAAAGAGGTACACGGAGCCGATTTTGACCAAAATCGCGGAAAAAAACTAAGTCGAGAGTTTACACATTGATGTTGCTAGCGTAATAACTTTCTTAAAAATGCATATTTCTTCACCAAACTTTCATCAAATGTACATCACATTGTGTTCTATCGATTGAGCAATAGCAATTTCCTGTCAGTTTATTGGTTTGGGCTCCAGATTCGAGCTTAAAGAGGTACACGGAGCAGATTTTGACCAAAATCGCGGAAAAAAACTAAGTCGAGAGTTTACACATTGATGTTGCTAGCGTAATAACTTTCTTAAAAATGCATATTTCTTCACCAAACTTTCATCAAATGTACATCACATTGTGTTCTATCGATTGAGCAATAGCAATTTCCTGTCAGTTTATTGGTTTGGGCTCCAGATTCGAGCTTAAAGAGGTACACGGAGCAGATTTTGACCAAAATCGCGGAAAAAAACTAAGTCGAGAGTTTACACATTGATGTTGCTAGCGTAATAACTTTCTTAAAAATGCAAATTTCTTCACCAAACTTTCATCAAATGTACATCACATTGTGTTCTTTCGATTGAGCAATAGCAATTTCATGTCAGTTTATTGGTTTGGGCTCCAGATTCGAGCTTAAAGAGGTACACGGAGCCGATTTTGACCAAAATCGCGGAAAAAAACTAAGTCGAGAGTTTACACATTGATGTTGCTAGCGTAATAACTTTCTTAAAAATGCAAATTTCTTCACCAAACTTTCATCAAATGTACATCACATTGTGTTCTATCGATTGAGCAACAGCAATTTCCTGTCAGTTTATTGGTTGGGGCTCCAGATTCGAGCTTAAAGAGGTACACGGAGCCGATTTTGACCAAAATCACGGAAAAAAATTAAGTCGAGAGTTTACACATTGATGTTGCTAGCGTAATAACTTTCTTAAAAATGCATATTTCTTCACCAAACTTTCATCAAATGTACATCACATTGTGTTCTATCGATTGAGCAACAGCAATTTCCTGTCAGTTTATTGGTTTGGGCTCCAGATTCGAACTTAAAGAGGTACACGGAGCCGATTTTGACCAAAATCGCGGAAAAAAACTAAGTCGAGAGTTTACACATTGATGTTGCTAGCGTAATAACTTTCTTAAAAATGCATATTTCTTCACCAAACTTTCATCAAATGTACATCACATTGTGTTCTATCGATTGAGCAACAGCAATTTCCTGTCAGTTTATTGGTTTGGGCTCCAGATTCGAGCTTAAAGAGGTACACGGAGCCGATTTTGACCAAAATCGCGGAAAAAAACTAAGTCGAGAGTTTACACATTGATGTTGCTAGCGTAATAACTTTCTTAAAAATGCAAATTTCTTCACCAAACTTTCATCAAATGTACATCACATTGTGTTCTATCGATTGAGCAACAGCAATTTCCTGTCAGTTTATTGGTTTGGGCTCCAGATTCGAGCTTAAAGAGGTACACGGAGCAGATTTTGACCAAAATCGCGGAAAAAAACTAAGTCGAGAGTTTACACATTGATGTTGCTAGCGTAATAACTTTCTTAAAAATGCATATTTCTTCACCAAACTTTCATCAAATGTACATCACATTGTGTTCTATCGATTGAGCAATAGCAATTTCATGTCAGTTTATTGGTTTGGGCTCCAGATTCGAGCTTAAAGAGGTACACGGAGCCGATTTTGACCAAAATCGCGGAAAAAAACTAAGTCGAGAGTTTACACATTGATGTTGCTAGCGTAATAACTTTCTTAAAAATGCATATTTCTTCACCAAACTTTCATCAAATGTACATCACATTGTGTTCTATCGATTGAGCAATTGCAATTTCCTGTCAGTTTATTGGTTTGGGCTCCAGATTCGAGCTTAAAGAGGTACACGGAGCAGATTTTGACCAAAATCGCGGAAAAAAACTAAGTCGAGAGTTTACACATTGATGTTGCTAGCGTAATAACTTTCTTAAAAATGCATATTTCTTCACCAAACTTTCATCAAATGTACATCACATTGTGTTCTATCGATTGAGCAATAGCAATTTCCTGTCAGTTTATTGGTTTGGGCTCCAGATTCGAGCTTAAAGAGGTACACGGAGCCGATTTTGACCAAAATCGCGGAAAAAAACTAAGTCGAGAGTTTACACATTGATGTTGCTAGCGTAATAACTTTCTTAAAAATGCAAATTTCTTCACCAAACTTTCATCAAATGTACATCACATTGTGTTCTATCGATTGAGCAACAGCAATTTCCTGTCAGTTTATTGGTTGGGGCTCCAGATTCGAGCTTAAAGAGGTACACGGAGCCGATTTTGACCAAAATCACGGAAAAAAATTAAGTCGAGAGTTTACACATTGATGTTGCTAGCGTAATAACTTTCTTAAAAATGCATATTTCTTCACCAAACTTTCATCAAATGTACATCACATTGTGTTCTATCGATTGAGCAACAGCAATTTCCTGTCAGTTTATTGGTTTGGGCTCCAGATTCCAACTTAAAGAGGTACACGGAGCCGATTTTGACCAAAATCGCGGAAAAAAACTAAGTCGAGAGTTTACACATTGATGTTGCTAGCGTAATAACTTTCTTAAAAATGCATATTTCTTCACCAAACTTTCATCAAATGTACATCACATTGTGTTCTATCGATTGAGCAACAGCAATTTCCTGTCAGTTTATTGGTTTGGGCTCCAGATTCGAGCTTAAAGAGGTACACGGAGCCGATTTTGACCAAAATCGCGGAAAAAAACTAAGTCGAGAGTTTACACATTGATGTTGCTAGCGTAATAACTTTCTTAAAAATGCAAATTTCTTCACCAAACTTTCATCAAATGTACATCACATTGTGTTCTATCGATTGAGCAACAGCAATTTCCTGTCAGTTTATTGGTTTGGGCTCCAGATTCGAACTTAAAGAGGTACACGGAGCCGATTTTGACCAAAATCGCGGAAAAAAACTAAGTCGAGAGTTTACACATTGATGTTGCTAGCGTAATAACTTTCTTAAAAATGCATATTTCTTCACCAAACTTTCATCAAATGTACATCACATTGTGTTCTATCGATTGAGCAACAGCAATTTCCTGTCAGTTTATTGGTTTGGGCTCCAGATTCGAGCTTAAAGAGGTACACGGAGCCGATTTTGACCAAAATCGCGGAAAAAAACTAAGTCGAGAGTTTACACATTGATGTTGCTAGCGTAATAACTTTCTTAAAAATGCAAATTTCTTCACCAAACTTTCATCAAATGTACATCACATTGTGTTCTATCGATTGAGCAACAGCAATTTCCTGTCAGTTTATTGGTTTGGGCTCCAGATTCGAGCTTAAAGAGGTACACGGAGCCGATTTTGACCAAAATCGCGGAAAAAAACTAAGTCGAGAGTTTACACATTGATGTTGCTAGCGTAATAACTTTCTTAAAAATGCAAATTTCTTCACCAAACTTTCATCAAATGTACATCACATTGTGTTCTATCGATTGAGCAATAGCAATTTCCTGTCAGTTTATTGGTTTGGGCTCCAGATTCGAGCTTAAAGAGGTACACGGAGCCGATTTTGACCAAAATCGCGGAAAAAAACTAAGTCGAGAGTTTACACATTGATGTTGCTAGCGTAATAACTTTCTTAAAAATGCATATTTCTTCACCAAACTTTCATCAAATGTACATCACATTGTGTTCTATCGATTGAGCAACATCAATTTCCTGTCAGTTTATTGGTTTGGGCTCCAGATTCGAGCTTAAAGAGGTACACGGAGCAGATTTTGACCAAAATCGCGGAAAAAAACTAAGTCGAGAGTTTACACATTGATGTTGCTAGCGTAATAACTTTCTTAAAAATGCATATTTCTTCACCAAACTTTCATCAAATGTACATCACATTGTGTTCTATCGATTGAGCAATAGCAATTTCATGTCAGTTTATTGGTTTGGGCTCCAGATTCGAGCTTAAAGAGGTACACGGAGCCGATTTTGACCAAAATCGCGGAAAAAAACTAAGTCGAGAGTTTACACATTGATGTTGCTAGCGTAATAACTTTCTTAAAAATGCATATTTCTTCACCAAACTTTCATCAAATGTACATCACATTGTGTTCTATCGATTGAGCAACAGCAATTTCCTGTCAGTTTATTGGTTTGGGCTCCAGATTCGAGCTTAAAGAGGTACACGGAGCAGATTTTGACCAAAATCGCGGAAAAAAACTAAGTCGAGAGTTTACACATTGATGTTGCTAGCGTAATAACTTTCTTAAAAATGCATATTTCTTCACCAAACTTTCATCAAATGTACATCACATTGTGTTCTATCGATTGAGCAATAGCAATTTCCTGTCAGTTTATTGGTTTGGGCTCCAGATTCGAGCTTAAAGAGGTACACGGAGCCGATTTTGACCAAAATCGCGGAAAAAAACTAAGTCGAGAGTTTACACATTGATGTTGCTAGCGTAATAACTTTCTTAAAAATGCAAATTTCTTCACCAAACTTTCATCAAATGTACATCACATTGTGTTCTATCGATTGAGCAACAGCAATTTCCTGTCAGTTTATTGGTTGGGGCTCCAGATTCGAGCTTAAAGAGGTACACGGAGCCGATTTTGACCAAAATCACGGAAAAAAATTAAGTCGAGAGTTTACACATTGATGTTGCTAGCGTAATAACTTTCTTAAAAATGCATATTTCTTCACCAAACTTTCATCAAATGTACATCACATTGTGTTCTATCGATTGAGCAACAGCAATTTCCTGTCAGTTTATTGGTTTGGGCTCCAGATTCCAACTTAAAGAGGTACACGGAGCCGATTTTGACCAAAATCGCGGAAAAAAACTAAGTCGAGAGTTTACACATTGATGTTGCTAGCGTAATAACTTTCTTAAAAATGCATATTTCTTCACCAAACTTTCATCAAATGTACATCACATTGTGTTCTATCGATTGAGCAACAGCAATTTCCTGTCAGTTTATTGGTTTGGGCTCCAGATTCGAGCTTAAAGAGGTACACGGAGCCGATTTTGACCAAAATCGCGGAAAAAAACTAAGTCGAGAGTTTACACATTGATGTTGCTAGCGTAATAACTTTCTTAAAAATGCAAATTTCTTCACCAAACTTTCATCAAATGTACATCACATTGTGTTCTATCGATTGAGCAACAGCAATTTCCTGTCAGTTTATTGGTTTGGGCTCCAGATTCGAACTTAAAGAGGTACACGGAGCCGATTTTGACCAAAATCGCGGAAAAAAACTAAGTCGAGAGTTTACACATTGATGTTGCTAGCGTAATAACTTTCTTAAAAATGCATATTTCTTCACCAAACTTTCATCAAATGTACATCACATTGTGTTCTATCGATTGAGCAACAGCAATTTCCTGTCAGTTTATTGGTTTGGGCTCCAGATTCGAGCTTAAAGAGGTACACGGAGCCGATTTTGACCAAAATCGCGGAAAAAAACTAAGTCGAGAGTTTACACATTGATGTTGCTAGCGTAATAACTTTCTTAAAAATGCAAATTTCTTCACCAAACTTTCATCAAATGTACATCACATTGTGTTCTATCGATTGAGCAACAGCAATTTCCTGTCAGTTTATTGGTTTGGGCTCCAGATTCGAGCTTAAAGAGGTACACGGAGCAGATTTTGACCAAAATCGCGGAAAAAAACTAAGTCGAGAGTTTACACATTGATGTTGCTAGCGTAATAACTTTCTTAAAAATGCATATTTCTTCACCAAACTTTCATCAAATGTACATCACATTGTGTTCTATCGATTGAGCAATAGCAATTTCATGTCAGTTTATTGGTTTGGGCTCCAGATTCGAGCTTAAAGAGGTACACGGAGCCGATTTTGACCAAAATCGCGGAAAAAAACTAAGTCGAGAGTTTACACATTGATGTTGCTAGCGTAATAACTTTCTTAAAAATGCATATTTCTTCACCAAACTTTCATCAAATGTACATCACATTGTGTTCTATCGATTGAGCAATAGCAATTTCATGTCAGTTTATTGGTTTGGGCTCCAGATTCGAGCTTAAAGAGGTACACGGAGCCGATTTTGACCAAAATCGCGGAAAAAAACTAAGTCGAGAGTTTACACATTGATGTTGCTAGCGTAATAACTTTCTTAAAAATGCATATTTCTTCACCAAACTTTCATCAAATGTACATCACATTGTGTTCTATCGATTGAGCAACAGCAATTTCCTGTCAGTTTATTGGTTTGGGCTCCAGATTCGAGCTTAAAGAGGTACACGGAGCAGATTTTGACCAAAATCGCGGAAAAAAACTAAGTCGAGAGTTTACACATTGATGTTGCTAGCGTAATAACTTTCTTAAAAATGCATATTTCTTCACCAAACTTTCATCAAATGTACATCACATTGTGTTCTATCGATTGAGCAATAGCAATTTCCTGTCAGTTTATTGGTTTGGGCTCCAGATTCGAGCTTAAAGAGGTACACGGAGCCGATTTTGACCAAAATCGCGGAAAAAAACTAAGTCGAGAGTTTACACATTGATGTTGCTAGCGTAATAACTTTCTTAAAAATGCAAATTTCTTCACCAAACTTTCATCAAATGTACATCACATTGTGTTCTATCGATTGAGCAACAGCAATTTCCTGTCAGTTTATTGGTTGGGGCTCCAGATTCGAGCTTAAAGAGGTACACGGAGCCGATTTTGACCAAAATCACGGAAAAAAATTAAGTCGAGAGTTTACACATTGATGTTGCTAGCGTAATAACTTTCTTAAAAATGCATATTTCTTCACCAAACTTTCATCAAATGTACATCACATTGTGTTCTATCGATTGAGCAACAGCAATTTCCTGTCAGTTTATTGGTTTGGGCTCCAGATTCCAACTTAAAGAGGTACACGGAGCCGATTTTGACCAAAATCGCGGAAAAAAACTAAGTCGAGAGTTTACACATTGATGTTGCTAGCGTAATAACTTTCTTAAAAATGCATATTTCTTCACCAAACTTTCATCAAATGTACATCACATTGTGTTCTATCGATTGAGCAACAGCAATTTCCTGTCAGTTTATTGGTTTGGGCTCCAGATTCGAGCTTAAAGAGGTACACGGAGCCGATTTTGACCAAAATCGCGGAAAAAAACTAAGTCGAGAGTTTACACATTGATGTTGCTAGCGTAATAACTTTCTTAAAAATGCAAATTTCTTCACCAAACTTTCATCAAATGTACATCACATTGTGTTCTATCGATTGAGCAACAGCAATTTCCTGTCAGTTTATTGGTTTGGGCTCCAGATTCGAACTTAAAGAGGTACACGGAGCCGATTTTGACCAAAATCGCGGAAAAAAACTAAGTCGAGAGTTTACACATTGATGTTGCTAGCGTAATAACTTTCTTAAAAATGCATATTTCTTCACCAAACTTTCATCAAATGTACATCACATTGTGTTCTATCGATTGAGCAACAGCAATTTCCTGTCAGTTTATTGGTTTGGGCTCCAGATTCGAGCTTAAAGAGGTACACGGAGCCGATTTTGACCAAAATCGCGGAAAAAAACTAAGTCGAGAGTTTACACATTGATGTTGCTAGCGTAATAACTTTCTTAAAAATGCAAATTTCTTCACCAAACTTTCATCAAATGTACATCACATTGTGTTCTATCGATTGAGCAACAGCAATTTCCTGTCAGTTTATTGGTTTGGGCTCCAGATTCGAGCTTAAAGAGGTACACGGAGCAGATTTTGACCAAAATCGCGGAAAAAAACTAAGTCGAGAGTTTACACATTGATGTTGCTAGCGTAATAACTTTCTTAAAAATGCATATTTCTTCACCAAACTTTCATCAAATGTACATCACATTGTGTTCTATCGATTGAGCAATAGCAATTTCATGTCAGTTTATTGGTTTGGGCTCCAGATTCGAGCTTAAAGAGGTACACGGAGCCGATTTTGACCAAAATCGCGGAAAAAAACTAAGTCGAGAGTTTACACATTGATGTTGCTAGCGTAATAACTTTCTTAAAAATGCATATTTCTTCACCAAACTTTCATCAAATGTACATCACATTGTGTTCTATCGATTGAGCAATAGCAATTTCATGTCAGTTTATTGGTTTGGGCTCCAGATTCGAGCTTAAAGAGGTACACGGAGCAGATTTTGACCAAAATCGCGGAAAAAAACTAAGTCGAGAGTTTACACATTGATGTTGCTAGCGTAATAACTTTCTTAAAAATGCAAATTTCTTCACCAAACTTTCATCAAATGTACATCACATTGTGTTCTATCGATTGAGCAACAGCAATTTCCTGTCAGTTTATTGGTTTGGGCTCCAGATTCGAGCTTAAAGAGGTACACGGAGCAGATTTTGACCAAAATCGCGGAAAAAAACTAAGTCGAGAGTTTACACATTGATGTTGCTAGCGTAATAACTTTCTTAAAAATGCATATTTCTTCACCAAACTTTCATCAAATGTACATCACATTGTGTTCTATCGATTGAGCAATAGCAATTTCATGTCAGTTTATTGGTTTGGGCTCCAGATTCGAGCTTAAAGAGGTACACGGAGCCGATTTTGACCAAAATCGCGGAAAAAAACTAAGTCGAGAGTTTACACATTGATGTTGCTAGCGTAATAACTTTCTTAAAAATGCATATTTCTTCACCAAACTTTCATCAAATGTACATCACATTGTGTTCTATCGATTGAGCAATAGCAATTTCATGTCAGTTTATTGGTTTGGGCTCCAGATTCGAGCTTAAAGAGGTACACGGAGCCGATTTTGACCAAAATCGCGGAAAAAAACTAAGTCGAGAGTTTACACATTGATGTTGCTAGCGTAATAACTTTCTTAAAAATGCATATTTCTTCACCAAACTTTCATCAAATGTACATCACATTGTGTTCTATCGATTGAGCAATAGCAATTTCCTGTCAGTTTATTGGTTTGGGCTCCAGATTCGAGCTTAAAGAGGTACACGGAGCAGATTTTGACCAAAATCGCGGAAAAAAACTAAGTCGAGAGTTTACACATTGATGTTGCTAGCGTAATAACTTTCTTAAAAATGCATATTTCTTCACCAAACTTTCATCAAATGTACATCACATTGTGTTCTATCGATTGAGCAACAGCAATTTCCTGTCAGTTTATTGGTTTGGGCTCCAGATTCGAGCTTAAAGAGGTACACGGAGCCGATTTTGACCAAAATCGCGGAAAAAAACTAAGTCGAGAGTTTACACATTGATGTTGCTAGCGTAATAACTTTCTTAAAAATGCATATTTCTTCACCAAACTTTCATCAAATGTACATCACATTGTGTTCTATCGATTGAGCAACAGCAATTTCCTGTCAGTTTATTGGTTTGGGCTCCAGATTCGAGCTTAAAGAGGTACACGGAGCCGATTTTGACCAAAATCGCGGAAAAAAACTAAGTCGAGAGTTTACACATTGATGTTGCTAGCGTAATAACTTTCTTAAAAATGCAAATTTCTTCACCAAACTTTCATCAAATGTACATCACATTGTGTTCTATCGATTGAGCAACAGCAATTTCCTGTCAGTTTATTGGTTTGGGCTCCAGATTCGAGCTTAAAGAGGTACACGGAGCAGATTTTGACCAAAATCGCGGAAAAAAACTAAGTCGAGAGTTTACACATTGATGTTGCTAGCGTAATAACTTTCTTAAAAATGCATATTTCTTCACCAAACTTTCATCAAATGTACATCACATTGTGTTCTATCGATTGAGCAACAGCAATTTCCTGTCAGTTTATTGGTTTGGGCTCCAGATTCGAGCTTAAAAAGGTACACGGAGCAGATTTTGACCAAAATCGCGGAAAAAAACTAAGTCGAGAGTTTACACATTGATGTTGCTAGCGTAATAACTTTCTTAAAAATGCATATTTCTTCACCAAACTTTCATCAAATGTACATCACATTGTGTTCTATCGATTGAGCAATAGCAATTTCATGTCAGTTTATTGGTTTGGGCTCCAGATTCGAGCTTAAAGAGGTACACGGAGCCGATTTTGACCAAAATCGCGGAAAAAAACTAAGTCGAGAGTTTACACATTGATGTTGCTAGCGTAATAACTTTCTTAAAAATGCATATTTCTTCACCAAACTTTCATCAAATGTACATCACATTGTGTTCTATCGATTGAGCAATTGCAATTTCCTGTCAGTTTATTGGTTTGGGCTCCAGATTCGAGCTTAAAGAGGTACACGGAGCAGATTTTGACCAAAATCGCGGAAAAAAACTAAGTCGAGAGTTTACACATTGATGTTGCTAGCGTAATAACTTTCTTAAAAATGCATATTTCTTCACCAAACTTTCATCAAATGTACATCACATTGTGTTCTATCGATTGAGCAATAGCAATTTCCTGTCAGTTTATTGGTTTGGGCTCCAGATTCGAGCTTAAAGAGGTACACGGAGCCGATTTTGACCAAAATCGCGGAAAAAAACTAAGTCGAGAGTTTACACATTGATGTTGCTAGCGTAATAACTTTCTTAAAAATGCAAATTTCTTCACCAAACTTTCATCAAATGTACATCACATTGTGTTCTATCGATTGAGCAACAGCAATTTCCTGTCAGTTTATTGGTTGGGGCTCCAGATTCGAGCTTAAAGAGGTACACGGAGCCGATTTTGACCAAAATCACGGAAAAAAATTAAGTCGAGAGTTTACACATTGATGTTGCTAGCGTAATAACTTTCTTAAAAATGCATATTTCTTCACCAAACTTTCATCAAATGTACATCACATTGTGTTCTATCGATTGAGCAACAGCAATTTCCTGTCAGTTTATTGGTTTGGGCTCCAGATTCCAACTTAAAGAGGTACACGGAGCCGATTTTGACCAAAATCGCGGAAAAAAACTAAGTCGAGAGTTTACACATTGATGTTGCTAGCGTAATAACTTTCTTAAAAATGCATATTTCTTCACCAAACTTTCATCAAATGTACATCACATTGTGTTCTATCGATTGAGCAACAGCAATTTCCTGTCAGTTTATTGGTTTGGGCTCCAGATTCGAGCTTAAAGAGGTACACGGAGCCGATTTTGACCAAAATCGCGGAAAAAAACTAAGTCGAGAGTTTACACATTGATGTTGCTAGCGTAATAACTTTCTTAAAAATGCATATTTCTTCACCAAACTTTCATCAAATGTACATCACATTGTGTTCTATCGATTGAGCAACAGCAATTTCCTGTCAGTTTATTGGTTTGGGCTCCAGATTCGAGCTTAAAGAGGTACACGGAGCAGATTTTGACCAAAATCGCGGAAAAAAACTAAGTCGAGAGTTTACACATTGATGTTGCTAGCGTAATAACTTTCTTAAAAATGCATATTTCTTCACCAAACTTTCATCAAATGTACATCACATTGTGTTCTATCGATTGAGCAATAGCAATTTCCTGTCAGTTTATTGGTTTGGGCTCCAGATTCGAGCTTAAAGAGGTACACGGAGCCGATTTTGACCAAAATCGCGGAAAAAAACTAAGTCGAGAGTTTACACATTGATGTTGCTAGCGTAATAACTTTCTTAAAAATGCATATTTCTTCACCAAACTTTCATCAAATGTACATCACATTGTGTTCTATCGATTGAGCAATAGCAATTTCCTGTCAGTTTATTGGTTTGGGCTCCAGATTCGAGCTTAAAGAGGTACACGGAGCAGATTTTGACCAAAATCGCGGAAAAAAACTAAGTCGAGAGTTTACACATTGATGTTGCTAGCGTAATAACTTTCTTAAAAATGCATATTTCTTCACCAAACTTTCATCAAATGTACATCACATTGTGTTCTATCGATTGAGCAATAGCAATTTCCTGTCAGTTTATTGGTTTGGGCTCCAGATTCGAGCTTAAAGAGGTACACGGAGCAGATTTTGACCAAAATCGCGGAAAAAAACTAAGTCGAGAGTTTACACATTGATGTTGCTAGCGTAATAACTTTCTTAAAAATGCATATTTCTTCACCAAACTTTCATCAAATGTACATCACATTGTGTTCTATCGATTGAGCAATAGCAATTTCCTGTCAGTTTATTGGTTTGGGCTCCAGATTCGAGCTTAAAGAGGTACACGGAGCCGATTTTGACCAAAATCGCGGAAAAAAACTAAGTCGAGAGTTTACACATTGATGTTGCTAGCGTAATAACTTTCTTAAAAATGCAAATTTCTTCACCAAACTTTCATCAAATGTACATCACATTGTGTTCTATCGATTGAGCAACAGCAATTTCCTGTCAGTTTATTGGTTTGGGCTCCAGATTCGAGCTTAAAGAGGTACACGGAGCCGATTTTGACCAAAATCGCGGAAAAAAACTAAGTCGAGAGTTTACACATTGATGTTGCTAGCGTAATAACTTTCTTAAAAATGCATATTTCTTCACCAAACTGTCATCAAATGTACATCACATTGTGTTCTATCGATTGAGCAACAGCAATTTCCTGTCAGTTTATTGGTTTGGGCTCCAGATTCGAGCTTAAAGAGGTACACGGAGCCGATTTTGACCAAAATCGCGGAAAAAAACTAAGTCGAGAGTTTACACATTGATGTTGCTAGCGTAATAACTTTCTTAAAAATGCATATTTCTTCACCAAACTTTCATCAAATGTACATCACATTGTGTTCTATCGATTGAGCAATAGCAATTTCCTGTCAGTTTATTGGTTTGGGCTCCAGATTCGAGCTTAAAGAGGTACACGGAGCCGATTTTGACCAAAATCGCGGAAAAAAACTAAGTCGAGAGTTTACACATTGATGTTGCTAGCGTAATAACTTTCTTAAAAATGCAAATTTCTTCACCAAACTTTCATCAAATGTACATCACATTGTGTTCTATCGATTGAGCAACAGCAATTTCCTGTCAGTTTATTGGTTTGGGCTCCAGATTCGAGCTTAAAGAGGTACACGGAGCAGATTTTGACCAAAATCGCGGAAAAAAACTAAGTCGAGAGTTTACACATTGATGTTGCTAGCGTAATAACTTTCTTAAAAATGCATATTTCTTCACCAAACTTTCATCAAATGTACATCACATTGTGTTCTATCGATTGAGCAACAGCAATTTCCTGTCAGTTTATTGGTTTGGGCTCCAGATTCGAGCTTAAAGAGGTACACGGAGCAGATTTTGACCAAAATCGCGGAAAAAAACTAAGTCGAGAGTTTACACATTGATGTTGCTAGCGTAATAACTTTCTTAAAAATGCATATTTCTTCACCAAACTTTCATCAAATGTACATCACATTGTGTTCTATCGATTGAGCAATAGCAATTTCATGTCAGTTTATTGGTTTGGGCTCCAGATTCGAGCTTAAAGAGGTACACGGAGCCGATTTTGACCAAAATCGCGGAAAAAAACTAAGTCGAGAGTTTACACATTGATGTTGCTAGCGTAATAACTTTCTTAAAAATGCATATTTCTTCACCAAACTTTCATCAAATGTACATCACATTGTGTTCTATCGATTGAGCAATTGCAATTTCCTGTCAGTTTATTGGTTTGGGCTCCAGATTCGAGCTTAAAGAGGTACACGGAGCAGATTTTGACCAAAATCGCGGAAAAAAACTAAGTCGAGAGTTTACACATTGATGTTGCTAGCGTAATAACTTTCTTAAAAATGCAAATTTCTTCACCAAACTTTCATCAAATGTACATCCCATTGTGTTCTATCGATTGAGCAACAGCAATTTCCTGTCAGTTTATTGGTTTGGGCTCCAGATTCGAGCTTAAAGAGGTACACGGAGCAGATTTTGACCAAAATCGCGGAAAAAAACTAAGTCGAGAGTTTACACATTGATGTTGCTAGCGTAATAACTTTCTTAAAAATGCATATTTCTTCACCAAACTTTCATCAAATGTACATCACATTGTGTTCTATCGATTGAGCAACAGCAATTTCCTGTCAGTTTATTGGTTTGGGCTCCAGATTCGAGCTTAAAGAGGTACACGGAGCAGATTTTGACCAAAATCGCGGAAAAAAACTAAGTCGAGAGTTTACACATTGATGTTGCTAGCGTAATAACTTTCTTAAAAATGCATATTTCTTCACCAAACTTTCATCAAATGTACATCACATTGTGTTCTATCGATTGAGCAATTGCAATTTCCTGTCAGTTTATTGGTTTGGGCTCCAGATTCGAGCTTAAAGAGGTACACGGAGCAGATTTTGACCAAAATCGCGGAAAAAAACTAAGTCGAGAGTTTACACATTGATGTTGCTAGCGTAATAACTTTCTTAAAAATGCATATTTCTTCACCAAACTTTCATCAAATGTACATCACATTGTGTTCTATCGATTGAGCAATAGCAATTTCCTGTCAGTTTATTGGTTTGGGCTCCAGATTCGAGCTTAAAGAGGTACACGGAGCAGATTTTGACCAAAATCGCGGAAAAAAACTAAGTCGAGAGTTTACACATTGATGTTGCTAGCGTAATAACTTTCTTAAAAATGCATATTTCTTCACCAAACTTTCATCAAATGTACATCACATTGTGTTCTATCGATTGAGCAATAGCAATTTCATGTCAGTTTATTGGTTTGGGCTCCAGATTCGAGCTTAAAGAGGTACACGGAGCCGATTTTGACCAAAATCGCGGAAAAAAACTAAGTCGAGAGTTTACACATTGATGTTGCTAGCGTAATAACTTTCTTAAAAATGCAAATTTCTTCACCAAACTTTCATCAAATGTACATCACATTGTGTTCTATCGACTGAGCAACAGCAATTTCCTGTCAGTTTATTGGTTGGGGCTCCAGATTCGAGCTTAAAGAGGTACACGGAGCCGATTTTGACCAAAATCACGGAAAAAAACTAAGTCGAGAGTTTACACATTGATGTTGCTAGCGTAATAACTTTCTTAAAAATGCATATTTCTTCACCAAACTTTCATCAAATGTACATCACATTGTGTTCTATCGATTGAGCAACAGCAATTTCCTGTCAGTTTATTGGTTTGGGCTCCAGATTCGAGCTTAAAGAGGTACACGGAGCCGATTTTGACCAAAATCGCGGAAAAAAACTAAGTCGAGAGTTTACACATTGATGTTGCTAGCGTAATAACTTTCTTAAAAATGCATATTTCTTCACCAAACTGTCATCAAATGTACATCACATTGTGTTCTATCGATTGAGCAATAGCAATTTCCTGTCAGTTTATTGGTTTGGGCTCCAGATTCGAGCTTAAAGAGGTACACGGAGCCGATTTTGACCAAAATCGCGGAAAAAAAACTAAGTCGAGAGTTTACACATTGATGTTGCTAGCGTAATAACTTTCTTAAAAATGCATATTTCTTCACCAAACTTTCATCAAATGTACATCACATTGTGTTCTATCAATTGAGCAATAGCAATTTCCTGTCAGTTTATTGGTTTGGGCTCCAGATTCGAGCTTAAAGAGGTACACGGAGCCGATTTTGACCAAAATCGCGGAAAAAAACTAAGTCGAGAGTTTACACATTGATGTTGCTAGCGTAATAACTTTCTTAAAAATGCATATTTCTTCACCAAACTTTCATCAAATGTACATCACATTGTGTTCTATCGATTGAGCAATAGCAATTTCATGTCAGTTTATTGGTTTGGGCTCCAGATTCGAGCTTAAAGAGGTACACGGAGCCGATTTTGACCAAAATCGCGGAAAAAAACTAAGTCGAGAGTTTACACATTGATGTTGCTAGCGTAATAACTTTCTTAAAAATGCATATTTCTTCACCAAACTTTCATCAAATGTACATCACATTGTGTTCTATCGATTGAGCAATTGCAATTTCCTGTCAGTTTATTGGTTTGGGCTCCAGATTCGAGCTTAAAGAGGTACACGGAGCAGATTTTGACCAAAATCGCGGAAAAAAACTAAGTCGAGAGTTTACACATTGATGTTGCTAGCGTAATAACTTTCTTAAAAATGCATATTTCTTCACCAAACTTTCATCAAATGTACATCACATTGTGTTCTATCGATTGAGCAATAGCAATTTCCTGTCAGTTTATTGGTTTGGGCTCCAGATTCGAGCTTAAAGAGGTACACGGAGCAGATTTTGACCAAAATCGCGGAAAAAAACTAAGTCGAGAGTTTACACATTGATGTTGCTAGCGTAATAACTTTCTTAAAAATGCATATTTCTTCACCAAACTTTCATCAAATGTACATCACATTGTGTTCTATCGATTGAGCAATAGCAATTTCATATCAGTTTATTGGTTTGGGCTCCAGATTCGAGCTTAAAGAGGTACACGGAGCCGATTTTGACCAAAATCGCGGAAAAAAACTAAGTCGAGAGTTTACACATTGATGTTGCTAGCGTAATAACTTTCTTAAAAATGCATATTTCTTCACCAAACTTTCATCAAATGTACATCACATTGTGTTCTATCGACTGAGCAACAGCAATTTCCTGTCAGTTTATTGGTTTGGGCTCCAGATTCGAGCTTAAAGAGGTACACGGAGCCGATTTTGACCAAAATCACGGAAAAAAATTAAGTCGAGAGTTTACACATTGATGTTGCTAGCGTAATAACTTTCTTAAAAATGCATATTTCTTCACCAAACTTTCATCAAATGTACATCACATTGTGTTCTATCGATTGAGCAACAGCAATTTCCTGTCAGTTTATTGGTTTGGGCTCCAGATTCGAGCTTAAAGAGGTACACGGAGCCGATTTTGACCAAAATCGCGGAAAAAAACTAAGTCGAGAGTTTACACATTGATGTTGCTAGCGTAATAACTTTCTTAAAAATGCATATTTCTTCACCAAACTGTCATCAAATGTACATCACATTGTGTTCTATCGATTGAGCAATAGCAATTTCCTGTCAGTTTATTGGTTTGGGCTCCAGATTCGAGCTTAAAGAGGTACACGGAGCCGATTTTGACCAAAATCGCGGAAAAAAACTAAGTCGAGAGTTTACACATTGATGTTGCTAGCGTAATAACTTTCTTAAAAATGCATATTTCTTCACCAAACTTTCATCAAATGTACATCACATTGTGTTCTATCAATTGAGCAATAGCAATTTCCTGTCAGTTTATTGGTTTGGGCTCCAGATTCGAGCTTAAAGAGGTACACGGAGCCGATTTTGACCAAAATCGCGGAAAAAAACTAAGTCGAGAGTTTACACATTGATGTTGCTAGCGTAATAACTTTCTTAAAAATGCATATTTCTTCACCAAACTTTCATCAAATGTACATCACATTGTGTTCTATCTATTGAGCAATAGCAATTTCATGTCAGTTTATTGGTTTGGGCTCCAGATTCGAGCTTAAAGAGGTACACGGAGCCGATTTTGACCAAAATCGCGGAAAAAAACTAAGTCGAGAGTTTACACATTGATGTTGCTAGCGTAATAACTTTCTTAAAAATGCATATTTCTTCACCAAACTTTCATCAAATGTACATCACATTGTGTTCTATCGATTGAGCAACAGCAATTTCCTGTCAGTTTATTGGTTTGGGCTCCAGATTCGAACTTAAAGAGGTACACGGAGCCGATTTTGACCAAAATCGCGGAAAAAAACTAAGTCGAGAGTTTACACATTGATGTTGCTAGCGTAATAACTTTCTTAAAAATGCATATTTCTTCACCAAACTTTCATCAAATGTACATCACATTGTGTTCTATCGATTGAGCAACAGCAATTTCCTGTCAGTTTATTGGTTTGGGCTCCAGATTCGAGCTTAAAGAGGTACACGGAGCCGATTTTGACCAAAATCGCAGAAAAAAACTAAGTCGAGAGTTTACACATTGATGTTGCTAGCGTAATAACTTTTTTAAAAATGCAAATTTCTTCACCAAACTTTCATCAAATGTACATCACATTGTGTTCTATCGATTGAGCAACAGCAATTTCCTGTCAGTTTATTGGTTTGGGCTCCAGATTCGAGCTTAAAGAGGTACACGGAGCAGATTTTGACCAAAATCGCGGAAAAAAACTAAGTCGAGAGTTTACACATTGATGTTGCTAGCGTAATAACTTTCTTAAAAATGCATATTTCTTCACCAAACTTTCATCAAATGTACATCACATTGTGTTCTATCGATTGAGCAACAGCAATTTCCTGTCAGTTTATTGGTTTGGGCTCCAGATTCGAGCTTAAAGAGGTACACGGAGCCGATTTTGACCAAAATCGCGGAAAAAAACTAAGTCGAGAGTTTACACATTGATGTTGCTAGCGTAATAACTTTCTTAAAAATGCATATTTCTTCACCAAACTGTCATCAAATGTACATCACATTGTGTTCTATCGATTGAGCAATAGCAATTTCCTGTCAGTTTATTGGTTTGGGCTCCAGATTCGAGCTTAAAGAGGTACACGGAGCCGATTTTGACCAAAATCGCGGAAAAAAACTAAGTCGAGAGTTTACACATTGATGTTGCTAGCGTAATAACTTTCTTAAAAATGCATATTTCTTCACCAAACTTTCATCAAATGTACATCACATTGTGTTCTATCGATTGAGCAATAGCAATTTCCTGTCAGTTTATTGGTTTGGGCTCCAGATTCGAGCTTAAAGAGGTACACGGAGCAGATTTTGACCAAAATCGCGGAAAAAAACTAAGTCGAGAGTTTACACATTGATGTTGCTAGCGTAATAACTTTCTTAAAAATGCATATTTCTTCACCAAACTTTCATCAAATGTACATCACATTGTGTTCTATCGATTGAGCAACAGCAATTTCCTGTCAGTTTATTGGTTTGGGCTCCAGATTCGAGCTTAAAGAGGTACACGGAGCCGATTTTGACCAAAATCGCAGAAAAAAACTAAGTCGAGAGTTTACACATTGATGTTGCTAGCGTAATAACTTTTTTAAAAATGCAAATTTCTTCACCAAACTTTCATCAAATGTACATCACATTGTGTTCTATCGATTGAGCAACAGCAATTTCCTGTCAGTTTATTGGTTTGGGCTCCAGATTCGAGCTTAAAGAGGTACACGGAGCAGATTTTGACCAAAATCGCGGAAAAAAACTAAGTCGAGAGTTTACACATTGATGTTGCTAGCGTAATAACTTTCTTAAAAATGCATATTTCTTCACCAAACTTTCATCAAATGTACATCACATTGTGTTCTATCGATTGAGCAACAGCAATTTCCTGTCAGTTTATTGGTTTGGGCTCCAGATTCGAGCTTAAAGAGGTACACGGAGCCGATTTTGACCAAAATCGCGGAAAAAAACTAAGTCGAGAGTTTACACATTGATGTTGCTAGCGTAATAACTTTCTTAAAAATGCATATTTCTTCACCAAACTGTCATCAAATGTACATCACATTGTGTTCTATCGATTGAGCAATAGCAATTTCCTGTCAGTTTATTGGCTTGGGCTCCAGATTCGAGCTTAAAGAGGTACACGGAGCCGATTTTGACCAAAATCGCGGAAAAAAACTAAGTCGAGAGTTTACACATTGATGTTGCTAGCGTAATAACTTTCTTAAAAATGCATATTTCTTCACCAAACTTTCATCAAATGTACATCACATTGTGTTCTATCGATTGAGCAATAGCAATTTCCTGTCAGTTTATTGGTTTGGGCTCCAGATTCGAGCTTAAAGAGGTACACGGAGCAGATTTTGACCAAAATCGCGGAAAAAAACTAAGTCGAGAGTTTACACATTGATGTTGCTAGCGTAATAACTTTCTTAAAAATGCATATTTCTTCACCAAACTTTCATCAAATGTACATCACATTGTGTTCTATCGATTGAGCAATAGCAATTTCCTGTCAGTTTATTGGTTTGGGCTCCAGATTCGAGCTTAAAGAGGTACACGGAGCAGATTTTGACCAAAATCGCGGAAAAAAACTAAGTCGAGAGTTTACGCATTGATGTTGCTAGCGTAATAACTTTCTTAAAAATGCATATTTCTTCACCAAACTTTCATCAAATGTACATCACATTGTGTTCTATCAATTGAGCAATAGCAATTTCCTGTCAGTTTATTGGTTTGGGCTCCAGATTCGAGCTTAAAGAGGTACACGGAGCCGATTTTGACCAAAATCGCGGAAAAAAACTAAGTCGAGAGTTTACACATTGATGTTGCTAGCGTAATAACTTTCTTAAAAATGCATATTTCTTCACCAAACTTTCATCAAATGTACATCACATTGTGTTCTATCGATTGAGCAATAGCAATTTCATGTCAGTTTATTGGTTTGGGCTCCAGATTCGAGCTTAAAGAGGTACACGGAGCCGATTTTGACCAAAATCGCGGAAAAAAACTAAGTCGAGAGTTTACACATTGATGTTGCTAGCGTAATAACTTTCTTAAAAATGCAAATTTCTTCACCAAACTTTCATCAAATGTACATCACATTGTGTTCTATCGATTGAGCAACAGCAATTTCCTGTCAGTTTATTGGTTTGGGCTCCAGATTCGAACTTAAAGAGGTACACGGAGCCGATTTTGACCAAAATTGCGGAAAAAAACTAAGTCGAGAGTTTACACATTGATGTTGCTAGCGTAATAACTTTCTTAAAAATGCATATTTCTTCACCAAACTTTCATCAAATGTACATCACATTGTGTTCTATCGATTGAGCAACAGCAATTTCCTGTCAGTTTATTGGTTTGGGCTCCAGATTCGAGCTTAAAGAGGTACACGGAGCCGATTTTGACCAAAATCGCAGAAAAAAACTAAGTCGAGAGTTTACACATTGATGTTGCTAGCGTAATAACTTTTTTAAAAATGCAAATTTCTTCACCAAACTTTCATCAAATGTACATCACATTGTGTTCTATCGATTGAGCAACAGCAATTTCCTGTCAGTTTATTGGTTTGGGCTCCAGATTCGAGCTTAAAGAGGTACACGGAGCAGATTTTGACCAAAATCGCGGAAAAAAACTAAGTCGAGAGTTTACACATTGATGTTGCTAGCGTAATAACTTTCTTAAAAATGCATATTTCTTCACCAAACTTTCATCAAATGTACATCACATTGTGTTCTATCGATTGAGCAACAGCAATTTCCTGTCAGTTTATTGGTTTGGGCTCCAGATTCGAGCTTAAAGAGGTACACGGAGCCGATTTTGACCAAAATCGCGGAAAAAAACTAAGTCGAGAGTTTACACATTGATGTTGCTAGCGTAATAACTTTCTTAAAAATGCATATTTCTTCACCAAACTGTCATCAAATGTACATCACATTGTGTTCTATCGATTGAGCAATAGCAATTTCCTGTCAGTTTATTGGTTTGGGCTCCAGATTCGAGCTTAAAGAGGTACACGGAGCCGATTTTGACCAAAATCGCGGAAAAAAACTAAGTCGAGAGTTTACACATTGATGTTGCTAGCGTAATAACTTTCTTAAAAATGCATATTTCTTCACCAAACTTTCATCAAATGTACATCACATTGTGTTCTATCGATTGAGCAATAGCAATTTCCTGTCAGTTTATTGGTTTGGGCTCCAGATTCGAGCTTAAAGAGGTACACGGAGCAGATTTTGACCAAAATCGCGGAAAAAAACTAAGTCGAGAGTTTACACATTGATGTTGCTAGCGTAATAACTTTCTTAAAAATGCATATTTCTTCACCAAACTTTCATCAAATGTACATCACATTGTGTTCTATCGATTGAGCAATAGCAATTTCCTGTCAGTTTATTGGTTTGGGCTCCAGATTCGAGCTTAAAGAGGTACACGGAGCAGATTTTGACCAAAATCGCGGAAAAAAACTAAGTCGAGAGTTTACACATTGATGTTGCTAGCGTAATAACTTTCTTAAAAATGCATATTTCTTCACCAAACTTTCATCAAATGTACATCACATTGTGTTCTATCGATTGAGCAATAGCAATTTCATGTCAGTTTATTGGTTTGGGCTCCAGATTCGAGCTTAAAGAGGTACACGGAGCCGATTTTGACCAAAATCGCGGAAAAAAACTAAGTCGAGAGTTTACACATTGATGTTGCTAGCGTAATAACTTTCTTAAAAATGCATATTTCTTCACCAAACTTTCATCAAATGTACATCACATTGTGTTCTATCGATTGAGCAATAGCAATTTCCTGTCAGTTTATTGGTTTGGGCTCCAGATTCGAGCTTAAAGAGGTACACGGAGCCGATTTTGACCAAAATCGCGGAAAAAAACTAAGTCGAGAGTTTACACATTGATGTTGCTAGCGTAATAACTTTCTTAAAAATGCATATTTCTTCACCAAACTTTCATCAAATGTACATCACATTGTGTTCTATCGATTGAGCAATAGCAATTTCCTGTCAGTTTATTGGTTTGGGCTCCAGATTCGAGCTTAAAGAGGTACACGGAGCCGATTTTGACCAAAATCGCGGAAAAAAACTAAGTCGAGAGTTTACACATTGATGTTGCTAGCGTAATAACTTTCTTAAAAATGCATATTTCTTCACCAAACTTTCATCAAATGTACATCACATTGTGTTCTATCGATTGAGCAACAGCAATTTCCTGTCAGTTTATTGGTTTGGGCTCCAGATTCGAGCTTAAAGAGGTACACGGAGCCGATTTTGACCAAAATCGCGGAAAAAAACTAAGTCGAGAGTTTACACATTGATGTTGCTAGCGTAATAACTTTCTTAAAAATGCATATTTCTTCACCAAACTGTCATCAAATGTACATCACATTGTGTTCTATCAATTGAGCAATAGCAATTTCCTGTCAGTTTATTGGTTTGGGCTCCAGATTCGAGCTTAAAGAGGTACACGGAGCCGATTTTGACCAAAATCGCGGAAAAAAACTAAGTCGAGAGTTTACACATTGATGTTGCTAGCGTAATAACTTTCTTAAAAATGCATATTTCTTCACCAAACTTTCATCAAATGTACATCACATTGTGTTCTATCGATTGAGCAACAGCAATTTCCTGTCAGTTTATTGGTTTGGGCTCCAGATTCGAGCTTAAAGAGGTACACGGAGCCGATTTTGACCAAAATCGCGGAAAAAAACTAAGTCGAGAGTTTACACATTGATGTTGCTAGCGTAATAACTTTCTTAAAAATGCATATTTCTTCACCAAACTTTCATCAAATGTACATCACATTGTGTTCTATCGATTGAGCAACAGCAATTTCCTGTCAGTTTATTGGTTTGGGCTCCAGATTCGAGCTTAAAGAGGTACACGGAGCCGATTTTGACCAAAATCGCGGAAAAAAACTAAGTCGAGAGTTTACACATTGATGTTGCTAGCGTAATAACTTTCTTAAAAATGCATATTTCTTCACCAAACTGTCATCAAATGTACATCACATTGTGTTCTATCGATTGAGCAATAGCAATTTCCTGTCAGTTTATTGGTTTAGGCTCCAGATTCGAGCTTAAAGAGGTACACGGAGCCGATTTTGACCAAAATCGCGGAAAAAAACTAAGTCGAGAGTTTACACATTGATGTTGCTAGCGTAATAACTTTCTTAAAAATGCATATTTCTTCACCAAACTTTCATCAAATGTACATCACATTGTGTTCTATCGATTGAGCAGCAGCAATTTCCTGTCAGTTTATTGGTTTGGGCTCCAGATTCGAGCTTAAAGAGGTACACGGAGCCGATTTTGACCAAAATCGCGGAAAAAAACTAAGTCGAGAGTTTACACATTGATGTTGCTAGCGTAATAACTTTCTTAAAAATGCATATTTCTTCACCAAACTTTCATCAAATGTACATCACATTGTGTTCTATCGATTGAGCAATAGCAATTTCCTGTCAGTTTATTGGTTTGGGCTCCAGATTCGAGCTTAAAGAGGTACACGGAGCCGATTTTGACCAAAATCGCGGAAAAAAACTAAGTCGAGAGTTTACACATTGATGTTGCTAGCGTAATAACTTTCTTAAAAATGCATATTTCTTCACCAAACTGTCATCAAATGTACATCACATTGTGTTCTATCGATTGAGCAATAGCAATTTCCTGTCAGTTTATTGGTTTGGGCTCCAGATTCGAGCTTAAAGAGGTACACGGAGCCGATTTTGACCAAAATCGCGGAAAAAAATTAAGTCGAGAGTTTACACATTGATGTTGCTAGCGTAATAACTTTCTTAAAAATGCATATTTCTTCACCAAACTTTCATCAAATGTACATCACATTGTGTTCTATCGATTGAGCAACAGCAATTTCCTGTCAGTTTATTGGTTTGGGCTCCAGATTCCAACTTAAAGAGGTACACGGAGCCGATTTTGACCAAAATCGCGGAAAAAAACTAAGTCGAGAGTTTACACATTGATGTTGCTAGCGTAATAACTTTCTTAAAAATGCATATTTCTTCACCAAACTTTCATCAAATGTACATCACATTGTGTTCTATCGATTGAGCAACAGCAATTTCCTGTCAGTTTATTGGTTTGGGCTCCAGATTCGAGCTTAAAGAGGTACACGGAGCCGATTTTGACCAAAATCGCGGAAAAAAACTAAGTCGAGAGTTTACACATTGATGTTGCTAGCGTAATAACTTTCTTAAAAATGCATATTTCTTCACCAAACTTTCATCAAATGTACATCACATTGTGTTCTATCGATTGAGCAATAGCAATTTCCTGTCAGTTTATTGGTTTGGGCTCCAGATTCGAGCTTAAAGAGGTACACGGAGCCGATTTTGACCAAAATCGCGGAAAAAAACTAAGTCGAGAGTTTACACATTGATGTTGCTAGCGTAATAACTTTCTTAAAAATGCATATTTCTTCACCAAACTTTCATCAAATGTACATCACATTGTGTTCTATCGATTGAGCAACAGCAATTTCCTGTCAGTTTATTGGTTTGGGCTCCAGATTCGAGCTTAAAGAGGTACACGGAGCAGATTTTGACCAAAATCGCGGAAAAAAACTAAGTCGAGAGTTTACACATTGATGTTGCTAGCGTAATAACTTTCTTAAAAATGCATATTTCTTCACCAAACTTTCATCAAATGTACATCACATTGTGTTCTATCGATTGAGCAATAGCAATTTCCTGTCAGTTTATTGGTTTGGGCTCCAGATTCGAGCTTAAAGAGGTACACGGAGCCGATTTTGACCAAAATCGCGGAAAAAAACTAAGTCGAGAGTTTACACATTGATGTTGCTAGCGTAATAACTTTCTTAAAAATGCATATTTCTTCACCAAACTTTCATCAAATGTACATCACATTGTGTTCTATCGATTGAGCAATAGCAATTTCCTGTCAGTTTATTGGTTTGGGCTCCAGATTCGAGCTTAAAGAGGTACACGGAGCAGATTTTGACCAAAATCGCGGAAAAAAACTAAGTCGAGAGTTTACACATTGATGTTGCTAGCGTAATAACTTTCTTAAAAATGCATATTTCTTCACCAAACTTTCATCAAATGTACATCACATTGTGTTCTATCGATTGAGCAATAGCAATTTCCTGTCAGTTTATTGGTTTGGGCTCCAGATTCGAGCTTAAAGAGGTACACGGAGCAGATTTTGACCAAAATCGCGGAAAAAAACTAAGTCGAGAGTTTACACATTGATGTTGCTAGCGTAATAACTTTCTTAAAAATGCAAATTTCTTCACCAAACTTTCATCAAATGTACATCACATTGTGTTCTATCGATTGAGCAACAGCAATTTCCTGTCAGTTTATTGGTTTGGGCTCCAGATTCGAGCTTAAAGAGGTACACGGAGCCGATTTTGACCAAAATCGCGGAAAAAAACTAAGTCGAGAGTTTACACATTGATGTTGCTAGCGTAATAACTTTCTTAAAAATGCATATTTCTTCACCAAACTTTCATCAAATGTACATCACATTGTGTTCTATCGATTGAGCAGCAGCAATTTCCTGTCAGTTTATTGGTTTGGGCTCCAGATTCGAGCTTAAAGAGGTACACGGAGCAAATTTTGACCAAAATCGCGGAAAAAAACTAAGTCGAGAGTTTACACATTGATGTTGCTAGCGTAATAACTTTCTTAAAAATGCATATTTCTTCACCAAACTGTCATCAAATGTACATCACATTGTGTTCTATCGATTGAGCAATAGCAATTTCCTGTCAGTTTATTGGTTTAGGCTCCAGATTCGAGCTTAAAGAGGTACACGGAGCCGATTTTGACCAAAATCGCGGAAAAAAACTAAGTCGAGAGTTTACACATTGATGTTGCTAGCGTAATAACTTTCTTAAAAATGCATATTTCTTCACCAAACTTTCATCAAATGTACATCACATTGTGTTCTATCGATTGAGCAGCAGCAATTTCCTGTCAGTTTATTGGTTTGGGCTCCAGATTCGAGCTTAAAGAGGTACACGGAGCCGATTTTGACCAAAATCGCGGAAAAAAACTAAGTCGAGAGTTTACACATTGATGTTGCTAGCGTAATAACTTTCTTAAAAATGCATATTTCTTCACCAAACTTTCATCAAATGTACATCACATTGTGTTCTATCGATTGAGCAATAGCAATTTCCTGTCAGTTTATTGGTTTGGGCTCCAGATTCGAGCTTAAAGAGGTACACGGAGCCGATTTTGACCAAAATCGCGGAAAAAAACTAAGTCGAGAGTTTACACATTGATGTTGCTAGCGTAATAACTTTCTTAAAAATGCATATTTCTTCACCAAACTGTCATCAAATGTACATCACATTGTGTTCTATCGATTGAGCAATAGCAATTTCCTGTCAGTTTATTGGTTTGGGCTCCAGATTCGAGCTTAAAGAGGTACACGGAGCCGATTTTGACCAAAATCGCGGAAAAAAACTAAGTCGAGAGTTTACACATTGATGTTGCTAGCGTAATAACTTTCTTAAAAATGCATATTTCTTCACCAAACTTTCATCAAATGTACATCACATTGTGTTCTATCGATTGAGCAATAGCAATTTCCTGTCAGTTTATTGGTTTGGGCTCCAGATTCGAGCTTAAAGAGGTACACGGAGCAGATTTTGACCAAAATCGCGGAAAAAAACTAAGTCGAGAGTTTACACATTGATGTTGCTAGCGTAATAACTTTCTTAAAAATGCATATTTCTTCACCAAACTTTCATCAAATGTACATCACATTGTGTTCTATCGATTGAGCAATAGCAATTTCCTGTCAGTTTATTGGTTTGGGCTCCAGATTCGAGCTTAAAGAGGTACACGGAGCAGATTTTGACCAAAATCGCGGAAAAAAACTAAGTCGAGAGTTTACACATTGATGTTGCTAGCGTAATAACTTTCTTAAAAATGAAAATTTCTTCACCAAACTTTCATCAAATGTACATCACATTGTGTTCTATCGATTGAGCAACAGCAATTTCCTGTCAGTTTATTGGTTTGGGCTCCAGATTCGAGCTTAAAGAGGTACACGGAGCCGATTTTGACCAAAATCGCGGAAAAAAACTAAGTCGAGAGTTTACACATTGATGTTGCTAGCGTAATAACTTTCTTAAAAATGCATATTTCTTCACCAAACTTTCATCAAATGTACATCACATTGTGTTCTATCGATTGAGCAATAGCAATTTCCTGTCAGTTTATTGGTTTGGGCTCCAGATTCGAGCTTAAAGAGGTACACGGAGCCGATTTTGACCAAAATCGCGGAAAAAAACTAAGTCGAGAGTTTACACATTGATGTTGCTAGCGTAATAACTTTCTTAAAAATGCATATTTCTTCACCAAACTTTCATCAAATGTACATCACATTGTGTTCTATCGATTGAGCAACAGCAATTTCCTGTCAGTTTATTGGTTTGGGCTCCAGATTCGAGCTTAAAGAGGTACACGGAGCAGATTTTGACCAAAATCGCGGAAAAAAACTAAGTCGAGAGTTTACACATTGATGTTGCTAGCGTAATAACTTTCTTAAAAATGCATATTTCTTCACCAAACTTTCATCAAATGTACATCACATTGTGTTCTATCGATTGAGCAATAGCAATTTCATGTCAGTTTATTGGTTTGGGCTCCAGATTCGAGCTTAAAGAGGTACACGGAGCCGATTTTGACCAAAATCGCGGAAAAAAACTAAGTCGAGAGTTTACACATTGATGTTGCTAGCGTAATAACTTTCTTAAAAATGCATATTTCTTCACCAAACTTTCATCAAATGTACATCACATTGTGTTCTATCGATTGAGCAATAGCAATTTCCTGTCAGTTTATTGGTTTGGGCTCCAGATTCGAGCTTAAAGAGGTACACGGAGCCGATTTTGACCAAAATCGCGGAAAAAAACTAAGTCGAGAGTTTACACATTGATGTTGCTAGCGTAATAACTTTCTTAAAAATGCATATTTCTTCACCAAACTTTCATCAAATGTACATCACATTGTGTTCTATCGATTGAGCAACAGCAATTTCCTGTCAGTTTATTGGTTTGGGCTCCAGATTCGAGCTTAAAGAGGTACACGGAGCAGATTTTGACCAAAATCGCGGAAAAAAACTAAGTCGAGAGTTTACACATTGATGTTGCTAGCGTAATAACTTTCTTAAAAATGCATATTTCTTCACCAAACTTTCATCAAATGTACATCACATTGTGTTCTATCGATTGAGCAATAGCAATTTCATGTCAGTTTATTGGTTTGGGCTCCAGATTCGAGCTTAAAGAGGTACACGGAGCCGATTTTGACCAAAATCGCGGAAAAAAACTAAGTCGAGAGTTTACACATTGATGTTGCTAGCGTAATAACTTTCTTAAAAATGCATATTTCTTCACCAAACTTTCATCAAATGTACATCACATTGTGTTCTATCGATTGAGCAATAGCAATTTCCTGTCAGTTTATTGGTTTGGGCTCCAGATTCGAGCTTAAAGAGGTACACGGAGCAGATTTTGACCAAAATCGCGGAAAAAAACTAAGTCGAGAGTTTACACATTGATGTTGCTAGCGTAATAACTTTCTTAAAAATGCAAATTTCTTCACCAAACTTTCATCAAATGTACATCACATTGTGTTCTATCGATTGAGCAACAGCAATTTCCTGTCAGTTTATTGGTTTGGGCTCCAGATTCGAGCTTAAAGAGGTACACGGAGCCGATTTTGACCAAAATCGCGGAAAAAAATTAAGTCGAGAGTTTACACATTGATGTTGCTAGCGTAATAACTTTCTTAAAAATGCATATTTCTTCACCAAACTTTCATCAAATGTACATCACATTGTGTTCTATCGATTGAGCAATAGCAATTTCCTGTCAGTTTATTGGTTTGGGCTCCAGATTCGAGCTTAAAGAGGTACACGGAGCCGATTTTGACCAAAATCGCGGAAAAAAACTAAGTCGAGAGTTTACACATTGATGTTGCTAGCGTAATAACTTTCTTAAAAATGCATATTTCTTCACCAAACTGTCATCAAATGTACATCACATTGTGTTCTATCGATTGAGCAATAGCAATTTCCTGTCAGTTTATTGGCTTGGGCTCCAGATTCGAGCTTAAAGAGGTACACGGAGCCGATTTTGACCAAAATCGCGGAAAAAAACTAAGTCGAGAGTTTACACATTGATGTTGCTAGCGTAATAACTTTCTTAAAAATGCATATTTCTTCACCAAACTGTCATCAAATGTACATCACATTGTGTTCTATCGATTGAGCAGCAGCAATTTCCTGTCAGTTTATTGGTTTGGGCTCCAGATTCGAGCTTAAAGAGGTACACGGAGCCGATTTTGACCAAAATCGCGGAAAAAAACTAAGTCGAGAGTTTACACATTGATGTTGCTAGCGTAATAACTTTCTTAAAAATGCATATTTCTTCACCAAACTTTCATCAAATGTACATCACATTGTGTTCTATCGATTGAGCAATAGCAATTTCCTGTCAGTTTATTGGTTTGGGCTCCAGATTCGAGCTTAAAGAGGTACACGGAGCCGATTTTGACCAAAATCGCGGAAAAAAACTAAGTCGAGAGTTTACACATTGATGTTGCTAGCGTAATAACTTTCTTAAAAATGCATATTTCTTCACCAAACTTTCATCAAATGTACATCACATTGTGTTCTATCGATTGAGCAACAGCAATTTCCTGTCAGTTTATTGGTTTGGGCTCCAGATTCGAGCTTAAAGAGGTACACGGAGCAGATTTTGACCAAAATCGCGGAAAAAAACTAAGTCGAGAGTTTACACATTGATGTTGCTAGCGTAATAACTTTCTTAAAAATGCATATTTCTTCACCAAACTTTCATCAAATGTACATCACATTGTGTTCTATCGATTGAGCAATAGCAATTTCCTGTCAGTTTATTGGTTTTGGCTCCAGATTCGAGCTTAAAGAGGTACACGGAGCAGATTTTGACCAAAATCGAGGAAAAAAACTAAGTCGAGAGTTTACACATTGATGTTGCTAGCGTAATAACTTTCTTAAAAATGCATATTTCTTCACCAAACTTTCATCAAATGTACATCACATTGTGTTCTATCGATTGAGCAATAGCAATTTCATGTCAGTTTATTGGTTTGGGCTCCAGATTCGAGCTTAAAGAGGTACACGGAGCCGATTTTGACCAAAATCGCGGAAAAAAACTAAGTCGAGAGTTTACACATTGATGTTGCTAGCGTAATAACTTTCTTAAAAATGCATATTTCTTCACCAAACTTTCATCAAATGTACATCACATTGTGTTCTATCGATTGAGCAATAGCAATTTCCTGTCAGTTTATTGGTTTGGGCTCCAGATTCGAGCTTAAAGAGGTACACGGAGCAGATTTTGACCAAAATCGCGGAAAAAAACTAAGTCGAGAGTTTACACATTGATGTTGCTAGCGTAATAACTTTCTTAAAAATGCATATTTCTTCACCAAACTTTCATCAAATGTACATCACATTGTGTTCTATCGATTGAGCAATAGCAATTTCCTGTCAGTTTATTGGTTTGGGCTCCAGATTCGAGCTTAAAGAGGTACACGGAGCAGATTTTGACCAAAATCGCGGAAAAAAACTAAGTCGAGAGTTTACACATTGATGTTGCTAGCGTAATAACTTTCTTAAAAATGCAAATTTCTTCACCAAACTTTCATCAAATGTACATCACATTGTGTTCTATCGATTGAGCAACAGCAATTTCCTGTCAGTTTATTGGTTTGGGCTCCAGATTCGAGCTTAAAGAGGTACACGGAGCCGATTTTGACCAAAATCACGGAAAAAAATTAAGTCGAGAGTTTACACATTGATGTTGCTAGCGTAATAACTTTCTTAAAAATGCATATTTCTTCACCAAACTTTCATCAAATGTACATCACATTGTGTTCTATCGATTGAGCAACAGCAATTTCCTGTCAGTTTATTGGTTTGGGCTCCAGATTCGAGCTTAAAGAGGTACACGGAGCCGATTTTGACCAAAATCGCGGAAAAAAACTAAGTCGAGAGTTTACACATTGATGTTGCTAGCGTAATAACTTTCTTAAAAATGCATATTTCTTCACCAAACTGTCATCAAATGTACATCACATTGTGTTCTATCGATTGAGCAATAGCAATTTCCTGTCAGTTTATTGGTTTGGGCTCCAGATTCGAGCTTAAAGAGGTACACGGAGCCGATTTTGACCAAAATCGCGGAAAAAAACTAAGTCGAGAGTTTACACATTGATGTTGCTAGCGTAATAACTTTCTTAAAAATGCATATTTCTTCACCAAACTTTCATCAAATGTACATCACATTGTGTTCTATCGATTGAGCAGCAGCAATTTCCTGTCAGTTTATTGGTTTGGGCTCCAGATTCGAGCTTAAAGAGGTACACGGAGCCGATTTTGACCAAAATCGCGGAAAAAAACTAAGTCGAGAGTTTACACATTGATGTTGCTAGCGTAATAACTTTCTTAAAAATGCATATTTCTTCACCAAACTTTCATCAAATGTACATCACATTGTGTTCTATCGATTGAGCAATAGCAATTTCCTGTCAGTTTATTGGCTTGGGCTCCAGATTCGAGCTTAAAGAGGTACACGGAGCCGATTTTGACCAAAATCGCGGAAAAAAACTAAGTCGAGAGTTTACACATTGATGTTGCTAGCGTAATAACTTTCTTAAAAATGCATATTTCTTCACCAAACTGTCATCAAATGTACATCACATTGTGTTCTATCGATTGAGCAATAGCAATTTCCTGTCAGTTTATTGGTTTGGGCTCCAGATTCGAGCTTAAAGAGGTACACGGAGCCGATTTTGACCAAAATCGCGGAAAAAAACTAAGTCGAGAGTTTACACATTGATGTTGCTAGCGTAATAACTTTCTTAAAAATGCATATTTCTTCACCAAACTTTCATCAAATGTACATCACATTGTGTTCTATCGATTGAGCAACAGCAATTTCCTGTCAGTTTATTGGTTTGGGCTCCAGATTCGAGCTTAAAGAGGTACACGGAGCAGATTTTGACCAAAATCGCGGAAAAAAACTAAGTCGAGAGTTTACACATTGATGTTGCTAGCGTAATAACTTTCTTAAAAATGCATATTTCTTCACCAAACTTTCATCAAATGTACATCACATTGTGTTCTATCGATTGAGCAATAGCAATTTCATGTCAGTTTATTGGTTTGGGCTCCAGATTCGAGCTTAAAGAGGTACACGGAGCCGATTTTGACCAAAATCGCGGAAAAAAACTAAGTCGAGAGTTTACACATTGATGTTGCTAGCGTAATAACTTTCTTAAAAATGCATATTTCTTCACCAAACTTTCATCAAATGTACATCACATTGTGTTCTATCGATTGAGCAATAGCAATTTCCTGTCAGTTTATTGGTTTGGGCTCCAGATTCGAGCTTAAAGAGGTACACGGAGCAGATTTTGACCAAAATCGCGGAAAAAAACTAAGTCGAGAGTTTACACATTGATGTTGCTAGCGTAATAACTTTCTTAAAAATGCATATTTCTTCACCAAACTGTCATCAAATGTACATCACATTGTGTTCTATCGATTGAGCAATAGCAATTTCCTGTCAGTTTATTGGTTTGGGCTCCAGATTCGAGCTTAAAGAGGTACACGGAGCCGATTTTGACCAAAATCGCGGAAAAAAACTAAGTCGAGAGTTTACACATTGATGTTGCTAGCGTAATAACTTTCTTAAAAATGCATATTTCTTCACCAAACTTTCATCAAATGTACATCACATTGTGTTCTATCGATTGAGCAGCAGCAATTTCCTGTCAGTTTATTGGTTTGGGCTCCAGATTCGAGCTTAAAGAGGTACACGGAGCCGATTTTGACCAAAATCGCGGAAAAAAACTAAGTCGAGAGTTTACACATTGATGTTGCTAGCGTAATAACTTTCTTAAAAATGCATATTTCTTCACCAAACTTTCATCAAATGTACATCACATTGTGTTCTATCGATTGAGCAATAGCAATTTCCTGTCAGTTTATTGGCTTGGGCTCCAGATTCGAGCTTAAAGAGGTACACGGAGCCGATTTTGACCAAAATCGCGGAAAAAAACTAAGTCGAGAGTTTACACATTGATGTTGCTAGCGTAATAACTTTCTTAAAAATGCATATTTCTTCACCAAACTGTCATCAAATGTACATCACATTGTGTTCTATCGATTGAGCAATAGCAATTTCCTGTCAGTTTATTGGTTTGGGCTCCAGATTCGAGCTTAAAGAGGTACACGGAGCCGATTTTGACCAAAATCGCGGAAAAAAACTAAGTCGAGAGTTTACACATTGATGTTGCTAGCGTAATAACTTTCTTAAAAATGCATATTTCTTCACCAAACTTTCATCAAATGTACATCACATTGTGTTCTATCGATTGAGCAACAGCAATTTCCTGTCAGTTTATTGGTTTGGGCTCCAGATTCGAGCTTAAAGAGGTACACGGAGCCGATTTTGACCAAAATCGCGGAAAAAAACTAAGTCGAGAGTTTACACATTGATGTTGCTAGCGTAATAACTTTCTTAAAAATGCATATTTCTTCACCAAACTGTCATCAAATGTACATCACATTGTGTTCTATCGATTGAGCAATAGCAATTTCCTGTCAGTTTATTGGTTTGGGCTCCAGATTCGAGCTTAAAGAGGTACACGGAGCCGATTTTGACCAAAATCGCGGAAAAAAACTAAGTCGAGAGTTTACACATTGATGTTGCTAGCGTAATAACTTTCTTAAAAATGCATATTTCTTCACCAAACTTTCATCAAATGTACATCACATTGTGTTCTATCGATTGAGCAACAGCAATTTCCTGTCAGTTTATTGGTTTGGGCTCCAGATTCGAGCTTAAAGAGGTACACGGAGCAGATTTTGACCAAAATCGCGGAAAAAAACTAAGTCGAGAGTTTACACATTGATGTTGCTAGCGTAATAACTTTCTTAAAAATGCATATTTCTTCACCAAACTTTCATCAAATGTACATCACATTGTGTTCTATCGATTGAGCAATAGCAATTTCATGTCAGTTTATTGGTTTGGGCTCCAGATTCGAGCTTAAAGAGGTACACGGAGCAGATTTTGACCAAAATCGCGGAAAAAAACTAAGTCGAGAGTTTACACATTGATGTTGCTAGCGTAATAACTTTCTTAAAAATGCATATTTCTTCACCAAACTTTCATCAAATGTACATCACATTGTGTTCTATCGATTGAGCAATAGCAATTTCCTGTCAGTTTATTGGTTTGGGCTCCAGATTCGAGCTTAAAGAGGTACACGGAGCAGATTTTGACCAAAATCGCGGAAAAAAACTAAGTCGAGAGTTTACACATTGATGTTGCTAGCGTAATAACTTTCTTAAAAATGCATATTTCTTCACCAAACTGTCATCAAATGTACATCACATTGTGTTCTATCGATTGAGCAATAGCAATTTCCTGTCAGTTTATTGGTTTGGGCTCCAGATTCGAGCTTAAAGAGGTTCACGGAGCAGATTTTGACCAAAATCGCGGGAAAAAACTAAGTCGAGAGTTTACACATTGATGTTGCTAGCGTAATAACTTTCTTAAAAATGCATATTTCTTCACCAAACTTTCATCAAATGTACATCACATTGTGTTCTATCGATTGAGCAACAGCAATTTCCTGTCAGTTTATTGGTTTGGGCTCCAGATTCGAGCTTAAAGAGGTACACGGAGCCGATTTTGACCAAAATCACGGAAAAAAATTAAGTCGAGAGTTTACACATTGATGTTGCTAGCGTAATAACTTTCTTAAAAATGCATATTTCTTCACCAAACTTTCATCAAATGTACATCACATTGTGTTCTATCGATTGAGCAACAGCAATTTCCTGTCAGTTTATTGGTTTGGGCTCCAGATTCGAGCTTAAAGAGGTACACGG